>CM059208.1:22545461-22592961 GCA_030347435.1 Clarias fuscus
AGTCAAAGACATGGGTAGATAGGACTTTCTGCTGTTGTTTTATGTTGTCCTTTGATGCAAAGTTAACAAGTCTTTAAAGATATATACAGCACGTTTGGCTGGGTTCACATTACTCAGAGGAAGCACATTCACTCTTAGGTCTGTTGGAGGAAGGTACATTTACTTAAATCCAGTTTTCATGTATCTGTACTTAGAGGATACTTTTAACTTTTACTCTACTACATCCTCATACAACAATATATCTGTACTTTCTACTTCACTACGTTTGTGCATTGGGATCTCTTATATGACATAACATGATGTGTAGTATTTGAAGTGGTAATATTACCCCCTGCTGAAAATTAAACATAATTGTGTGATTTTTGCCTTCCTTGGTAAAAAACAGGTGTTTGAAATCAGACGTAGTGATGGTTTCAGAGAGAGAGAGGGAGAGAGAGACTCTTTTTTACTATGGCTTAAAGGTAAAAGTGAGTTAATACAAGCTCATTACTTTTGATAAAGTAAATTTAAGGGGAAGTACAGCATGCGCCAAAATACAGTATATAGCATAGTGGTGCATCTCAAATGTGCATTTGCGATTGTCAACCTGGTATAGCTGCCAACTGCATAGTAATGACAGGGACAAAGTTTTAAAAAGGTGGCAGGACAATTCCTTCCCAGACCCGTTCCCTTCTCCTGGTCCTACTCTCATTCTTGTGGGGAATGTTAAATGAGAGTGTGTTCCACTGTTAATATCCACCAATAACTGTGCCTGCATTATGTGGGCAAATCGTCTCCTTTTGCATGAGTCTGCAGAAAGCATTTTTTTCCAGGAACCAGGGTTGAGAATCCGCATGAACACTGTTTATAGTGAGGCAGTGCACACACACTTTAAATACTTACATTAAGCATACCATGATAAATCCACATGCTAACAGTGTGTATGTTAGTTTCTTTAAGGAGAAATAAACTAAGGTAATATTTTTTGTCTTTTCATTTCAATCCTGTAAATTTCTTTATCTCAATTGAGCACTTTTACTTGAGTAATATTTTACATGGAGTATCTCTACTTTTACTTACTGTAAGTATAGGATTAGTGTACTTTATCCCCCTCTGGTTATATGATGGGAAGTGAGTGACCAAATTGTTGAGCAAACCAACTAATGAAGACTGTGAAAAAGTTTTATTAATATAAGCAACTAATATCAGAAAAATCTAACTACGCATTAACAGCATCATTTTGATTTTTCAGATGAAAATAATAATAAAAATAAACATATATACACTACATGTGCAAAATGTTCCTATTCCTAAATTTCTTAAAACTCTGAATTCATAAATTCGAAATGTAAATGTGTTCACTGTTATAGTGAGATACTCAGCTTCCATGTGTATCTTCGCAGATAAAATCTCTTATGCATGAAATGCATTAGCCTGACTAATGGTTGCTCCAGAAATGATTTCAACATGACTTGAATTGATTCAAAACTGGTTCCTAAGTATTTCTTAAAATTGGGGCATGCAAAGTGATAAATGTATTTGCATAAAGCTAAAATTTATAGGAATACATTAAATCTAATAGAAGAAATAAATTGGCTTCTGGTCATTGAAAGGCTTGGAAATTGGATTCATTTCTACTCTTAAAAGACACTGCCATCTTCTGGAGACATTTAAGAACAATTTTTATCCTTCACCAACTAAGAAATCATGTATGGTGTGCAGTAGTTAATTTCTTACGTTATTTTAATTTAGAAGGAGGCGTTGTAGTTAACACTGTTGCCTTACATCTCCATGGTTGAGGGTTTGATTCCTGCCTCAGGTCTAAATGTGTGGAGCTTGCATGTTCTCCATGTGCTTGATGGATTTTCACTGAGTACTCCTGTTTAAACCCACAATCCAAAGACATGCACAGTAGGTTGATTGGCATTCCCAAACTGGCCATATTATGTTTGTGTGTGCCCATGTTGTGCTCAATTGGCACCCTGTCCAGGGTGTATTCTGATTAATTTCTGAAGTTTCCCTGGATAGGCGCCAGGATTCCAATGACCCTGTACAGAATAAGTGGTCTAAAGAATGAATAAATGAATGAATGAATTCATTAATTTTTAAGAGTTTAGCAAACAACATTAAAATGCTACTATTTTTTTTTATATATAGATGGAGTCCTTTCTAAGGCAGCATTACAAATTTGTCATAATTAATACAGGAGGAATTGATGTAATACCCTGCTAGCACTTAACAAAGGCCCAAATACAAAAAGCTCAAAAAGGGACTGATTAATTAGTTATTTAGCATTTTAATGCTGTCTAAAAGCTGAGGTTGTTGTGTAATCTCTGATTACATCTGAAGCTTTTATCTTCTGAAGCCTTTTGTGTTCTTTCAAGTCATAAGCTTTAAGGAGCAGCTTTGAGCACTGGCTGAAATATAGGAAAATGAGTCTACGGTGAGTTCCACCAATAGCAGGGGCAAAATATTTAATCGTTAAAAGTCCATGGAATTAGGAGACATGAAAACTGGATAGACAGAAACTGCTCTCAGTTTAGGAATTGCATGAGATGAGAGCTAGGAAGTGAATGTATTACTATGGCTTACATTTGGGAAAATATTACTGCTCAGTCAAACCACACAATACCTCAACTCCAACAGCAGTCACTCTACTCTGCATGCCATCTGAGTAAAAAATATCTTATCATACAGTGCTAAATATGGTATTTGTACTTGTAAGTTAAATTCTTGTATAAGTTGTACACTTGAATAAAGTGATATGGCTTCTGTCAGCAAATAGCTTCAAAAGTTCTTTTTCGTATTTTTGTATGGAATACAAGTAACTACTTGAAGTTATAAAAGACAGGAATAATATGAGTATGACTTGTTTTGTCATGATCAGTAAGCACTAGGGAATGATGAATGAGATGTCTGTTCACTGCAGGGCACCATGCAATTTACAATCCCCTGTCCACCTACTGGCATGTTTTTGGGATGTGGGAGGAAATCAGATAACCTGAAGGTAATTCATATGCACAGAACATGGGCAGATGTTATGGACTCAGGACTGACTCAGAAACCCTGAAGCTCTAAGACATAACAATATGTTGTGTAGTTTATACTTTACTTCGGCAGTGGTGTTGGCGGAAAGGCTATTGAAAACTTTTTTTTTTTTTTCCCCAGAACGCTTCAAAGTAAGATTTTAAAAAGTTCAGTAAAGTTTGGCAGGTCCTCAGATCAAGATACAGTATCTATAATGGCTTGTATTAAGTATCTGTTCAACCTAGTTCCATCTTACAACTTTATAATGGTAAAGAATTTTTGAAAATTGGAGTGTACCTAGATCATGGAGCTCATGCTTAAGATCATGGAGTCAGGTGCTTGCTGAGGCCTGTGACATGGCTTAAACAGATCATTTTATTTATAAAAATGTATTTATCAACAGAGCAGTAAAAATGTATGTTGTCATTATATTATGTTGCCAAGTTGCTAAAAATCCTGAAAAGAAGTGGGCTAAGAGCAGATCCCTGAGGGACCCCATGAGTGATGGTGCAGTGAAGAATATGTTTTCCAACTGATAGCGCTGAAATATGTTTTTTTAATGAGGTAGAAAGTAGAGATGGAGGCTGATGGTGTCAAGAGGTGACCTAAGCCCATAAATGTCAGCATATTAAGGACATCAGAGTCAATACGAAAGTCCTTAATGATCGTTTATGTCTGTCCTTTGACAAGGGCTAAAGTAGACTACTGAAAATTCAGTGACCTTTTCTCATGCAATATGTATAAGAATTCAAGCTAATGAGCAAAGGGGAATGTGATTTTTAAAAAAATCCAATGTAAAGAAATGATTAGTAACTTTTTATCCAAATCCAGGAGGGGTAATTCAAATTAATTGGCAAGCCTGGGATCATGTTGCACTTTCCATAACAAGCTACAGTACTAGACTGAAACTGTCTGTAATTAACTAGCTCGCTAGGCTGTCTTACCAAATTAAAGTGGCTGTAGCACTTTTCAGCCAAGGCAAAGCCACAAGAGGCACAAGAGTCATTCCTCAGATGGGAAATGGGAGCATTTGCTTAATACATGATCATTAAGGTCAGCCTTTTGTTTAACAAATGAACAGTATATTCACTTACTGTACCAGCCACTTCAATAAGAACCCCTTTACCGCTGCTCATTTATGCTATTATACAGTCTGCCGTGTGGCATAAAATTCTGATTCGACAAAAAAAGGGGATCTTAGGAACTCCGGGATCTTTCTTGGTGTTTTGTAGATGAGAGAAGAGAAGTCAGGGGAGAATGATTCAACTGATTTGAGCTGAGAGAAACTCTAAAGAAGTTTGCTGCTTCAGTGTTTTTAGATCTTTTTTTGTCAGAGGTTATGATTACACTGAAGTATAATTACAAGCATTGTGTCTAAAAGGCTTTTATTGACAAATAAATTAAGTTTATGCAAAGAGTCAGAGGTCTTCTTTTTCAAGACCTTTTATAATTAATTCTGACATGCCATGAAATGTCAGTCACATCCTGACTGATGGCAGCCCATTCTTGCATAACCAATAGAGTTTGGAGTTTGTCAGAATTTTGTATTTTGTCCAGCCACCTCTTGAACAGTGGCCACAGGATCTCAATGGGCTTAAGATCTGGGGAGTTTCCTGGCCTTACTCCATCATGCTGGAAAAGGTTTTTTTTTTGTCATCAAACTGTTCTTGGATGGTTGGGAGAAGTTGCTCTCAGGATAATTTAAAGCCATCCTTTCATTTCCATTCATTCATTGGGTGTCTGGAAAAAGTCCAGAGAAGAAAAGGTGAGCGCTGTGTCATTCCAACAGGAAAGCATCCTGAGCCCATTCATGTATGGGGTTGCTTCTCAGCCATGGAAGTGGGCTCACTCACACTTTTGTCAAAGAACACAGCCATGAATTAAGAATGTTACAAAAACGTTCTCCGAGAGCAACTTCTCCCAACCATCCAAGAACAATGCTTTGTCCAGCATGATGGCGCAAAACGATTTTTGGGTCCATGGCAAGGAAACTCTGACCTTAATCCCATTTGAGAACTTGTCAATCCTAAAGAGGCAAACTGACAAAAAAGCACAAATTCTGACAAACTCCAAGTATTGATTATGCAAGAATGGTCTGCCATCAGTCAGGATGTGGTCCTCAAGTTGATTGACAGCATGCCAGGGCAAATTGCTAGAGGTCTTGAAAAAGAAGGTTCAACACTGCAAATATTGGCTCTTTGCATAAATTTGATGTAAATTTCAATAGACGTCTTCAACGCTTATGAAATGCTTGTAATTAAAAATCAGTACACCATAGTAACATCTGACAAAAAAAATAATCTAAAAACATTATAAGAGCAGACTTTGAGAAAATGAATATTCATGTTCTTCTCAAAACTTTTTGGCCACGGCTGTATGTTTCGATGATGAAAAAGATATTTTTTTATTTATTTAAAAACTGGACAGTTATCGGGATAAAATGCAAGGCATCCAAATAGTTTTACTCATATCAGTATATAATTTATACTTTAATATTGTGCAATATTCATAAAACAAAGACTTCCTCATTTTGAAAAAGAAAAATTAGTATACTTCATACATTACAATAAAATAGGGAGCTGGGATGATAAATAAGGTGCTATACAAACAGCAAGAGGAAGGTCTAGCACAGTTTTTGATCTTACTGAGTCTTGATCCCTGTAACACCCAGGAAGCAGGTGGTTTCCTGCGCTGAAAACACACCTTAGGCAGGAAGTCATGTTTGTATATTTTCTCTTATCATATAAAAGCTGTTTCACAAAACTCAGTAAGCACACTACAGTGAAAGGGAAATAATAATAATCATAATCATAACACAATATGGAGGATTGTGTACCAAAATACTTAATGTGTATACTGTATATGTACAAAAATTTACAAAAATATCAAATAGATTCACCTTTGTGCCAGAATGGATATAGAAATGTTATCATTTCCATTTGCAATCCGTTATGTGTTGATTATATTCAAATAAGAGGTATAAACCTGTGCAACACAGCAGGTCCCAAAAACTGTCTCGAAAAACTATTTTCCATTTAAGAAAATATGAAATTAAAACTTACTGTCCATGAAATATATAATCAGAATTTGGTGATGGATATCTTGAGTCTACTGTATCTGAGTCGATTTAGCAGCAGTTCTGATATTTCTGCATGAAATGTATCGTACTGATCTCAGGTCAGCAGTGGAACTCTGAGAATATCGTGCATCTTTGTTTCATTGACGGTGCCAATCCGGTTCACAGCTCCGTCTTCTTCCGTCTGTCCGGCTGGATTCTGGGAGAGATTTTGCCCGGTCGCTCGGGTGTATGTACAGAAGCATGCAGTATTCTTTGCAGCACTAGTGTGCATGATGGAGCTCAGCCAGTGGTCAGCTCTGTGTGTGTAGGCGGCTCCAGCGTCTCTGCAATCTCTGACAGCTCATCCAGCACCTCGGTGAACGATGGCCTCCGGAAAGCCTCGATCTGAATCAGAAATTTAACAGATATGCAAGTGATGTGAACAAATTCACCCCGAAGAAAGGACAGTGATGTGTCTATTCTGTTTTTCACCTCACTACTGATCCAAGCAGCCACATTCGAGATGATCGAGTGATGATTTAGATATAAAGTTTGTATGTTTGTAAATTATTGTAATAATAATTATAAATGATTTTTATTTGTTGAGAGTATCTTATAAAAATCCTTTTGATGAATAATGATAATAATGAATATGTCTTGACTAGGATAAAGAAAAATGACCATTAAAAGAGAAAAGGAAAGGAACATTAAGAACAACTGTTTAAAAAATAATTATTAAAAAAATATTTAAAAATAATTATTCATATTGCACTTCCAAATTTTTAGATGCAATTTTTTGACAAAGATTACATGGTTATGTTACTTTCAGAAATAAAAATTATTTTATCCTCGGTGTATATAACGCAGCACAATTAAATTGGCCGAATCTCATTGGTCAGAAGGTGTAACGATACGAATTATTGGAAAAATGTATTAAAAACATTATTGAACAGGAAAATAATTGTCATTTTTGGTATGATGTTTTTTGGAAGATGTTCATTTAGCATTTTTGGAAGGAGTCTCCAGTGTCAGTGCTTTTGTAACAGTCAGTCAGCGGTAAGGACAGGGGTCAAGTCCATTTGCTGTTTTCTCATTTTCATGATTCTTTTTGCAAAACAAAAGTGAGAGACTGGTGAGGATTTTTTTTTAGAACAAATGTGATCTAACTTGTTTGCAGACATTCAACAGCATTATGTGTAGCTACAGTATATGTGGATAATGATGTGCTGTAGGTGGATTAAAACAGTGGATGTGCTTTTTATAGAAAAATAATCAACTTCAACGTGGGAACAGCAATTTATCAATCACTCAAAAGCACTTGTTACTGCTCAGTAACTGAGGATCAGTGATCACAGATATGATGATTATGATTAATCTACTCATAAAGACCATTACAGTTCTTCACTTATTCATGTAAAAAGTCACACACACTACTGAAAACACTCTGATGGTACCTGTACTATCATATATAGTACCATATTTTTGACAGTATCATTGTACTTATTTGCTGATGTAGTACATGTACCACACTATTGTACATGGTTCTACCATTGTATATACTTTGGTACAATAGTACCTGTACTGTAGTATAGTTCTACCACATACTTCTATAACAGTACTACGGAACACATACGAGGATACTGTATATAAAAAGAAAACATGTTATGAATGTATATACAGTACTTTATCATTTTAATATGTAATATTTATTTAGTAAACTCTGGGTACTGTGGTAGTACTATGGTATATTATGTATCACCATACATTGGTGAATATTGTGGTACTTATTGGGTACCACACTGGCAACCCAGGTGTTCTCCCGTGTCTAATATGGTACTGCTTGTACTAATACTATACTATACTGTCACAGTATGTACAAACACACCATATTAGATACCTTTGTCCACCGTTGTCACTGTGGCACTCAATAATCATCATGGTAGTCACAAAGGTATTGCTTTACACACAGCATAGCACTACCATGGTACCCACTGAAATACCATGGTAATACATGAAGTACTATGGTAATGTTATGGTATGTACTATAGTTGTACCATTTAGTAAAATGTATTGTGGGTTATGGGTGTGTTATGAAGGCCCAGTACATACCAAACAGCAGTTAGCTGCAAGGTCGAGTACACGCTCTGGACATCCAGTAGTCATCTTCATAAATGCAGAGATGTCCAAGCCATAGTCCTGAAACACACGCATATATACACACGTGGACAAAATTGTTGGTACCCTTCTGTCAATGAAAGAAAAACTCACAATGGTCACATAAATAACTTTAATCTGACAAAAGTAATAATTAAAAAAAATTCTATGAATGTTAACCAATGAAAGTCAGACATTGCTTTCAATCATGCTTCAAAAGAATTATTTAAAAAAAATAAACTCATGGAACAGGCCTGGACAAAAATGATGGTACCCCTAGAAAATACTGAAAATAATGTGACCAAAGGGACATGTTAATTCAAGGTGTGTCCACTAATTAGCATCACAGGTGTCTACAATCTTGTAATCAGTCAGTGGGCCTATATATAGGGCTCCAGGTAGTCAGTGTGTTGTTTGGTGACATGGTATGTACCACACTCAACATGGACCAGAGGAAGCGAAGGAAAGAGTTGTCTCAGGAGATTCGAAAGAAAATTATAGACAAGCATGTTAAAGGTAAAGGCTATATGACCATCTCCAATCAGCTAGATGTTCCTGTGACTACAGTTGCACATATTATTCAGAAATTTAAGATCCATGGGACTGTAGCCGACCTCCCTGGACGTGGCGGCAGGAGGAAAATTGATGACAAATCAAAGAGACGGATAATCCAAATGGTAACAAAAGAGCCCAGAAAGACTTCTAAAGAGATCCAAGGTGAACTTCATGCTCAAGGAACATGAGTGTCCGATCGCACCATCCGTCGTTGTTTGAGCCAAAGTGGACTACATGGGAGACGACCAAGGAGGACACCATTGTTGAAAACAAATAATAAAAAAGCCAGACTGGAATATGCCAAACTACATGTTGACAAGCCACAAAGCTTCTGGGAGAATGTCCTATGGACAGATGAGACAAAAATGGAGCTTTTTGCCAAGGCACATCAGCTCAATGTTCACAGACCGAAAAATGAAGCATATCAAGAAAAGAACACTGTCCCTACTGTGAAACATGGAGGAGGCTCTGTTATGTTCTGGGGCTGCTTTGCTGAATCTGTGCAGGGTACAATGAAATCTCAAGACTGTCAAGGGATTCTAGAGAGAAATGTGCTGGCCAGTGTCAGAAAGCTGGGTCTCAGTCGCAGGTCATGGGTCTTGCAACAGGACAATGACCCAAAACACACAGCTAAAAACACCCAAGAAAGAGGAAAACATTGGACTATTCTAAAGTGGCCTTCTATGAGCCCTGACCTCAATCCTATTGAGCATCTTTGCAAGGAGCTGAAACATGCTGTCTGGAAAAGGCACCCTTCAAACCGGAAAAAACTGGAGCAGCTTGCTCATGAGGAGTGGGCCAAAATACCCGCAGAGAGGTGCAGAAGTCTCATTGACAGTTACAGGAATCGTTTGATTGCAGTGATTGCCTCAAAAGGTTGTGCAACAAACTATTAAGTTAGGGGTACCATCATTTTTGTCCAGGCCTGTTCCATGAGTTCATTTTTTTTATAATTCCGTTGAAGCATGGTTGAAAAGCAATGTCTGACTTTCATTGGTTAACATTCATAGAATTCTTATTTATTATTACTTTTGTCAGATTAAAGTTATTTCTGTGACCATTGTGAGTTTTTCTTTCATTGACCGAAGGGTACCAACAATTTTGTCCATGTGTGTATTATTAAATATGTATTAAAAGGATAAAACTTGCTTGATTAAAATATCAATCACATACTTTTATATCATATACTAATAGTTTGCATTAAATATTATTATTTCTTTATATATTTCAAATCTCAAATAGTGATTGATCCTGATAATATTTTCTTATTTATATATTTACCCGAGTTCTTGGAAGTATTTCTGGATCTGCTGGGATTCTGGCCAGGATTTCACACAAAACTATCCCAAAGGAGAACACATCGACCTAAACATATATCGCAAAAAGTCAAATCAGCCTTAAGAAGTTTACATTCATTTCTTAAAGTGATGGTCATAATGGTCAGTGGTTATTATAGTAAAAGCTTTGTTTTTATGAATATGCGTTTGTCATCACCTTGCGATCATATGGTTCCCCACGCAGCATTTCTGGTGCCATCCAGAAGGCAGAACCGACTAGTGACAGCTTCCTGTCTTTGGCGGGAAGTTCGACTACTTCCCTGGCCAAACCAAAGTCTGCGACCAAAGCCTCTCTGCCTCGGGAGGTCACCCTTATCAAACAGTTCTGTAGGAGGAACGTGAATGTCAATTCAGTAGGAGGAAAAAATACATCAGGATGTCAAATAAATGTTAAAAGAACTGAACTTTGAAGCTTAAATTTCTCTGGTGATGATACAGTAGACATAATATTTAGATTTAGATGGCTCCTTTAGATGGAACTGTATGATGATATTGTCTTAATCAAGAATTCAATCTTAAGAAAAGTATCCTTGGTCACTTTTAACTTCAGTAATTTCCAGTGCATTACTTAATTCCACCAGAAGAGGGCAGTGTAAGCCAACTTCCCATCTCTTAATACTATACAACTCAATCATACACATCACTTAAACATTATGTGGATTTCATTTCATTGTCATAACTCAAAATGTGTAAAATAATATTGTTTTGTTGCATATTGACAAACAACTTCCTACATTTACACTCACTCTCATTCACTCGTCATCTATACCTCTTAGAGACTTACAGTAGGATACAAGGCGGGGGAGACCCTGGACAGGGAGCCAATCCCTCCCACACACAGACACATACATTCACACACTACAGGAAATTTGGGAATGTCAATTAGCCTAAACTGCATGTCTTTGGACTGTGGGCGGAAACCAGAGTACCTGAGGTAAACCCACCAAGCACAGCGAGAACATGCACACTCCATGCACACAGACCCGAGATGTGAATCAAACCTGGACTCTGGAGGTTCACACAGAAGGCGCCAGTGCTAACCTCTAAGCCACAGTTCCAGTACCATGATATAGTACACCTATCAGCCATAACCCTCTTTATGACCATCTGCCTAATAATGAGTCGGTTCTCCCTTTTGCCACCAAAACTGTGATGAATTGTGTGTTTTGACCCCTATTTATTATGCATTTTAAAATTATGAGGTTGTCTGGTCTTCATATGTCTCAGGGTAAGCATATGTTAGCTTCCACCCTTACTGTCTGGTTGATGACATGATTGAGAAGAGCTGGCTGGTCAGAAGGAACTCGCAGGTGGTCAATTTGGGGAGAAAATGCTCAGGATGGTATACAAGGGAGTTCGAGTATTAAGACGCAACAAAACCTTTGATGAACAGCACATATCATGCATGCAGGACAAAGATAAATTGTATTCATTACCAGCACTAAGAGATGTACTTTCCGTATTCCTAATAACCTTGTTCAGGGTTGTGCTGGTGTAAATTAGGCTAATAGCCTTTCAAAAAATATCACAGTGGGAAAAGCTTCTCCATTCCACATTAATACTGAGTACAGATATGGATATTTGTAAATGAAACAGATTAAACAGATCCAGTAAAAAAATGATCAAATGTAGGGCATGTGTCTGGCTCTGTAAATGAAATCCAGTCAAAAAGCAGAAGTGATGCCTAAGAGAGAAGTGCATCACTGATAGCTATTACAGAACTCCTACACACTCCCACTGCCAGCCGGGTCCAGTGAAGTCTGCAGTCATCCCTTTCTCAGCTGAATAAATTATTCAGCCCTGACCCTATATGCCTCCAGAGGGTCTCACTACCCATCACTCCTCTGGTTTATCTCTATTTCCCTAGGCTTCCCAAAGGCATATTAACATCCTCTATCCAAGCCTTGTTCCTTGCATACTCTACTCTTTTAAAGACATGTCTAGACACATGACTCATTTGAGGTTTTCGACTCACGATCAGTCGTGACGCGTCCTCCTAAGCCTGATGACTTTAAATCATGTCTAAAACAACAATAGTGTGGCAGAGACACTGGCATGACTTGGAGGGGAATTCTGGTTCTGTTTGAGGTAGGAAAATGGAGACCATTGGGATATTTAGGGCAACAGGTGCTGTTAAACAGGCCAGACATGGAGCACAGCATCTGGTCTGCATTAGTGTCTCCAGATCGTACAGATTGCCTCATAGCCTTGCAAGTGCTAAATTTAGCATAACCTTGTCAAAGATTAACGTAGTTTCCTGCAATATTGAACGCACACATGTGAAGTGAGGCAAGAAATGAATCAATTTAAGAGCCCATTCAGCCATCTAGGTACTGTAGTGTGGAGGTCAATTGTGACCATTGTATTTATTCCCGTTGTATTTTTACAACCATGGTACAGTAGAACCTCTGGGCAACATTCACATGTGCATTCACATACTACAGGCAATTTGTGAACGGCAATTAGCCTAACGGCAGCATGGTGGCTTAGTGGTTAGCACTGTTGCCTTTCACCTCATTGGTGGGTTGCATCCAGGTTCTCCAATTTCCTCCCACAGTCCAAAGACATGTAGATTAGGCTAATTGGTGTTCCCAGTGTAGTTCCCACTGGCGTTCCGTAGTGTATGAATGACTGGATGTCCTACCATGGGAATAAATAAGAAGGTCACTATTGGCCTACACAGTCCCTAGTTGGACTACCAAGTTTCCTAGATGAATGGATAGATGGAGTTATCCTAATCTGCATGTATTTGGACTATGGGAAGGAGCCAGAGTACCCTGAGGAAACCCACCAAGCACATGAAGAACAAACTCCATGACCCTGAGGTGGTGGTACAAAACATTACATGGGCCTGGTTTGCAAACCTATTTTCCTTGTAAATAGGATGAAGATTTTCCAGAAGCGAAAGTTTTTAATATATAATGCATCTGGTGAATACAGCTACTGTACAGATGTAACCAAACACTGTACAGTACATTATTCGCAAAGAACAGATGAGCAGGAATAGTTGCACTGTTTATTTTTCATCTTAAGGATTCACAGGGCACCCGGAGGTTTTCATAGCTCACGAGACAAAGACAGATGATAAGTCGATGTTAATAATACATTTGCTGTACTCTCTTCACTCTCACATCCTTAGTCAAAGCCTGGTGAGTGTTCAAGTGGAAATAGAAACTGATAAATTTAGGGGCTTTTCATTGCACCCGTAACATACCGGTACCCATACATTACTGTGGAGCAAAGATTCTATCATTATAAATGCCAATCATTTATATAAAGAAATAAGTAGTAGCTTTCTTTTACTAAAAAAAAAAGTCCTACTGGAAACACCAGCTAATGGGAGCTTTGGGGAAGAAAGTGCTGATGAATGGATTTAACTCTGAGCTCAGCATCTGGTCTGCATTTGAGCCTCTAGCCTGACTGTTATTTTACTATTTCCAGATGCAGTGGCCTTTGATTATGTGACCATGCGGGAGAACCTTCCAGTCCTTGATTCAGTAATCGGGAACCGAATGAGAGAGAATACGAGTTACTTGTACTTTAAAAGGGGGGGAAAAAACGAAGCTTGTATTAAAATTTGATACTCAATCCATCAAAGTTTTAGCCGCATTTTATAGCTGCACACATGTGTGTGTGTGGGGGGGGGGGGGGGGGGGGGGGGGGGGGGGGACCTTTAATGCTTTGTTACTCCAGAGTAAAAAGCTAATGCTTACTGACTGGCCTGAAGCTTATTACAGGATTTCGTTCTGCAACCATGCGAAAGATATTTTACACCAAATTACAGCTTATGTTTGGCTTACTGCTCCAGTGTAATGCATTGCTCTTACAGCAAATCATGGTCCTGATATCGATCTGAGCTCAGTGTTAGTCTTTAAAAGAAAGCTAGCTCTCAGCTGTTTAGAGAGTAATTATTATAATTTCAAAGAGTTTACTGGTATAATATTTGGTAACGTTACACTAACTTTAAGAATGACACATGAGTCCTTCTATAGAAATGATGTCATCATGACATTTAACATAAACCTGGAAAAAGAAATATATCTTTAATAAAGACTTTCAAAAACAATTTTAAAATTGTTCTGTTTTTTTTCCCTGTTCAATGTAAGAACTAAGTTGTGAAGGTTTTTCATGTAAGAAATAAAAACACCAATAAGCCTACTGTTGGCAGAACATGCATATAAATAACAAAAGCAGGCTTTATGACAGCTGATAAATTTATATAAAAAATATTTAAAGTTAATACTAGTGGTGTTAAAAATATGAATCTAGTTAGTCATAGACGGTGATTAATCCCAATTAATCACAATTTCAAAATACTCAGATTTACTTGTATTATAAACGTACAATGTTGGAATAAAGAAATGCATGACAAACTGGTTAGAGGAAACAGATTATACAATTTTATAATATCTCAAACATTAACATTTAACAAATGTTAGATTAAAATCTCTCGAATTGTAAACTCCTTGCAGCCGCAATAATATTGTGAGCCCTTTCTGCTCCTATAGTGGGGATCATGTCTGTGATCTCCTTTTCAACTTGGCCAGTGCAATTGGCTAGTGTATGCGTTGGCAAAATATCTTTCTTTTGTTTTAAAACGCCCAGAATGAATGAGTGCAGTTGCCATGTGTCATCGATTAGGTGTGCTTTTATACCGATGTAGTTCCGTTTACTTACTGATATCCAGTGGTCTACAGTAAGTGCAATAAAAGTAGCTTCTGCAAACTGCCTCACTTTCAGAGCCTTTTATAATGTCTTGCATTTACAGTAATCATTTCTTATTAAAATAATTTCCCTCCAAGTTCGCTCGAGCACACAACTTTGGTTTTATCCAAACTTCCATCTAGAAGCTTTTCACAATGAAACTTGCTGTTTGCCTCTACTGGTGATGTTTCCTCAATCATCTTATTATTCGTGTTATAGTTACCATCATTACACAACTGGGTAACCACACTGTGATTATGGGTCAAAAGTTATTAGGGTCAAAACGCGGTCGTATGATTCATTTGTGTAAAAAAAAAAAAAAATAGTAAAGCCTTAACACTTCAAGTTGAATCATATGTTAATGCATAAATATTGACAGCCCTAATTAATTCCCACTACATGCATGGATTCTTGATTCTGATTGTGTTTTATTTGATTTGTTAGTGTTTTTTTTTTGTTTCTTTGTTTCTTTGTTTCTTTTTCTAGAATCCAGCTTGAACAGCAGTGATGGCCGTATTTTTAATGCCCTTATTTGGATATGTTAATGTTTCAATTACATGCACCACATTCTGTAATACAAGGCTAATGATTAATAGAAAAATAATGAGTTGGTAATTGGTGATATAGTAAATGTCTGTGAGGCCATATTTTTGTGACCTTTAGGGAAGGAGTCTCCAGTGTAAGTATGTTTTTCCGACATGGGAAATGCTTTAAGGTGGAGAAATATAGTGGAAAAATATATAAAAAAAAAAAACCCAAGTATGTATTTGGAATCATTTGAAATTTGCTGTGAGAAAAAGGAATCAAAATAACTTAATTGTTACAGAAACCTTATTATTGATTAGGCTTGTGTGATTTATTTAATGTAATTTTTTAATGGTGAATAAGTAGACTGATGTTACATACATACTGTGTAAAAACCTTGAGAAATTTTCACAATCGGTGGTTTATGTAACAACCTCAGCAGCGACCTCATTTCCCCTCTTGTCTGTTCTAACCACTCAGCATACATCAGTATACTAATCACCAGCCTGATCATCTGTCGTCATCTGCACCTGTTACTCACTGGTTTATGCCTTAAATTAGACGTTTGTATGACTAAATAATTCATAGGTCACTGTGTGGCTGAACAAACAAAATGCATTCCTCTGAAACTGCTCGGGTACAGGGAGTGGACGGAAAATGAAAGAGAACAACTTACCAAAAATGAGAGCCACAGAAATTCTTTGCTGTGCACCTATACTGTACTGTACCAGGTGTCTAATAATATAATGTAGTCATTCATGAATGTCACTGAATATTGTGGTATCATATATTTTACATTTAATATAGTTATACTAATTTATTCTAATCTAAAAGGTATATTCTTTACTTACTGTGCTGGCCAAAAGTATTACAACAACACTCTGCACTGTTATATTTCTCACTGTACACAAAACAGGTGATTTCACTAATTAATTCTAGCCTATCTGGCTGAATATTTGTGTTAATTAACTGAAACAGTGAAAAACTGCTAATGTGACAATGGTCTTCAGTTTCTGGAGCCATGGCCTTGGGTTATCTCAAGACCAAAACCCGATAGCAAACTGTTAGACAATGATGAAGAAGGCAGTAGCAGTCAAGTCTCATGTACTGTAGATGAATTTCTCGGAAGCAATGCTGCACCAGAGTACAGTACTTCATGGTAAATTCTTATCTTCATTGTCGTCATTTTAAAAATTTGTAAGATGTTACACCCAACACTGCCACGCGCGTGCACAGATACAAAGAGCAGGCTGATACAGAGAGAGAAAATGGAACTTTAACCTCTCTAATGAGACTTGCTTTTGCTTTACCTGCGCTCACACATGTGTTATAGTAGACAGTACACGCGCGCTGTACACACACATACAGACACAAAATAAAATGTTTTATGCACACAGTGTTATAGTAAACAGTACACTCGTGCACAGATATTGATTATACCAGTAAGAGACGAGCACTAAGACCCAGCAGGGGAGACGATTACCCACAATTCCGCAGCGCAAGAGAGAAAAACACTGTTCACGTGACGCTCGGCGTCAAAACAAGAAGCGCATGTGTGAGACATGATACTCGGTGCTCATAGACTTGCTTGTTTTTCATGTCAAAATGTATAAAAAATCTTTGCTCGTCTTGCGGAACGCTTGCAAACCGTGTTACTCGCAAACCGAGGTTCCACTGTAGTAGTAGTAGTAGTAGTAGTCTTATGTCCTGTAGGGATTATGTAGCTATACTTTTAGAAAAATACAGCAGAACCTCGGAATTAGAATTTAGTTTATTCTGGAGGCGAGTTCTTTAGAAGATTTGTATTGCGATAAAGATTTTCCCATAAGAAATAATGTAAATATTATTATTAATAATTAAAATTATATCATTAAAATGATATGAAATCAAATACACTGACGCAAACAAGTTCTGAACGGCTCATAGGCGTACGCGCAACTTAGCCGACATTCTTTTTTTTTTTTCCTATGCTGATGCAATTTTCTTGAAAAATTCAAATTTTAAAGCGAAAATTCATAAGGTAGCGCATTCAAATGCTGAGGTATCAATGTATATATTTTGGCCTTGTGTAGCTTTTACATATTAAAATCATGTCAATTTTATTAAATGGATTTGCGTTTGTTAATGTGCTTGATTCCACATTGTGGACATATAATGAGAGTGTATAATCATTGCCCTTAAATGATGCATCAAATATTTTAGTGATATTTTGTTTTTAGACCTATTATTTGAAATATAATACATTTGAAAAGGTTGCCTTGCCTGCTATATTTCCCAAGTCCCTTTTCTAACTGTTTAAACTTTTATTGCACAGCTACAGTATTCCAAACTTTGGATATAATAATGTCTGTCACTTCAAAATTCAGCCATGGCAGTGGAGACGAGCACAAGCTGAGACTATTCTACAATACACATTTGTTCCTCTGTGTGTGTGTGTGTGTGTGTGTGTGTGTGTGTGTGTGTGTGTGTGTGTGTGTGTGTGTGTGTGTGTGTGTGTGTGTGTGTGTGTGTGAGAGAGTGCACTGCCAAGCAAAACCAGAGTTCACATATTTCACAAACTGGCACAAGTTTATGCAACTGCGCAGCGCGGTGTGTGAAAGGCGCCTATTCATTGTGTTAGCTGGAGTGCTGGACAACACAGCGCTGTGTATGAGCTCTGTGCTTAGTTTTGTTCCCCGCTGCTCAATTGTTCTTATCTAAACGGCTGACAAATGGGCCGCTGATCTCACCCGAGGGCAGCGTAAACATGAAAAGCGTGGGTGGGTGAACAGACGAGGCCGGAATATACACTCAGCAAGCCTTATGCACTTTAAGATGATGTGGGAACGGTCGTGGTTGTGTGTGTGTGTACGTGTGTGAGAGGGAGCGTTTAAGAGTAGGGGGGAGAGAGAGAGAGAGAGAGAGAGAGAGAGAGAAAGTGTATTAGCATAAGAATTGTGTAGCCTCGTTGCTTTAGCTCTGCTGCTCTTCACCAGAGGCTTGGTAGGCACTTGTGGGAATCCTGGCAACTAATGACCCTCAGGCACAAACACATGGGCGCACGCACGCGCACACACACACACACTCACACACACACACACACACACACACACACACACACACACACACACACACACACACACACACACACACACACACACATAACAACAAAGCTCGGATGTGAATGCTATCTCTGTTCCATGGATTTCTA
Source organism: Clarias fuscus (assembly GCA_030347435.1). Taxonomy (NCBI): domain Eukaryota; kingdom Metazoa; phylum Chordata; class Actinopteri; order Siluriformes; family Clariidae; genus Clarias; species Clarias fuscus. The sequence goes on from CM059208.1 coordinate 22,563,991, forward strand.
TATGAAAAATGGATCAAAAAAACATTTAGAATTTAAGACAGAAGATAAAAAGCTTTAAGGCTTGCCTTGGAGTTGAGATCTCTGTGGTAGATGTTCTTGTAGTGGAGGTAGATCATGCCTCTGGTGATGTCAGAGGAAAGGTCCACTTTCTCCCTCCAGCACAGAGGAACATCTTTTCCAGCTAGCAGTTCCTCAAGACAGCCTCCGCTTACATACTAGCCAAAGATACACAAATAGATGCAGACAAACATTATTCCAAGGAATAATAACTAATTTGTAATAATCATAGGGAAATAAAGCTCTATAAACCTGTGTACAGGGTTTCAAATGAGCTACATACAGAAAGTTTTGGCTACTTGGCTAGATTTAAAAAAAATCATATGGAAGAGTTGGCCATGGTGTTTTTTCCTAATCAAATGTATACAGTATATGCAAAAACTTTGTTATACCAAAAAGGGGAATGCACTGACCTCGAACCACAGCCACAAGTATGCTAAAAGTTTTAATTATATCCCATTAACTGTATTTATTTTTTTCCATCACACTGACGAGAGGAAAAATAGCTTGTAACTGGTTCACCACTCTCCTTTTGAAGCGTCTGAATTACTGTAGCATTTGTAGATTTTCAGTTGTTGCATGAGGGCCAGGACACTGTGTTCGTTCAATCTGATCAGTTCACTACATGTTGCATGTTAGTTTAACAAACGACCAAAACACAGTATTGGTGCTGATTGTATTTTGTTATACATGTAATACAGAAATTGTGTGTGCAGCTTCTGTTTAAGTTTATGCAACATGGAAGTGACCAATCTTGCTCCCCTAAACATTTCAAGTTGCTAACGCCATTTTAGAGTGATGATTTTATACAGTATGTGCCCCAAAAATGGCCATTTTTCAGTGTTGTACTGTTTTCGCTTCAAACTATAATGCAAAATGATAATTATTCATATTTCTTTTGGTGGAAGCTTCTAGAAGCATATGACCTGTAAAAATTTTTGCTTGAATAGTTTTTTTTGGTAAAAGCTTAAAAAGCAAAAAAATCTGTAGTGTCCGTAACCGTGTCAAATACATGTTGCAATATATTAACAATTTTGCATTTTAGAATAATACACTTTTGCAGGTTTATGTCTTTCCATGTGAAATCTAAATTGGCCAAGTTTCATCTGCATGACAAGTAAGATCATTGAAAGATTTGAATTTGGAAACGTTACGGACACTACATCCTGTAAAAGGGCCTGACATTGTATTTAGCAAATGTGTTTCTTTTTATCTGATGAAAAAATGTGTATGCATATTTAAAAAAAATAAGCATGGATCAAGAGATGATAAGCATCAAGTATGATCAGAAAATTCACTTTTTCACAGAGGTGAGACTTTTTAAGCACCAATACCATGTTTTGACCTAAAGGTTCCATAACATACAGTAACTGCAGATAAACTGTATAAGAATGCTTAAGTTTATTCAGTATATTCAGCCATCAGACAGTAGAAGTGGATGGTATAAAAAAAGAAGTGCTTATAACTTATCCTACTATCATGTGGCTTGAAAATCTGCCTTACCATATCCTGTCTAACTTAGAAAAAAGAAAATACAATGCCATGTGAAACCAATCAACGGCATGGCATTTTGTTTTTTCTAAGTTAGACAGGATATGGAAGTCTGTATGTTTACAGCGTAGCATTATGCGACTAAATGCCAATCAGATAAACAGTTACATAAAAGGAACGAGATTTAAACGTACATGACATAATCTTTCATGGCAATCTCAGAGAAAGCCATTAGGTGCATGAGGTGACAAAATGTGCAATTTGACACCTAAGACGATATAACATAAAGAGAGATGTGGGCCTTGTACCTCTAGAATGGGATACAGCTTGTCTTCTTTCACACAGATGCCAAGATACCTGAAACAATGACAGAAAAGGAAAAATAATCATATGATCGCTGATTGACCCCTTACGCTTTGTATTTTGTCCATGTGCCTCGATTTTGAAAGAACAAAACGTGGACATCAGCTACTACTGTGTGTGTGTGTGTGTGTGTGTGTGTGTGTGTGTGTGTGTGTGTGTGTGTGTGTGTGTGTGTGTGTGTGTGTGTGTGTGTGTGTGTGTGTGTATTATTGTAGTCCAAGCACTAGTGAAACTATATAGAGGAAATAACAGGAGTTCCAGTTTGAACGGCCATATAAAAATATATAATTCTTTTAGAATGCATTGCAACAGAAAATGCATTACAGCATGATAAGCTGTGTGCCAAGTCCTCCTGGTACCAGTTAGCTTTAGAGCTGTGATGGAATTTGATAAGAGTCTTGCGCTTTCACAAGACACACGAACAGACCAGATTGCTTAGACAAATAAAATGCCCCATGACGTCATGCCCTTCAGACTCGATACTGGCAGTGCTGAATGTCACAGGCTCTGTTTGTCCATATGTATCAGTAACTTTGAGACAATGATGCCAGATAGGAAAAAAAGGGTCGTGCTGTAATAGATTGATTTGTAAAAAAATCTAGGCCAGGTGTTGATTAAATCAGTTAAGTTCTAATCGAATCGATCACCATGCGTATGAAACGTTCAGGGCAGAATGCAGTAGAGAGGAACGGATACCTGACTATGTTGGGGTGAGAGAGTTTCTGTAAGAGGCTGATTTCTCTGACGATGCTATCCTGATCCACGTCATTTTTATAAATCTTCACCACCATGACCTTGCGCGTGTTGTTGTGCATCACCTGGAAGGCGGGACACACAAAACCAGGACGTCAGTATACAAATAACACAATGTATGCAGAAATCTCATATTTAAATGACGGAGGTTTAAATATATTTACATATCAGCGGAGTTCAATCCCAAGCCTTAAAAGCCACACCCTCAAAACACAAATGCATGGCAGCTGGATTGACCAAATTATGTTAATAAATTACACGTAGTAATTAATAGATTACTAAATAAATAATGAATAAATAGATCACATGAAGTGATCACATTTTTATTACTAAGTCTAATTTTTTTTTTATTTTTTTTTTTATAAATGACCTATATGAAATTATATTATAATGTCACATACCAGGTTTATCAGTGTTCTGACACTTCTAACTAGTAAGCATTCCACCAAATATCTTCACCAGCCACTTTATTAGGAACTTATGCAGTTATCTCAGGTAGCTCATTCATGCAGTTATTCAAACAGACAAATAAAAATAAAATGCAGAGCAGGTGCTTCAGAAAGTTTGGCTGTGGCATGGTTGGTGTGTTTGAGTACAGTATGTCAGAAATTCTTGAAAAACCAGTGTACAGTTTGCCCAGAATGGTGCGTAAAGTGTTAAACTTATAACAGCAACAACCAGCACGATATAATCCCATGTCAGAGTACAGTTAATCTCTAACTGGTTTGGTGCCTTCTACTGCCTTCTGTGTCACCAGATCTGGGTCTAGTGGAGCTTGGATATGCAGCTGACAAATCTGCAGCAACAAAGCAATTTCTCCAACACATAAGAGTATACATACTCCATACTCTTTTTTCCTGAATTTGAGCTACGGTAGCTTTTCTAATGGATCTGACTACAAGGGCCAACCGCTCCCCTTGTGCATCAGTGCTCCTCGGCCACCCATGACCCTGTTGGCAGTTCAGTTTTACCTTCCTTGGATCACTTTTGGTTTGTCCTGACCACTGCAGACCGGGGAACATCCCACAAGAGCTGCAGTTGTGGAGTTGCTCTGATCCTATGCTCTAGCCATCGCAATTTGGCCCTTCTCAAAATAGTTACATTTTCAATATCTGGAAGTGGGAGGGATATACAGTACAGTATTAGACAGCAAGTGAATCTTTTTTCCTGAGGTTGATGAGTTGAGCGAGCATAAGGATTTTAGTGACTTTGACAAGGAACAGATTGTGATGGCTAGACAACTGGGTCAGAGCATTCTTAATAAACTAATAACCCGGTTCCTAATAAAGTGGCCAGCGGATGTTAGACAAAATTTTCCACCATTTTTCTTTTCTTGTTTTCACTTTTCTAAACTAACGGTTATTTATTTATTATTATTATTATTATTTTGTTTGTTTGTTTTTGTTTGTTTGTTTGTTTGTTTAATTTATTTTTTTTAATGTATTTTTTTTTATTTCTTTTTTTTTTTTACAGGAAAAAAATGTAATGCGAACCATCTGTGAAAACGCACCAAACATCACAATATCTGTGACACACAGCACTTACTGTACCTTATAGACTTTGGAGAAGAAACCGCTCCCGATAAGTTCATGGCTGAAATTCTCCCAGAACTCGAGTTTCCTCACGGCTGTGCGCAGCTTTTGCCAGCGGTCCACGTGGTAGTACGCATCTGATGACTCATTGTACAGTGTTGGACTGCTGGGTTCAGAAGAAACGTCCACTTCACACATCCTGTGGATCTGAGCTACAACACAGATGATGGAGATGGAGAGAACATTAAACATGTGCATGCCGCAAAGAAAAACTCCTGTTCATCTGTGTGCTGCTTTTGGCCAGAGTGTACTCTGACAGCTCTACTTTAAGAAAAGGGCAGTATGTTCCCTGCTGTTTCCTGTACAATAACTATCACTTTGAGTAAGTTGGGAATTAAAGGAAAGCAGCTGTAGGCTTTTATTAAAGCCAGGTATAAAGGTATAGTAGGTATTGTTTTCATAATCATATTTATTTCATGTCGAGGTGACAACCAATCCGATCAATTTATAACATAGTGCTGCTGTATTCTGTATTCTGATTGGACAGATTATGTTGGCATATAAAACATTAAATTTCAGTGTGTATTTGTATCATCATACTGAATCTGTCTTATTGAAACAGTTAATTTAACATTTTTGAAAGAATTCTCATGTGGCCGTATGTTTTCTCTGTCGTCATGACTGTGGACTCATGGTTCTTTAATAAAAAAAAATACAAAAAAACTGTCATATTTTTAGCTTCACAACTTCAAGAAAGAGACAAATAAACAGTAAGGCTGGAAAGACACAGGCTTTTTTACTGCTGCTACAACAAAAGATAATCAAGAACAAAAAAACTTTAGTGAAAAAACATGGAAACACTTCATGGCATGTGGTGATAGGAAAATAATCAACTTAACAGTTAACATGCCGCAAATAAGGTCTAGCAATTCAACACAGTCTATAGTTTCTATTTTTGAACAAATACCCATCCATCCATTATCTCACTATCTACCACATTGAGTAGACCTTGTTAGTACCCCCTTGCTGGACCCCCTTTTGCCTCCAGAATGACATGGATTCAACAAGATTCTGTAAAAATCTGTTAGAGATTTTGGTCCATATTGACGTGATAGCATTAAAAACTCTTTGCAGATTTGTCAGCTGCACATCAGCTCCCGTTTCACCACGTCCCAAAGGTGCTCTATTGGATTGAGATCTGGTGACTGTGGAGGCCGTTTGAATACAGTGACCTCATTGTCATGTGTCATTCTTAAGAAACCAGTTTGGGATTATTTTAGCTTTGTGACATGGTATGTTATCTTCAGTCACTCACTCATCGTCTATACTGCTTAATCCTGTATCCAGGGTCACGGGGGACCTGGAGCCTATCCCAGGAGACTTGGGACACAAGGCAGGGTACACCCTAGACAGGGTGCCAATCCATCACAAGGCACACACATTAACACACTCATTCACACCCTACGGGCAATTTGGGAACACCAATTAGCCTAATCTGCAGGTCTTTGGACTGTGGGAGGAAACCAGAGTACCCAGAGGAAACCCACCAAGCACGGGGAGAACATGCAAACTCCATGCACACAGAGACAGTAATCCAACCTGGCCCCTTGAGGTGCAAGGCGACAGTGAACCAGTACACCACCATGCCGCCGGTGTGTTATCCTGAGGATCATAAAGGGATGCACATGGTCAGCAACAACACTCAGGTAGGCTGTGGCATTTAAACAGTGCTCAATTGGTACTAAGGGTCCAAAATTGTGTGAAGCAAATATCCCAGACCCTATTACACCACCACCGGCCAGGACCATTAAGACAATAAAGATCGACCCATGCTTTCATTTCATTTTATAAATCAAATTCTGATCCTAAAGTCTGAATGTCGCAGCAGAAATAAAGACTCATCAGACAATCAGATTTTTTCAGTCCATGCCAATTGTAGCCTTAATTAATCTTGTTCTTAGCTGACAAGCATGGCACCGGTGTGGTATTCTGCTGCTGAACCCCCATCTGCTTGCAGGTTCAACACATTGTGCACTCAGAGATGCTATTTAGCATACAGCAGTTGTAACAAGATGTAACTGCTGTCTTTCTGTCAACTCGAGCCATTCTGACCATTCTTCTCTGTTCTCTGGCATCAACAAAGCGTTTTCACTCAGAGAACTGCCGCTTACTGGATATTTTCCCTTTTTCAGACAATTCTCTGTAAACCCTAGAGATGGTTGTGTGTGAAAATCCAAGTAGATCCAGTTGCAATCCATGTGGCACAACAACCATGCCATGTTCAAAGTCACCTAAATCACCTAATCCAATAGATCACCTGGATGGCATGCACACAATCACACATACAATATGTGTGGCATATTGTATGTGAGGGGCAATTTGGAAATGCGAATCAATCCACAAGGTGTGTCTTTGGACTGTGGGAGGAAACCAGAGTACCTGGAAGAAACCCATCAAAAATGGGAAGAACATGCAAACTCCATGCACAAAGACAGAATGCAAGATTCGAACCACCAACCACGAGGTGACAGAATATGACCTGAAAAATTATATACAAAATATAACAATTTCACTACATGAATTGTTTTCCAGTGATGCAACTTGACAGTCATCAAACCATGCTTATAAATGAAGCCTTTTTCATTGCTATAAGAATACTGTAGATAATAGCAAAACATACGTGTCCTTATGAAAGGTTAACAGCTCATATTCGAGTTTTTACATCCCACACTAGTCTGTATCATCTAAACCACTTCACATGAAAAACACAAGCCTGAATAATCATCTTATTAATAAAGCAAACCCAAAGCTTGTTCTAATCATAACCCACACACTGACACTGCATTCATGTAGGTGGAAGTGTGAGAAGATGAAAGCGAACTCGCACAGAAGCCTGATTTTGATGTCAGGAGTGCTCAATTAGATTCTTTATTATTTTTTTGTATATACTTTTTTATTGGATCTATGTGGAGCAAAATACTGGAGGATAATGAAGTCTTAAAATGGTGAGCAGAGCTTTGAACAGGTTCACATTCAATGGGCTTTCAATCACTACATTCAAAGGTACATAAAGGAAAAATATGATGCATTTTAGGATCGCTGGTGCAAATTTCTTAGATGGTTTTGTATTTTCAGTATTGCTGTGAGTGCTTAGCAGGTATCTGTTATATCAGAAGGAGATGTTGTTACAGTAATGTATAACATAAGAAATTCAGGATAGACGTTATAGGGACATAGGTGCTTTAGACTCTAGTGATGGGTCATTCTTTTTGAATGAGTGTTTAACGTGAGTCTCAGAGAGTGATTTTGTTCATTTTCTACTAGACGCGAATGTGCAAAGCATCGCAAAACCTCTGTAGGTTATGTACAGGAAACAGAAACGAGTAGTTACCTTTGAGTCTTTGATCCGAATCGTTCCTTCTTTTGTCACGTGACCCCAATAGACTTTATGCAGTGCAGTACAAAGAAAACACAATTGAGCGGTTCTTCTCATGAGTCTTCTGGTCCAAGTCGTTCCTTCTTTTGTCATATGACTCCAATAGACGCTAGTGACAAACGAACAAAACGAAGAACAAACGATTTGGACCAGAAAATATGAGAAGTGAGCTGCTCATTCTGTTTATCATAATACAGTATGTACTGTAATACTGTAGCTGTAGTAATACCTTAGCTGCATTGTAATATTTTCATTACTGGAACTAAAGCCTGTATGTACTGTAGATGTGTTGGGGTTCTGTTTATTGAAAATTTTATTTTATTTCTGATCAAAAGGACAAAATGAATCTAAATGACTTGATAAAAGATTTGTTCATTTTGATGAATGAGATTCAAAGAACCGAGTCACTAAAATGACAAACTTCCCATCAATGTTAGACTTTAAGCAGATATACAGTACTGTAGAAATTACAGCAATGTGCATTGATGTGGAAGTAAGAGCACTGGATGGACTAAATGACTGAAGCAGTGCTGCATCACTGCCTATTTGTAGAAATGAAGCAAGGGGAATTTCGGCAGATAGACAAATGACATTTATAGACAAGTGGGGTATTTAAAAAAAAGGGAATGAAAGAAGTTAAACTTAAATACTAATCGGTTTGATCATCTGTCATCATCTGTACACCTGTGTCTAACTGGTTAATGCCTTAAGTTGGATTTTTTTAAACAACAACAAAAATTCATTTTCAGGGACTGGACTGAATATGTGCGCCAAAAACCTTCCAAAAATGGGAGTCAAAAATGTCCTTCAGGAATCCTGGACAACTACTCCTCAAGACTACATTATAAATACAAGAACGTCTCGCTCTTTATAAAGAAGGCTTTTGCACAGTATTGTACATACTATTATTTCTATAACTTTAAAATGATGAAAACGATTTTAACAAGTCAGTCATTTAAAACACTGTCTTATTGAGATGTTGGCTTGACTTTGGATGATGGACTTTATTTACACTACAAAAATAAGTAGAGAATAGAGTTTTGGTTACAAGTGTTAAATCTACAACTCACACCAGATGGTCGATCAGCATGTTAGTTTGATCATGTGGACAATTTTCCCACTACAACCTACAGCAGCATGCGCGATACAGTATTACTCACACTGATTGGCAGGATAGTGCCTGGTTTATACACGTGTTTATAACGCAGGCGTTGCGAGTGGAGTTATCAGTGTTATCAGGGAGGAGATCACAGCTGAGGAAATGTCTGGACTGGCATTTTTACATGAGTGGTGTGAGTTTGTGGTTGTGGATGAATAATCTACTGCGCTTCATCATAGCAACACAACACACATGGAGAAAACTCTTGCAAGTTCTCTCTGTCTCTGTCTGCGATGCTGTTTTCATTCTGTCGCTCGCTCTATTTTCTCTTTATTTCTCTCTCTCTCTCTCTCTCTCTCTCTCTCTCTCTCTCTCTCTTTACGTTTCTCTCTTTACTTATCAGTCTTGTACTTGTCTCCTGTTGTCTCTTTCTTACTTAACTTACTTTCTTCTCTCTGTCTATCAGTCAGCATCCCTCTCTCTCGTAATTCTCAAGTGCAATCCCACCCACAAACAGACTTTACAGAAGTGTAAAAATACCCAAACCAAAACACACAGCTTATAATAAGCTAATAAGGAAACGAGCAGTTCCTTGTTCCCTCTTGCACTAACGTTCTTTTTTGCACTACATACTGTGTACATACTGTAGGGGATGACATCAGAGCTAATCTAAATGACATTTCCGGATCATTAGGATTTACTGTATATTGATTTGCTCATGAGGAGGTCCTACGGGGTCCGGGTTCGATTCCCGCCTCTGTGTGCATGGAGTTTGCATGTTCTTCCTATGCTTGGTGCGTTGCCTCCCACCGTCCAAAAACATGCAGATTAGGCTTCTAAGAATTGGCGTTCTCAAATTGCCCGTAGTGTGTGAGGCTGTACCCTGCCATGTGCTCTAAGTCTCGTGGCATAGGCTGCATGCCCCCCGTGACCCTGTATACAGGATAAAGCGGTATAGATAATGAATGAGTGACTTGCTCATGGCAGCATTGTGGCTTAGTGGTTAGCACTGTCACCTTGCACCTCCAGGGTCCGGGTTCGAATCCCAAATCGGGTCTGTGTGCATTTTCTACCCGCGCTTAGTGGGTTTCCTCCGGGTTCTCCGGTTTCCTCCCACAGTCCAAAGACAAGCAGATAAGCAGATCCCAAATTGCCCTTAGTGTCTAAATGCCCGTGTACTATTAATACACCTCGTACCCTAAGACTCCTGGGATAGGCTCCAGGCCCCCAGCGACCCTGTATACAGGATAAAGTGGTATAGATGATGAGTGAGAGAGTGAGTTATTTGCTTATCCATGGCATGAACCAGCATCTGTAGGATCTGACCAATTTAGGCAGTTCACCCTCCAGTTTGTTTTTAGAATGTGACGAAGCCCATGCGTTATTTCTGGGTTTTACTCAAATATGGTTATCCTTAAATAATAAAAATATGGATAAATTCATTATTATTGACACGTACTATATCATACAACACTATAATGACATGAGTTTTAGAGATATTACACTTTACAAAATGTTTCTCAGCATTAGACTTCACAATTGTTTTAATTTTTTATTTTTTTTATACACTTGGTCCTAAACCTTCACCGTTGTGCAGGGTAAGGGCAAACATTTACTCACTTAGAGTTTACACGCAAGTGAGTAAATTCCAGCTCGGTGAGACGTCTGCTTCTGCTCTGAACCCACAGTTTATTTACTAAATTTCAACTTCTTCATTTCGGGCCTTCTGAGATGTCTATCTATAGACGCGTAATGATTACAAGCCTAATCTTTGGTAAACATGAACTTCCCTATTTGTTAAGTGTGATACAGTTTATGGTTTAAGGCAATGTGGGCCTGTGCTGTTCTCCCTGTTGTAAACTCTGCACTTTTTTATACATTTCTGTTAATTTTATAAAATTTCACTGTTGGATAATTGATTCTGAATGGACAGGAAGTGTTGACATAGGAAGTTACACAGTCGTTCATTCTATGGATGATCTACGTATTTAAACGGCTTACAGCTACAGTACATGAATTAGCTTATTTAATATTTGGTGAAGGAGGTGTCAGTACTCCTACAAACATAGGAAATGTTTTTATGTTTTTGCCTTTTGGGGCTTGAAATATATATACTGTATGTATGTATGTGTGTGTATGTATGTATGTATGTGTGTGTGTGTATGTATGTATGTGTGTGTGTGTATGTATGTATGTATGTGTGTATATATATATATATATATATATATATATATATATATATATATATATGTATATGTGTGTATGTATATGTGTGTGTATATATATATATATATATATATATATATATATATATATATATATATATATATATATATGTATATGTGTGTATGTATATGTGTGTATATATATATATATATATATATATATATATATATATATATATATATATATATATATATATTATGTATGGCATGCCGTGTGTAATATATATATATATATATATATATATATATATATATATATATATATATATATATATAAAGAAATGGAAATGTATGTTATGTTTATTTTTTAATTTTTAAAAAATTGTCCTTGGTAATTGGTTCTCATATAACACTTCAGGACATGATCTTTGGGAAATAATGAATCTTCAGCATAGTAAGCATAAATTTGTTTCATATTACTATTCAATTTTACCCTGAGCATAAATGAACATCTTTACTGAGAGACTAAATGGAAAAAAAAACAAAAGAGTGAACAGATGATGGCAGACATGCAAAAGATTTACAAGTCAAGCCTGAGGTCCAGTCATGTAAAAGCATGGTGTCATGAGAAAGATGTGCAGAATTCACAGGTACCTGAGAGGCAGCACTCTGACATTCCGGTAAGTCACACTGAGAGAAGACCGCGTCAGCAATGACGGATTAATTTCTGCTCTAGCTCAAGGAACATGTTTGTCTAACAGAGTCTTGTTTGCTTGAAATAATTGCTCGTACGTCACATGTGCATGAATATCTAGCAAACCTTTGCTGATGTGCAAATCTTTGCTGATTCATGTATTCACTCTGTGCTTCACTATTACAGTAAAAGTCATGTGAATTTCCTTTCATGCTGATCGAATGCGGTTTGTGGATGAGTCTGATGTGGGGAAACATTTGAGAGATTTTTCTTCTAAGCATGCACAAGCACGCAATTGTTACCCAAATCACACTTTTTTTTTCTTTTCTTGAACGTCTGTTGCATGTATAAAATTTGCTAATGTGCTCTATGAACTTCTGCTCATTACTTCCTCTTTACTGTTATTGTACTTCTGTCTCATCCAGAGAACTTTTCTGATGTCCATCTACAGTATAGTAGTAAATAGTCAATACTGGAACACATGGCCCAGTAAAAGAGGCCTAGAGATGCCCACTCCTTCTGTGTTTAATGACTATACTAAAAACCCACTGTATATACAGTAAATGCCACTGTATATAAATGCCACAATGCCATAAATTGTGCACACTTTATAAGATACCTCTACATGATTTTAGTTAGACTATATATATATTTATATTTTTTTAAATCCAAAGTCATGGCAATACTTAGATTACCCATATTCGGATTACATACATTGTAAGGTCAATTTTCTAGACCCCCCCCCCCCCCTTTTCTCTTACTTTCTTTTATACTTAATGTACAGTAATTTAACCTCCTAAGACCCTGACTCCACTGACTCTACTTTTGTGTACATTGCAATTTCTCCTGACTGTCCCCCTCCTAACTATGAATTTGCATAACTTGCATAATAATTATACCCAACAGTCCTCATATGAGGATAGTACAAGGATATATGGATATGTAGTTGGAAATTCAAGGACGTGTAATTAGGTCTCAAGAGGATACAAAAGAATGCAAAGGCAAGCATGGAAATAAATCTTTAAGAGAATTTAATACTGTATATTGCTAATATACAGCTATGCTATGCTATGTGATGAGTCCTAGTTAGAATTTTCACATTAATCACTTTAATTGCTGCAAATTTTGTCTAATGCAATGATATGGCTTGTAAAATAGCACTTGATACAGATATTTTTGTAAAATATTAATAAAACTTAATAAAGCTTTCAGTTCATACAGTGTATTAATTAATTCGGTTTTGAGCTCTATTTCAATTTGTCAAATCAATAAAATATATGTTAATTAAAGAACTTGATGCCCCTTATCGAAAATGTATATTTTTGTTCTGCTCTGGTATTATTTTTATTACTGTGGTGATAGTGATGATCCTGACCCAAGTAAGGTAGTTAGTAAAGATGGATGGATGGATGGATGGATGGATAAATGGTATAAATCAACAGCTAATCTGGGAATTGACAGAGTTAATGTGGTAATAAAGCTTGGATTGTGTGGCAGGGTTTAGACCAGATGTGTTTGAGAAAGCTTTGGCAAAGGACTCGATGCGCTCCCCCTCAAATTCTCTCCCACTTTACCTCTGCAGAAAAGGTCAAACCAGTGGGCAACATGACAATCCTAACCACTGTGGCAGATTTCTGTCTCTCTCTGTTTCTGGGTATGTTTGCATCAAACAGATACTCCTAGACAATGGCTTCATCTGAAAACAATGTGTCGTGTCATTACATGACATAAATGAATGCCAACTATACACTGTAAACATGTAAACACAATGGCAAAGAGGAACAAAGGTCCAACATAAATTAGATGCAAACAATTCTATATGATGCATTTGTATGCTGTTGCGTTACAATTCCCCTTTACTGGAAATAAGGGAACACAACATTCCAGCATAATGTACCAAAATCCCTTTGCACAAAGTGATTCATAAAAATTGCTTTGCCGTGGGCTTTCCAGAAGAGTCTAGTTATTATATCAGTAAACATAGGGACTAACCCTGGAGTGGGATGTTCAAAAAGCACACATGGACATAAGGGTAAAGTGCTCCACTAACATTGTTTCATTAATAAAATTGAGCTTATTTCAGAATAAACATATGACACAATGTGTATGTATTAAGGACGTTCAAGTCAAACCGGGACTTGTCACATGAGCCAAAAAACAGATCGGAGTGCAACCTGTGCTGACACATACAGCTGTATCTCATATTACAACATTGTCGCAATCATTCGTCAGGCCATGAGAATTACATGTTAAGCAAAATGGCATGCAAATGTTTATTTTATTTATTTTTTATTACTCTCATAACTGTGGTCTGTAATCCTGCACCCTTAAAAGTCTTGGTTTGACTTGAAGGCAAGAGCGCTGAAGACAACCAAAGGCAAACATTAGACAATCAAAAATGAAAGGAACTGGTAAATGATCATGTAATCAGTAAACAAATCAAAAGTATCAGAAACCAGGAAAACAAAAACATGGGATAAAAAGATGCAAATCTGCAACTGGAAAGATGGAAAGATGTCAAAGACCACTGTACAAAAATATTGATTAAATATGAAAGTAATGAGAGTTGAGGTGACTGATGAATTGCATAGTATTCTGGTGACAGAGACCTCTAGTGGTGTGGGGTGGAACTGTCAGAGGAAACGTTGACGCGTACTATGCTATTACAAAAACACAACAGTGCCATGTCTGAGTCTTAGATGAATCATAGTCCTATATAAGAAAATCCATACAATCAATAAATCAGACATTTTGCAGTAGATAATTTAGTTAATGATTAAAACAGATGTAGAGCTTCACTATATTCTTGGTAATGTTAGCATGTTGCTAACGGTGTCTGTAACTATCTGTAACAGTATATTGTAACGGGCTCGACCCATTGTTGCACGGGCGGCACCATGAAACACAGACACGAGGCGAGATCTTAGGGGAAAAGGATAATTTATTTGGAATAAATAAGGGAAGGAAAGGGAAAAAGGAGGGAGGACGGAGAGAAAGGGAAGGAATGATGTGTGCACGTGCATGGTCCGAGGCAGTGCCCAGCTGGCATGCGGGCACGCGGCTGGTGGCGGTGGGCGGAGTGGCCGAACGGAGCGCGCGAGGCAGCGCTCACGCTCCCTCTCGGTTCCTCCCCGCTGTCGATGGCCGCCCTGGCCCCTCCCAGCTCTCTGTGGGCGCGGCCTCAGGCGGGAGTCTCGCTCGGACGTCCATCGGCTGGGCGGCTTTCCCGGCTGGGATCGGTGGCCTTAACGCTGTCCTCCTCGCGGCCTTTTCCTCTTCGGCGGCGGGGACGCGGGAACGGAGGATGCCGTGGGAGCTCGCGCAGCTCTTTCCCGCGCTGTCCTCAGCGCGGAGATCAAAGGGGCGGAAATCCAATGTCCTTTCAAGTCTCTGGGGCACGTTCCATTTCCCCCACTCCCATGCCACTCTCGAGCTCCACCGCGTTACGCTCTTCTCGAACCCCGGACTAAACTCCGCGCCTTTCTTTTATAATGCGGAGCAAGCCCGAGATCCTATTAATGTTAATCACTGCCAGCCGGCCCGCATAGGCGGCCCCGTCCCTTTGCACACCTGCAGAAGGGGTGCCGCCTACGAAGTGAGCGAGGGGCGATAATAGATTTGGGCGCACGCCCATCACAGGCGCACGCCGTGACAATATATACTTATAAGTTAACATTTGTTACAGGCAGTCATGAGTGGGATTTCAGTACCAAGGCCTGAATTGTCTTTTTCATACAGAGTTCTGTCTGAGTTATTTAATAGTAGCCAGAACTGTCTTTTCAACACCTCCCAAAATACATTTGTAGGCGGATTGGCTAAACTAAGTGTGAACGTGTCTTTAGTTCCTGCAACAGACTAGCACCCCTGCAAGGGTGTATTCCTTCATCATACTCAGCGTTTCCAGGATGGACTTCAGATTCACTATGATTCTGACCAATTAATGAATTTTAGCTTAGAGCAATTTACTTAGTAAAGAAATTACTGTAAAGCTACTGATTATCTTTGAGGTTATTTCTTGAGATCCCAAACTCCCCAAACTCATTGAGTTTCTCACCATCATGCACAGACAAAAATGTTAATTAGAAAAAAGTTTTTCACATAGGTAATGAACCAAACAGCAGTCTAAATTAGGTTTAGCTATCATGGATGAGGTACCTCTCACTCTCACTCACTCATCCTCTATACCAGGAGACTTGGAGCATGAGGCGGGCTACATCCTGGATAGGATGCCACCCCATTGCAGAGCACATTCGGACAATTTGGGAATGCCAACCTGCATGTCTTTGTACTGTGAGAGGAAATCAGAGTACCCGGAGGAAACCCACCAAGCACAGGGAGAACATGCAAACTCCATGCACGCAGACCCGAGGCAGGAATCGAACCCGGACCCTGGAGTTGCAAGGCGACAGTGCTAACCATTCACAGTGCCGCCTGGACGAGGTACCAAAAAAACCTACATTTTTGAGTGTTTTCTACTTTCCGCTCGGCTTGATAAATGTCATATCAGATGCTTTGTGCAATCCATATAACCGAATAGCAAAAATTCCTGCGGGCTCCCCCTTCTTCTACAGTATAAGATTAACACACTCACACGTCACACACTTCCTCAATACGCTCTTATCTGCCTATAGATTTACAGCAGGCAGCTCTTAGCTCACCACTCTTTACAGCACATTCCCACAAAACCTTCTTTTAAAGCTCCCTGTCCGGTTAACAACAATGCGAGCAGCTAAACATCCCCACTAGGAATCAATGGTGTGTTAAATGCTTTGTGCTCCTGAGAGTCAGGCTATGTGTGTGTGGCCCAGAAGCGAGGCCGAAGGTGGAAAAAGGTCCTTCAGTGACGTGGGAATGCAGCATACCTCGATGGTAGTTCACCATTCAGTAGCATGCAGGCCTCCAAATGAGTGGCAACGTACTAGAAATACGAATCAGAGTAGTATCAGTACGAGTCTTCCTCTAACAGACAGAAAAAGAAAGCAAGGTCTAAAGTTTTGATAACAGTTTCTCTATTTTTTTTTTATCATCACGTTTGAACACCTTGTGGTTCAATGATTAGTCATTATGATGCAATAGACCATACTTAATTCATTAATGAATGCTGACATATTGATGATAATAACCAGTACTGTATAATTCCACTGTATGATAAAATATTAACACTTTTAATTAACTTATGCATAAGTCATGGAACGACTGTTCCGCATGATACGATTAATTCAAGAGCTCAAACGCAGCCTTATCATGTTACAGTATCACTGATAAAGGAATGAAATGAAAGGTGTATTTGCTAAACCTTGGCCAGGGCAAGGATCTAACCCTGGGAGAATGAACACAAACCAGTTTAGAGGTCAGTCGTCATGCAGAAATATGGTGTGTGTGTGTTTATGGTGAGGAAAGGGAATGTGGACCAGCGTGATTTCCTGCTTAATGCCGAAGTACAGGGATGGGCTGTCCAGGATACAGACAGGGAGGTTCTCACACACTGATGA
The DNA here is from genome assembly GCA_030347435.1 of Clarias fuscus. NCBI lineage: Eukaryota > Metazoa > Chordata > Actinopteri > Siluriformes > Clariidae > Clarias > Clarias fuscus. The sequence continues at coordinate 22,581,073 of CM059208.1, forward strand.
GTGAAATACTCCTTACTCCTTAAAGGAATTTGCCTCCATTAATTACGCATTAGAATAAAGAAATAGTGCATACAGATGTAGAGAAACAAAGAGAGAAGGAATGAGAGAGAACTGAGGAGTGTGTGTAGAATACAGGATCACTGGCACCGTCTGAATTAAGTCGCTAGCTTAGTCTCAGTGATGAGGTAAAAGTCTCTCGAGTCCTGCTCATTTAAAACCTATTACGTTACATAACCATGGTTTCTGAATAGCTGTATAAAGTTAACATCACAGAGGGTGTTAAAGAAACAGTGCTGTGTTTTTAAAAAAAAAAATTGGAGCTTTGAAGTAACGATGAATTTGAAAATAATTTTTTATACAACTCTTCTTCTTTATTAGCTCATTTCAATTAAGTACAGTCAAGTGTAAAGGTTAGTGCCCCCTCTTTTATTTCTATGTTTTTTTTATGTGAAAACAAAATAAAAAATATCTGATCATAGCAGGCCTTTGTATTAGGCAAATACAACTTCAAACACAAAAAGTGTTTTACAACTTTTTTTTTTACTTTCACTCATTGTCTATACTGCTTAATCGTGTACAGTATACAGCATCACGAGGGGCCTGGAGCCTATCCTAGGAAACGTAAGGGCACGAGGTGGGGTACACCCTACATAGGGTGCCAATCCATCGTGGAGGACACGCAAATACACACGCATTCAAACACTATGGGCAATTTGGGAACACCAATTACCCTAATCTGCGTATCTTTGGACTGTGGGAGAAAACCAGAGTACCTGGAGGAAACCTTGAAGCACGTGCAAACTCCATGCACATACAGTAGGCACATGAATCGAACCCGGACCCTGGAGGTGCAAGGTAATAGTGCTAACCAATAAGCCACCATGCTACCTAAAAATATTTTCACACACACACACACACACACACACACACAAAAAAAAAAAAAAAAAAAAAAAAAAAACTGGACAGCATTCCATTACAGTCTTCTGTATTTGTTTCTTTTTAGCTGGTTCAGATACAGCATTGATCTACATTATGGCTGCCAAGCAACATGGCATGCATAATCAAATTTATTCTTTATCACATTAGAACTTGTGTACTTTAATATGAACCTGTAACTTGATTGATTGACAGGCGGCACCGCTGTCAGAGCTGCTTCTACAGAAAGTAAATCAGACCCATTTTTGCCTGATCAGAATTCAAATTCATCATCACTGTTATATAAAACCATATTAAACAATTAACTGCGCTATATACACTACTGTACTGTACATACTGTCCAAAAGTACAAATTGTTTGTTTGTCAACCTGAGCAGCAACCTCATTTCCCCTCTCATCTGTTCCAAACACTCAGCATTCAGCATTACCAGTGTATATACTTATATCCGGCCTGATCATTTGTCATCATCTTGTTCATGCTCACTGGTTCATGCCTAAAGTTAGGTGGGTTTTAAGCTTGAATGAGTCATAGGTCACTGTGCGGCTTAACAAACAAAAACATTCCTCTGAAACTGGACAGGGACTGGACTGAAAATGGGGGAAAAACCTGCCAGTTTTGCGTCATTCCACTAGTAAAGCATCCTGAGACCATTCATGTGTGAGATCGCTTCTCAGCCAAGAGAGTGGACTCACTCACAATTTTGCCTAAGAGCACAGCCATGAATAAAGAATGGTACAAAGATATCCTCCGAGAGCAACTTCTCTCAGACATCCAAGAACAGTTTGGTGATGAACGATGCCTTTTCCAGCATAAGGCAAAAGTGATAACTAAGTGGCTCGGGGAACAAACCATGGAAATTTTGGGTCCATGGGCTGGAAACTCTCCAGACCTTAATCCCATTGAGAATTTGTGATCAATCCTCAGGCGGGACAAACGTCAAGCATTGATTATGCAAGAATGTGCTGCCATCAGTTAGAATGTTGTCCGCAAGTTGATTGACAGCATACCAGGGCGAATTGCAGAGGTCTTGAAAAAGAAGGGTCAACACTGAAAATATTGACTCTTTGCATAAACTTCATGTAATTGTCAAAAAAAGCTTTGGACACCTATGAAAGGCTTGTAATTATACTGTAATAACATCTGACAAAAAGATCTAAAAACACGGAAGCAGCAGACTTTGTGAAATTTTATATTTGTGTCATTCTCATTTGGCCATGACTGTACATGGGATTCAACAGAGACTTTTAATGAAGGTTTTTAATTGTGTTTTTCTTTCCACATGGTCTTATCCCTGCTGTCTCAATATGACGGCACCTTGCAGACATCACTGCCTTTGTATAAAGAGCAGATATTGCTGTTTTATATCCTACACTACAGTGGCAATCATCTGCGCCTTTGCTCTTATAGCTGTTCGTCAATATTTCCATCCGCAGCATGACACTGATACGCTTCCTGGCCTTTTATTAAAGGTGATGCGGGGGACAAACCACACAGGATATGATACTCGCACACCTACTGAGACAACACTTCTGAGTAACATTAGAACAGAGCAACAGAGCTGACTGTGCTTGTACCTGTACCATGCCAGAATGACGCCTATTGTAGCCTGTCTAAAGAGATATACTGTACTTACACACACACACACACACCAAAATATCCTCAAATGTCTTGATCCATAGGCATTTTCCCCTGTTTTTAATTTGATATTTTCTTTTTTATTTCAGACATGAAAACATGGCTTGGAAACTACAGTAACAATAGAAGATGTAACAGAACTTGTCCTCATGTCCCCCAAGATATGATTCTTCACATACCTGCTGTCATGTTTACAACATTTTCTTGTCTGCCTGTGGATCCAGACTATAGGACTACTCTGTGTAAATATGTATATCTTGTACAGACAGGTTTATCCCAAACAAGTGGTGAGCCATAATTACAATATGTAATTGGAAATGGAAATACTGTAGTGTAGTTGAATACAAACTACAATATTTTCGGAAATGATTTATCATTGGAAAAGTTTCTGCATTACATGAGAAATAATAATAATAAAAAAAGAAATAATCATAATTTTTAAAAAGCAACCTTGCATTGTTAATTACTTTTCCTATAACACTATCCCTGGTCAGATGATAAAATGTTTCATTTACTATAAATTATACATAATTGTCCTGAAAACATTGTGTCTGAAAGCAAAAAGTTACATGTGAAGTCTTTGACTGGTAAAAAGTGTAACACTGGAGACTCCTCCCCCCACCCCCCCAAAAAAATAAATAAAATAAAAATTTCACTCTATGCAATGCCATAGAAGTCCCTGTTACTAAAGAAACTAATATTCAATTATGTGTGCATGAATATAAACCTTGCTACCATCCAAGCCACTGTTATATGAAGGCTGTTCAAGTCAAAACGGGACTTGTGATGGATTTTATCATGAATGAAAGCATAACAACGATTGACATTCGAGCACTGTACGCTGAAGAGACTTTTAGCCACAGTAAAAAAAAAAAAGTTTTAAAGAAGGCCGTATGTCCATGAATGACGATCCCGGCCAGGGTGGCTCGGAACCCACAGTCATTTCTGTGAACATTCAATGAATGGAATGCCTGACCCTTAAACATCTGCAGATAACTTGTTACCAACTTGATGCATCTGTCTGTTGGAACTCTACACACAATCATTCACCAACACCACCACAGGAACTCAGCTGGAAGTCATTGCTACATCCCCCGTACAGTCCTGACCTCGCTCCAAGCCTTTTTTTTTTTTTATTTTTTAGACATGTTTGAGCAATTAAAGGAGTTCCTGCTGGGCCGGTGTTGCAGACATGAAGCAGGCAGTCCGATCATGGCTTCAGTGTACTGAGAGAACTTTCTACCTTGATGGTATACAAGCACCAGGGAAACACTGGGATAAGTGCATTACTCTCATAACTGTGATCTGTTATTGTGCACAATCAAAAGTCTTGAACACCCCTTATAGAAACATATTTACAGTACGATCTTCTGGCCAATCAGAATACAGAATTTAATAGATGTGATTGTAAGGACAAAATATACGTTGCTGTGGAATATAATTAACAGCAGACAAGTCAAATTATGGACCAATATTTGGTTAAATGTTACTTTAGGATAGCAGTAAACCATGAAATGTAATTATTTATTGTATAAATTAAATTTATTTACATTAAATTGTTTAATGTATTTATTTGAAAACATAATGATAATATTCTGTAAGCACAACCGCAAATGCCAATAAGTGTGCATAAATGATAAGTTAATTATACATCATTGAGCAAATTAAATGACAAAGATTGAAGCCTAAAATCAAACTGATCAACTTCAATTGTGAGCGATTCAAGTGTTTATTACTTACTCCATTTGTTTAATAAGCTATGCACATTCATCTCGAGGCTGGATGGTGAAACAGTCTGTCAGTGCATGACAGTGTAGGATCTGATGGAGTCCTAATGAGAGAGCGCAAAGGAAAAGAGCACATGTCCAACAATGAACATGTACACATACTGACACACACAATGCGCAAGCAAAGCAATTGGACACAACAATGGAACACAAGCACAAAAAAGGAGCAAAAGAAGCAATGAAACCTGACTACATGAGAATATGACTAAAGCATAAAAGGTGAGATTTGACGTTAATGTTGAAAATGTGACCTTTTGTGCTTTACACATTTGCTGTTAAACCTGAAACCTAATTCTGAAAGGATGAATAGATAGAAGAATAATGCAGGAGTTTTATTCCAGATGATAAAGAGCACACAATTATCATGTCTACTCAACTACTGTATACTGGAGCAGGTGGAACGTAACCCATTTAATCCTCCTGGGCACAATTATAACAGAGTGGAGAAAGCTCTAAAGAGTTCTTGATGTATTTTTGTACCCAGTGGTTGTTAAATATAATATTAACTAAATGCACTGCAAGGTTTATTGGTTTAATTTCAACACTGTCTTGTAGTGTAACTGGTCACATGATTAGAACTATTCATTTCACAGAAGTAAATTTTCTCAAGAAAGAAGAACAGATGAACTTATTTAGTGCGTACAATCTTAAAAGGGTGTTATCGATATTAAATCTTGCACCGCCATTTTATAGCTTCTTTCTTTATTTAGAAAACTGAAACAAGAACAGAGACAAGAACAGTCCCCACTGAGGGAACATATGGCTTGTTGAAATACACCACTTTATTCAAACTATGCTTACTTTTAAAATAGTATTACTCTTACTTAATTTTTTTGTTAGCGCAAATTATTAACTTTTTAATTTTTAGCTTTCAGCTATCGAATCAGCTTTCATTCGAGTTACTCGAGTTACTCTCAGACAGACAAGATTGGCTAACTTTTTGTTTTGCCATTGCGTTTTTTTCCGCAAAGATTTCATCAATGTTAACCATTTTTGTTTATTAAAGAATAACAAATCATGCTTTTTTTTAAAATCAGTTGATAGATACTTTTCATGTTATGAAATATAAAGAAGGCAATTATGTTCTTGTTATCGTTTTTTTGTTTGTTTAATAGATTTTTAAATGAACAACTCACTGTATTATTTGTTACTGTATGTTTTTTTTTTTGGTTTCTATAGTTTTTCTTTTTACATGCTAATGTAAATTAAAAAAATATATATGAAAGAACAGTTTTTGCTTTTATCAATCCATTTATAATTGTTTAATATTGTGTTACAATGAAACAATTACATTTCTTCAATAAATTAGGTTTAAACCGTTAAAATCCAAGCGGCACAGATCTGTGGCAGCAACATAGCATAAAAAATATACTGTATGTTAACTAAAGGCTTTATGCATTTGGGTTTTCAGATATGTCAGGTAGAACAAAAGTTATTTTATCAATACTTTTATAATGTGTCAATATCGCAAATTCACTAACGTAATATGAAAATGAAGTTGCAAAATTGTTTTTTTCACAAAATTATCTTTTTTTTTTTTCGGTCACAAAAACAACCAAGAAAAAAAATATGAAATAAAATTCATTATGCCTTTTTTGTACTGGTAAAAAGGGATATGTCACAATCCTAAGCCATATACATTATACCTTTTTCTACCACACTGTACGATATTAAGCATTACTAAACAACAGAGTCTAATTAGTCAACCTTCCATCAATTAAGTAAAGTTATGGCATCCGTCAGTTAAGTTTAATTACCTTATGGCTTGAAGGTAGTACACACGTGGACAAAATTGTTGGTACCCTTCAGTCAATGAAAGAAAAACTCACAATGGTCACATAAATAACTTTAATCTGACAAAAGTAATAATTTAAAAAAAATTCTATGAATGTTAACCAATGAAAGTCAGACATTGCTTTTCAATGCAATGCAAAGAACACAGTCCCTACTGTGAAACATGGAGGAGGCTCTGTTATGTTCTGGGGCTGCTTTGCTGCATCTGGCACAGGGTGTCTTGAATCTGTGCAGGGTACAATGAAATCTCAACCTATCAAGGGATTCTAGAGAGAAATGTGCTGGCCAGTGTCAGAAAGCTGGGTCTCAGTCGCAGGTCATGGGTCTTGCAACAGGACAATGACCCAAAACACACAGCTAAAAACACCCAAGAATGGCTAAGAGGAAAACATTGGACTATTCTAAAGTGGCCTTCTATGAGCCCTGACCTCAATCCTATTGAGCATCTTTGGAAGGAGCTGAAACATACTGTCTGGAAAAGGCGTCCTTCAAACGGAAAACAACTGGAGCAGCTTGCTCATGAGGAGTGGGCCAAAATACCTGCAGAGAGGTGCAGGAGTCTCATTGACAGTTACAGGAATCGTTTGATTGCAGTGATTGCCTCAAAAGGTTGTACAACAAACTATTAAGTTAGGGGTACCATCATTTTGTCCAGGCCTGTTCCATGAGTTAATTTTTTTATATATAATTCCGTTGAAGCATGGTTGAAAAGCAATGTCTGACTTTCATTGGTTAACATTCACAGAATTCTTATTTATTATTACTTTTGTCAGATTAAAGTTATTTCTGTGACCATTGTGAGTTTTTCTTTCATTGACCGAAGGGTACCAACAATTTTGTCCACGTGTGTATATTTTATTTATCTAATTCATACAGTGTGTGTGTGTGTGTGTGTGTGTGTGTGTGTGTGTACACTTACACATATAATTATATATACTTTTTTTACAGCAATTTCCTGATGATGGCTCTTTCATTGGACAATAATAGGTCATACTTATTTTTCTTTTTTAACTCAAAATACAAATCATTTGTATACAGTATCATGCATGTTCTTCCTGTAGACTTGGGTAATGTTAAAACTTAACAATGAAGCCTTTCCTTGTTTTATGACAGAATCTGTCCGATTTTGTTTTCAAATAAAGAATAAAGAAGAAAAACAATATTCTGTTATTGTGGAAACAATATTCTGTTATTGTGGAAACAGCTAATAAAGAGTTACTGCACATTTTTCTTTTTTTTTCTATCACACTGTATGATGTTAAACATTACTAAACAACAGAGCCTAATTAGTCAACCTGCCATCAAATAAGTAAAGTTATGGCTTCCATCAGTTAAGTTTAGTTACATTATGGCTTGATGGTTCTATTCTTCTTCTTATTATTATTATTATTTGTATTTTTCCCAATGCTGACTTTTTTCATCGGACAATGATCACAATCATTTTTTTTATATATAATTTTAAATTGTATACAGTCTCATGGCATGACCATGAAAAACCTTAGGTAATATAAAAACTTATCAAATCTTTCCTTGTTTTCTATTGACACATGATAAACATGTTTATATTAACTTTTAAGTCTCTTTTACCAGCGTGACCAAGACCACCACCTAAACATTCACTACTTGTGTAAAATCATGCCTTAATAGCTCCATATCCATATGCAAAGGAAAACATTTGGGATCAAAACAAGCTTTCTCTTACCTTAAAATACAGGTTGAGTGTGAACTACCGTGTTTAGATGAAAGATACACAGTGTTTAAAGCAGCATTGCTTGAACACAGCAGCTCACACACACTGCCTCTGTCTTCCTCTCTCTCTCTCTTTCTCTCTCCCCCTCACACACACACCACTGCGGAGGTGGGGACAAATATGCTAATGAACATGCGCGTTTGATCGGTTGTCATAGAAACCAGTGGAGAGAGAGCTGAGTTCAGAGTATTTCTTTCTAAAATGCATTTAATTCCATTATTGTGACATTTTTAAACAGGCATGACAAACAGACATGGCGGGGGGGAGATTTTAAACATGTTTTAAAACAAACAAATAAATACATGAAATAAATAATTAGTGCATAAATAGCACATTCTCCTTTGGCTTGTGTTCCCTTGCTGTGATGCATCACAGTGTTATAGCCACCTGTTCGGATTGACACATACACTGCAGTGCTAATGATTCATCATGCTATTTCTGCCATTTCTAACATTCAGGAAGCAAAAGCATGGAAGAGACACACTTATATCATTACAATCTTGCCTGAGGGTTTCTATAGTTTGCGTGTGTGTGTGTGTATGTATATATGTGTGTGTGTGCATGCATCATAAACAATCCTAAACATTCAACATTGCTTACTGAAGATGAATAAACAACACTCGTAATAATAATATTGCACTTGCCACAACAGACTGATTTAAAGATCTGTAACATTTTCCTGCAAACATTAATCGTAGTAGTAGCAATAGTATATAATAGTCTTGATTTACTCCAAGATGTTTAAGTTCATTAGAGCTGGGGCCATACCATGGACTTGAGGCAATAAATGGGAGAAGATGCTTTTATAATTGTTGGATAAGATCTTCAATAGTGCTTGGATGTTGATCTTTACTGGGATGCACCATTCCTATAGTGCTTCGATGACAACTAGGATCATGTCAGTTTAATACCATTTGTTTTAGCTAATTCTTATTTCCAGGTATTGGGAACACTTTGCAGAAAGTGTGATAAGATGGATAAAATTGTAGCACACATATTATTATGATTATTATTATTATTATTATTAATAGAAGTATTGGCAGCACCGGGTTAGTTTCTCGCCTTGGGTTCTGTGTTCATGGAGTTTTCATGTTCTTGCACATGTGGAGTTTGCGGTTCCGAGATGTATGGAGGAAGTAGTAGTACTAATAGTATTTAGAAATAAATAAAAAAGGAAATGTATCCTTCAGCAAAATAACAAACCAACAGAAAAAAAAATGCAGAAACAATAAAAGGAAAATAATTTCTCATTCAATAAGGCTAAGCATCCTTGTGATAGAGTCAATTAATGCTTAAAAACACTTGGAAATTGCGTAAACTAATTTAATATAATAAAAATAATCTTTATTCTTTTAAAATGAATAATAAAAAAATGCTTTTTGAGATTTGTTTAAACTATTATTATTAGTGCAGTTGTATTTCACTAAAGTTCATGTACAGTAATACACACCATTGAGGCATTTGAAAGGGAAAGATCGCCCTCATCTGGTGGAAAGCTGTAATGTTTCGTAAGTTTTATGTTTTTGTTGTTACGGAAATGTTTATAATAATAAACACAAAACAACAACAAAAACTGAATATTCCCTATAGTACCCAGTATAAATAGTCATATATTTAATAAGGCACAGAAACATTCACTAAGTGCATTATGTTCAACAGTGATTAATAATTTATCCTGATATTCTGTTAAGAGCACAGTGATTCTGCAAAATGTTTCAGTATTGTGATTAACAAATTAACAAATAAATCTCATTTTATAAAGGCCACCGTTTGCTAAGAGATCACTGCAAATGTCTTTGGTTAGGCTTTACATTCATACATCAGTGCATCACTAGACTCGAGAAGTGATGAATCAGTAGCAAGAAAGTGCAGCACTCTTGAAATCAGTCCAAATGTCCATGAGGTTCTTGGGGGTGAAATCTGTAACTATGATGCGCTTTGCGAAGGTGCATCGGTCATAGTGTAAACGAGAGACCTCGAACAGGTTCCTGTAAGGCATGAGTGTCCAGGCAAACTCAGGCTGGATGCCTAAGAAATGTAGGCACAAGCCGACGTAAACATCCTCCAGTGGGATTGGACGCACAAACTTGGAGGCCATAGAGATCTTCTTGGCCAGGTCGACTGAAAAGACATACCCAGCTCCGGACACGTACGGCGGAAAAGCGTTATCCGGGTACAGTTCCTCAGAAAGGTGCCACTTGCTGTTTGGATCCCTGCGAGGCCGGCCATCGGTGATGACTGACCCTGTGATGTAATTATGCCTCGGCTTGGTTTGGAGGTAACGTACAAGATAAGGCACGTTGAGGAAGATGTCTGCATCGATCTTCATGGCGTAGTCAGCAGAACGGCAGAAGTTGGCCACCCAGCTCATGATCATCATGGTCTTGATGGTGAGGTTGTGATAAGTATCCAGAAAGTCCATTTGCACAATGTCTCTGTGGGTCATACCCTCTTTCTTAAGGTCGTCCTCAAGTTGTGGATCAGGCTCTCTCGGTTTTCCGACAAAGAACACCCTGGCAGTGTCCACGTGTGGGACAAGGCTCTGTTGTCCCCATGTTTTTCTGATGGCTGTCCTGGAGTCAGAGTCGTGCATTGGCACAGGGATCATGAGAACAAGAAAGGGCTTCCTGTTTTTGCACAGATCGGGCTGGTTGAGGAGATATTTATAGGTCAAAGGAGAGATCGGCCTGTAGAGCTCCTTCGGTAGAAGTCGGGACGGTTTAGGTGGTAAAGAGACCACGGTGCGTTTCTCAAAAACATACAGAGAGAGCGCGATGAGAGCGGCCAGGACGAGGAGTCGGAGCAGCACCCCGGAGCGCAGACACTTGGGCACGGACGGCATTTCTGAGGAATCTTCGCAGACTTTGTTCGCTTCACAAACCTCATATCAGCTCACCGTTCTGCAGTATTTCCATGTAAACACCGGAACATTAAACTTCGCCGTCCTGCCTGAAAGCCTTCCTACTGTACGCACACAAACATCTCCACGCGTCTCTCTATAAATAACCTAACATCCGAAACATGGATGCCTTCTTCCTCCTGTTCCAGAGTAACAGACAGAGCCATGGGTGCGGCTTCTAAAGCACTTTCAAAGCCTTCCCACCACATTTAACTGACACGGATACGCAGCAACCCTTTGATCCTGATGCGTTCTGGCTGCGCTCCAAATATCTCCCAACCGGAATTAGAAGATTAATATATAAATATAACAAGCAAAGAAGAGTTTTTTTGTTGTTGTTGTTGTTGTTGGAAATACAACGAAAAAAAAAAAAAAACCTCACTCTGCTTATTTATTATACACAAAGCTGACTTTCTTTTTCTTTTTTTTCAATCGGTAGGCGGGACTTAAAAGAAGACGAGCAAGAAATTCAACGCCCATTTATCTGATGGACTGTGCACTGGCACGCGCTTGGACGCTATAGGCCACACCCACTCAATGATTCCTGTTGCCCAATCATCATGGTAGACTGATCAACCCGGGAAGGAGTGTCTAGGAGAGTTTAAAGTGAAACCTGAGATCAAAACAGGTTTTTATGTTTAGTATTATTGAAACTGGTATGATTATGTATATCTTTAAAAAAATGTTTTGGAGATAATCTTAATAATAATAATAATAATAATACAGATAAAGATTACATTTTAAAATTCACCACTTAACAGCATGACTCCAAGTCAATATATATATATTTTTTTTTTCTGGTCGTGGACAAAATTTCTTGTTTGTGTTAGGATTCAGACCTCAATACGCAGTCACTGTAAGTCTATAAAAATTTATTTAGTTTAAAATTTCAATAAAGTTCTATTCCAGTTGTTCCAGTTGTGTATATTTCCTTAGACAGTATTTGTAAGGATTAAAAACATCATCTTCAGTCAATCTTTAGTGAATCTTCATTTGCACTTTCATTTAGGGTATTTTACATGCCCTCACCTCGGACCTCAAAATAGAAGTCTAGTTGCAGTTGGCAGAAAAGACTTCCTGTAGCGTG
>CM059208.1:22597961-22637961 GCA_030347435.1 Clarias fuscus
CACAATACTTTAATCACATTTTTGTATTATTGTTTATATAGATTTTTACAAGTTTTGTTTTTCATTCGAACATCTAATACCTGCCGTGCCGCTGTAGCCTCCTACATGCACCTTATAGCGACTGCGTGGCTCAGACACTGAGAACTTGTCATACTGAGCGTATGCATGCTCGCCCTTATCTCTGAGATCCACTCGCAGCTCATATTGACCGAGGGAGGTGATCTTATGCAGGTTCGACAGGCCTAGACACAATGGCAGGGATATGAGTCATTACAACAGTTCACTTAAACTAGTTCACAGAATGTGCCACATGCATTCATTTTGAATGGACTTTTGAAGGAATTCATAACAGTGCGTTGTGATGCACAGATGGTATTTTTCATGTGATCCATGTGATTCATACCAAGCCAGAACTCGTCGTTCATATCCCCGAATCCTGCAGTGTAGTTCCTCCAGTTACGGAAGAAATCCAATTTACCACTCTGCCTCCTGACAAACACCTGCAGGCGAGTAGCACATTAAACTACATTTCCAAATGTTCCACCTGTTTGGTTTGCTTGAGTAAACACATTTTAAGAACATCGACTCAAGAAAGAACTGGAATAACATTACACAGTTTCAGTGTTCATTTACACCAATCATCCCAAGCAAGACAGATTAGTGTCGGCAACACAACATAGGAGGTCAATGACCATTGAAAAATATATATGTGCTCGTATGGACGTCTTGCTGGTGTGTTTATGGTGCTCGTATGGTGTGTCTTGCTGGCTATGCTTCAGACATCAAACTTTGCATTTGGGTTTTTGGACATGTTATGTTACTTTTATAACATGTTAATTTTACCACGACTGGAATGTCGGAATTGACGTCACAAAAATGTAGAACTGTCAAAATGAGCTTATTTAGTATTTTTTTATCGTAGAACCAATCGAAAACAACCATGTGATAATGTGCATCTGTGCTATTTTTTTCCTCAAATATGTGTGTATAGTTGGTTACAATGAAATAAAACTCAGTTAATCAAATTGCCTATGTTGTGCTGAAAAAAGGCTATGTCGTTCTATACTGCACAATCCTACAGTATATATGCCCTATATATGTTTAAAAAATAAATAGATAAAAAATAAATAAATAGCTAAAATACTCTGAGCTTTAAGAACTACCACCACCGGCAGGTGAATTGAATAATATCGATACTAGTAAACTGGTGACAGGATTATGAGCACCCAAGGCCCGTCTGGTCTGATCCAACACAAAAGCCAATGTGGCACAAAATACTCCTTTGTACGTTTTTTTTTTTTACGGTTTGCTGTGTCTGTGGCTTAACAGGTTGAAGGGTGAAGAGTTAAAGGTGGTTGATCCGGCCTCCAAATTCCTCAGATCTCGATCAGATGAAACATTAATGGAATGGACTGGACTAACAAGTGATTTGCAACTTGATCTTCTGCAAAAAATGATCTGCTCATAACGTCCTGGTGGCAGACATCACAGTAAACCTGACTGACGAGAAGTCAGAGTTGTTTTGGTAGCACTAAGGGAACCTACATAATATTGGGCTTCATGTTTTAGGGTTTTAACGTTATGGTTCATTAGTACACAGTCAGGTTAAATTCTTAAATCTGATTGATCCACATGGTCAAGATGTTGATTACTTTTTTATGCTGACTGTAATGCATATTAATCGAGGTCATGTTTCCCTCTAAACCGGTAAACCATATGTCAATATGTCATTTTGTCCAAAAAAAACAAAACATTGTTGGCATACACTGCGGTGTTGTAAGAGAGATAAAACGCTCTTATTAAAAAAAAAAAAAAATAAAAAAATTTATATTATGTTGGGTAGTACCAGTAACTCCACTTCACAATAGATAAACAGGTCACATGACCTGTCTGTTTATTGTTTAGCTTGTGTTTTAACATGCCCAGCTGCTTTTATTTCCTGTTCTGTTTCATTCCTCCCTATAAAAACGGAGTATAATTAATTACGTACAATCCAGCCACCTCCGTCTGTTGTCATGTCACAGTAGACCTGCAAGGGCTGGCTTTCGTCCCCACGCGCATATATCGTGTAAAGGCCTGAGGTGGTGTCTCCATTCAGCAGAGCCTGGGAGCAGTCTTTCGGGTGTCTATAGAGAATACCAACTGTGCGACAAACACACAAACAAAACAAGATGCAAAGGAGGCTTTAACACAATTCAACACAGGAGTGAGTGGTGTGTGTGTGTGTGTGTGTGTGTGTGTGTGTGTGTGTGTGTGTGTGGTCTCAGTCTGTCTATACAGTAGCGTCTGCTCATGTACACTTTAGAGTTGGAGCTTTTAAAAGGAACGATCTGGTAATGTTTAACTGTACAGACATTTCATAAAAACATAAAGCGCATACAGTGGAGTTAATTAATTACAGATGGGTGACCCTCAGAGGTGAAACCATCCCCCATGTTCTGCTAACTAGTGCAGCACGCAGTTATCACATGTATGTGTGCGTGTGTGTGTGTATATACAGTGCCCTCCATAATTATTGGCACCCCTGGTTAAGATGTGTTAAAAGCCTTAAAATAAGTTCAGTTTTTATTGCAGAATCATATTGTCACACTGAAAATTGTAGAAAAATATACCGTGAATATAAAGTGAATTTTAAGGGGAAATAAAAATCCCTGACTAACAAATAATTATTTTTCATAATATAACCTGTTCCACAATTATTGGCACCCCTAACAATTCCTAGAAAATAAATGTAATTGAAGTATTTGTCATTTCTACAGTAGTTTACAAAGTTGATCAGAGTCTCTAGGAACATTTAATTAGTAATTCATCACTTCCTGCTTCCCCGGGGTATAAATATGACGTGACACAGAGGTAATTTCTCTTATCAACTCTTCAACATGAGAAAGACAAAGGAACACACCATTCAAGTAAGGCAGATGTGTGTCGACCTTCACAAATCAGGCAATGGGTACAAGAAAATAGCCACCCGCCTGCACCTGCCCATATCTACTGTGAGAGGAATCATTAAGAAGGTTTTAAAAAACTGGAACAGTAGTAAACAAGCCTGGACGAGGACTCAAGTTTATTTTGCCTCCACGCACAGTGAGGAGGATGATAAGAGAAATAAAAAAATTATTACAAAGCTCCCTGTTAAAGAACTGCAACAAATGATAGCATCTTGGGGTCACAAAGTCTCCAAAACAACCATCAGACGCTATCTACATGCCAACAAGCTCTTTGGGAGGCAAGCAGGGAAAAAACCTTTTCTCAGTCTCAATCGTAAACGCAAACGTTTGGAGTTTGCTAAGCAGTACTGGGGCTTCAACTGGAACCGTGTTCTTTGGTCAGAGACCAAGATAGAGCTTTTTGGCAACAAACACTCTAAGTGGGTATGGCGGAACACAAAAGATGAGTCTGCAGAAAAGCACCTCATGCCCACTGTGAAGTACGGGGGAGGATTGGTGATGCTGTGGGGCTGTTTCTCTTCCAGAGGCCCTGGGAACCTTGTTAGGGTGCATGGCATCATGAATGCTTTGAAATACCAGGACATTTTAAAGCAAAATCTGGTGGCCTCTGCCCGAAAGCTGAAGATGGGTCGTCACTGGGTCTTTCAGCAAGTTAATGACCCAAAACATCTGGCCAAATCTACACAGAAATGGTTGACCACACAGAATCAAGCTCCTCCCACGGCCATCTCAGTCCCCAGACCTCAACCCCATTGAAAACCTGTAGAGTGAGCTGACAAGGAGAGTGCAGAGGAGAGGAGTCAGGTCACTGGATGATTTAGAGACATTGTGCAAAGAGGAATGGTCGAAGATCCCTCTTTCTGTGTTCTCTAATCTTGTGAAACATTATAGGAGAAGATTACTGTAGGTGCTGTTTTGTTGGCAAAAGGGGGTTGTACAAAGTATTAAACATCAGGGGTGCTAATAATTGTGGCACCCATGATTTGATGTAAAATAATTATTTCTTAATGTGGGATTTTTTTTCCACTGAATAAATGCACTTGAATTAAAGGTTGGAATTTCCCCTTTTTTTCCATTGTGGTCCTATGTTATTTAGAACAAAACTGATTTTTTTAGAAGCTAAAGAACACATTTTAACCAGGGGTGCCAATAATTATGGAGGGCACTGTAATATATAATTTTTTTTGTTAGACTTTCAGCTGCTCCCAACAAGGGGTCACCAGAACAGATCATCCGATCCACACACAGCTTGGCGCAGTTTTTACGGCAGATGACCGGCACTGCATCCAGTGGCTGGGGTTTGGGCTGGGAATCAAACCCGGGTCTTCCACATGGTAGGCAAGAAGTCTATCACTAAGCCACCAATATCCCAAAACTGTTATATTCATGATTGTACATTTACAACCTAATGAAGGTCAAACAATATGTTCTCTAATGGTGAACAGTTCGAAATGAAAAAGCTGTATGACTCCAGTGACTAGACATACTGTATCCAATCATTGTATAATTTACTGTAACTAATGAGTCATGTTTGAATAGTTTTAATAGTAAGATAATGTGTTGAGACGTTGAGACGGAATTTTACAGTTAAAAAAAAAAAACAACATAAATATTAAAGGAAATGTGTGTAACCCGGAAATTCAGGTTATAAATGGACTTGCTGGTCCTTTGGTTTTCAATGCCAAAGATGAGAAGCTGATGAGAGATGTACTGTATTTCTGTATACATAGATACTTTTTAATTTTTTTGTCATAAGTGTGGACTCACTGGTGGTAAAAACCGTGGAGATGATGCGGCTTCTCAGGGGGCCGGAGATGGCCTGCAGGCGCACCGTGTACTCGGTGGAGGCACTAAGCTGATTCATGTTGTATGACGTGGATGTGGGGCTGAGGATGACCTCCTGAAACAAGACAGGACAGCCGGGAACAGGATGTTACAAACATTACAATACACTTTTCTCAGACACTGCACAGCTCATTAAACATAGACTGACTTTATTGCCTCTTAATATGTACAATAGTATCATCAAACACAACACTACTGTATTTGCTCCACTGACCCGGACTATACCATCAGCGGACTCGTAGGTGAGGATGTAGCCG
The DNA here is from genome assembly GCA_030347435.1 of Clarias fuscus. NCBI lineage: Eukaryota > Metazoa > Chordata > Actinopteri > Siluriformes > Clariidae > Clarias > Clarias fuscus. The sequence continues at coordinate 22,603,012 of CM059208.1, forward strand.
GTGATTTGTGCTTGTGGTGCCATCCATGTCAGCGTGGCGCTCTCGGTCTGGATGTTACTGGCTTCCAGGTCTTGAGGAGAATCGACATCTGCAGCAGAAGAACGGCATTACGGTATATCTGGCTTTCATGGAGGCATAGCCGTGCAGAAATGGGTACAGGGTTAAGCATTTAAACACACTCAGTCAGCATCAGCGACGAGTATGAGCGTTACAGTACATTCTTCAGCACGTACTCTTTGCTGATGTGTTGTTATGACTATGAAACTATTTAAACTGGTTAATAAGTAAGATGCTTTATGAACGACTGAACAAAATACAAATAAAGCTGTATGTCATGGTTATATTGTAATAATGTACAGTATAACATTTAAAGTACATGCAAAGGATTGGATGATTCTGAATATGCCATGGTGAGAATACAGACCTCTCATCAGTCAAATCATTATTTATATCATTTGCTTCATTATCCAAAAAGAAAACATTTTAATTACTCTTAATATTATTTACTTAATTATTTAATTAATTTAAGTTAATTTGTGCTATTTTTGTATGAAGGCAATAAATAATTATTTAATTATATAATGATCAGGTGTTCAGAGTCTCCCATATAAATGTGACCCATTACATCAAATCAGGTATTAAGTCACATTTTTGTGATTTGAATTGTGCATATGTTCAGGTCCCTGGTTCAACATGCTCTATTTTGAAGTTTGTTAGTGTGTTTTGTCTGGTTCCTGAGATACGTATGTCTGGTGCAACTCTATTTACAAGAAGCACTGTTAAGGAGGAAAAAAAATGTTGAAACCCTATTTTTAGAATATTTAAATGAGAATTTCATGATGTAATAAGAATATGAGGGAACCCTCAGACTCATTATAACACCAGGATTTCCTTATTAAAACTAAAACGATTTAGCAAGAAATGCACATTTTTCTCATTCAATTGGAGTAACCAGCTTGAATAGTGTTCATTAAAGTGCTTTAAAACAAAGCTTAGGAAATAAGGTATTTATCCTGTGTGTGTGTGTGTGTGTGTCTGTGTGTATATAGATAGACAGATAGATAGATAGATAGATAGATAGATAGATAGATAGATAGATAGATATGTGTGTGTGTATAACTTTTCTCGAAATTTTCAATTTGATGTATTTTACCTACTGTATTCGATTGGCCATACTAACTAACATACTAACGCTTAACTACTGTAACTTGTGCAACTTTAATGCTGGATATATTTGACTTGATATGACGTTCATGTAGGCTTTTTATGCAATGTTTATTTAAGAAAAGTCATTTTATGAAAAGCCGGTTGAACACTAAGCCTATGTCAAAATGGAGCATGCAGATAGGTTGCGTGTGTGTGTGTGTGTGTGTGTGTGTGTGTGTGTGTGTGTGTGTGTGTGTGTGTGTGTGTGTGTGTGTGGTGTGTGTGATTTTACCAGTAATAAACTGTGTGGTCGTGGCGGCGCTCTTGGCAGCTTCTCTCACTGCATAGACTTTAGCAATGTACTCAGTACCAGGGTAGAGCGAGTTCATCTCAAACTCCACAATGTTTCCAGAAACTCGCTCTGTTATTGGAGGAACTATCAAAGAGAGAGAAAAAGCATTAACAAAGAATTTGAAGCTGGAATACAATTTATTTAATGTAAAGAGGGGTGGACATACAGTAGTACTCGTCTGGGCCAATAAGACTTTGGGGTATTCATGTAATCATGTTTTTTGGGGTATTAATTTTTTATTTGTGATTGCCTGGCAAACAAATACATTCCGAACAATGAGAAAATAAGAAAAATCCTATGTACGGCATTTATTCTTAAATGTATGGCATGATCTTTGGTGAGGCCTGATGCTGTGACTATAGTCAAATGTGTGCTATTTGTTTTCAAAATCCTGCTGCTCTACACACACACACACACACCACACACCACACACACACCACACACACACCACACACACACCACACACCACACCACACACCACACAGCACATTTATAGTCAGGTGTATGGACCATATAACCACACAAGCATATAGTCATTAAAAATTGATTCAGACTATAGATTTATTATACATAATAAATAAGAAAAATATTCATAAAAATTATGAGTGATATAATTTTGTCTTGACCTTGCACATCTATCACATCTATCTATAAAACATAATTTTTCTGATTTTTTATTTTTTTTTGCAGCCTGTAATTTTGGTATGCTAATTAGGCCCGACCTCCCTGAGATCACATGACCTGAGAGCTCATTATACCAATCAGCATGGTGGACATAGAGCCAACTCGCAACAAAACACAGACGCAAGTTTTTTAAAAAATCCTTTAAATTGTTTTGTCACATTGTCACGTGATCATTGCATTTTTGCTTTCTCATTAATATTCATTTATGTCTACAAAAGATGGGCATGTCCACAGGATCTGCCTTGTCTGTGTTCATTATTCATTATTCAATTATACATATAATACAATATGTTGTATGAACATATAATATGTATTTGCTATAGTGACTTAATTTTTTTTTACCACCCTTCATTTTACCATACATTTTTATAAGTGTAATATAAATTTTGAAGACTATGTGTGTCAATCTTTAATAATGCACAACTTGGCAAATATGAAGTTGGACTTATAAGTTATAACTGATGATAAGAGCTGTTCAAACATTCTTATTTGTATAACACAAACGCATCTAGAGAGATCTATGAAAATAAAGCAGGAATCTATTTTTTTCTTCGTTTTTTTATGTCCAATACGAGTACAGGATACTAGCGTTTATAGCTAAAACACTGACTTACAATTTAAATCATTAGTTTCTATTAATCTTTACTATTGAAATCAGCTTGCTATTCATTATTTTGTTATACAAACTATTACATTCTAATCTTTTTTAACCTAGATCAAAGTATGAAGTTTGGGAGCAAATCATTTTTTTTTTGTTCATCCCTGCTAGACACGATCGCATGGGATTTAGCTTATGATTTGTGTGATGTGATTTGTTACTTGATTCTGCGCTGTAGATGATCACGTATCCATCCACCGTGGCGATGGTAGGCTGCCAGTGCAACAGCGCCGTGGTATCCGTGATATTGACTGCCACCAAACCATGAGGCTTGTCCAAAGCTTAAAAAATAAAAATACACAGACATGTGATCACCCTAGCTAGCTTCATAGGGACTAGCAGAGTTCCGTCACCTACAGTATGTTCATGAGAGACACAATCTTACCGAGATTACAGAGATTATACTATTGCGTAAGCAGGATACTGACAAATAGTTTAAGAAAGCTTAACTGGTTAACTAGCTTTTCCAGTTGCACATCTAGGAAGCATTCATTTTGCCGAGAAGTTATTGTGACAGTCAAAGCTACACATGCAAAATTACTCTTACAGATAAGGATTGAAGTCTGTAGCAAAACATTGTTATGCAAGTACAAATACTAAAAACCTGCTGTATTGGAGAAAAAGACTTCAGGAAGGAGTGGTACTGATGGCCTGAATGCCGAACCCTTTAGTCAAATGTTTTTGCAAAAAATTTTTGACGCTTTTACAGTGATAGTGTTGGAGAAAACTACACTAAAGTATTATCAAAGCTTTAGAATTGTATGACTTATTCAGGAGCACAAACATTTAATATTGTGTGTGTGGTGTGTGTGTGTGTGTGTGTGTGTGTGTGTGTGTGTATGTGTGTGTGTGTATGGAAATTGTACCTGTTGTAACTGTGTCAGACGCTGGCTCACTCTCCTCCCGACCCTTCACTGATATGACACTAACTTGGTAGGTCACCCCAGGTGTCAGGTTAGGCAGAAGAGTCTGGGACTCGCCTCCATCCACTGTGATTGTCATGGGTCTTCCTGCAGAGAAGGAACAAAACCATGGAGGGAGTTAAATGGATACATGTGATGCACTATTGCATTGCATTTTACGATTAATCTGAAAAAGGGTATTAGGTAACCTTGAAACATTTTATATCCTGGAACCTGGGGTGTTTCAATCAGGTCCCTTATTTCCAGTCTTAATGCTTCAGCATACCAAGACATCTTGGACAATGCTATGCTTCCAACTTTGTGGCAACAGTTTGGGGAAGACCCTTTTCTATTCCAACACGACCGTGCCACTGTGCACAATGCAAAGACTATAAAGAAATGGTTTAATAAGTTCTGTGTGGAAGAACTTGACTGGCCCTAACACAGAGCCCTGATCTATACCACATCGAGCACCTTTGGGATAAACTGAAAGCAGGGATTGCGAGCCAGACCTTCTCTTTCTATATCAGTGCCTGACCTCAAAAATGAATGGGCATGAATTCCTACAGAAACACTTCAAAATCCTTCTTAAAAGAGTGGAAACTGTCATAGCTGCCAAAGGGGGACTGATTCCATATTGAAGCGTATGATTTAGATAGAATGTCATTGCAGGTTTGGCCAAATACTTTTGTCCCTATAGTGTAAGATGCGTTGGATTGTACACAATTGTTGGATTATGGGTTGTGTCAGAATTGTGTCTCTGCACAGACGATATTGATTCTGAGTCGTGTTCGGAGCTTGCAGATCTACTACCTCTAGCATTTATTAAACCCATGCTAAACTGCACTTCAGCTGGAGACGAACTTAATACGAGGGCCATTCAAGCCAAAATGGGACTTATGATAAAATTTCTCATGAGTGAAAGCGCTATAGACTTCAATCAAGCATAATATGGTAATAAGACTCTTAGCTGTAATAAAACATCTGAATGGTGCAAACGTTTTTAAAAAGGCCGTACATCCATGAACGATGATCCTGACCAAGGTGGCTCGGAGCCCACTAAGAACTGATAATCATTAACGAACGCCACTTGCACATTATAGGAACTCGCCTGGGAGACACTGCCACGTCCCTGTACAGTCCTGTCCTCGCTCCAAGCCTTCATTTTTGGGACTACTTTAATGGTATCCAAGCACAAGTGAAACGCTGGGATAAGTGTATTGGTGTAGTAGGAGATTATATAGAGAAATAAAGGGATTTTACTCTTATAACTGTTTTGTTATACTGCACAATCAAAAGGCTCTGTTTGACTTGAGAAAAAAAAGAAAAGAAATAATAATTTCACTGTACACGCATAGGCGATGAGAGGAATTGTTTTCTTTCTTTTCTTCTAATAAGTCAGAATGGATTGAGAGTGAAACACTCACCTCCAGGAATGGGAATGTAGGTGATTCGGTAATTGTCGACACGGTAACGTGGTATAGTCCAGTGAACAGTGGCAGATGTATCGGTGACATCAGAGAAGCGAATACCTCTTGGTTTGCCTAGACCTTGCAGGGGACAATACATATCAAGTAAAGACGCCGTATAAGTGTGCTGAGTATTCTATTAACATTCAGCACAGATTCACTCACTGTACCTGTCGTAAATGAATCAGACGCTGGCTCACTCTCCTCCAGACCCTTAACTGATATGACGCTCACATCGTAGGTCACTGCGGGTGTCAGGTTAGGCAGAACGGTGTGGGATTCACTTCCATCCACTGAGACTGTTATGGGACTGCCTGTAGATGGGGGTGCAGGACCAAGTTTAGACCAGAGTCATAAGCCACCACAAGAGGGCAGCATTGTGCAACCCTGTACACAGGATTAAACGGTATAGACGATGAGTGAGAGTTTTCTTATATACATTTGGGTGCGATAGGTTAGTCAACTGTGAGTTAATAATTCTTTTTTATTATAATTGTTTTTAATACTGTTAATCCTGTGTAGAGTCATGATGGGACTGGAGCCTATCCCATGGAGCTCAAGGCAAATGACGCCTTGAATGGGTTGCTAAGCCATCACACACACTCTTACTCTCAATCATACACTACATGAATGAAGGAGCACTCTTCAACCATGTCTTTGGTACTTCGGGGGAAACCGGTAAACCTGGAGCAAACTCACAAAGCATGGGGAGAAGATGCACACCAGATTTTGAGCTTTTAAAGTACAAGGAAACCATGCTACCTGCTGAGTCACATTGTGTAAATTACACATTTGGATTATTTTACTAGAAAAAAAAAAACATGACCTCCTGGAGCCAATAAAAATACCAATGTTAATGCACAATTGAATCAACTTCCACAGTAGAAGAAGAAAACTAACTTTGGCATGTGCAAAAGTTTAAAGAACCTTCCATCTGGAATGCTTTATCATTTAAGTGACCTATTAGGCTTTTGTTGATTCATTAGAGCTTGTTAGGCAGGTCAAGAATCATCATTAAGAATAACAATTCCAGAGCATAATAAATTCTTTGGCTCTGAAACCTTGTGCTCATGTGCATTGACGGCCATCGGCTCTACTGAACAGTTGACTGAGGATGTAAAAATAAACCTAATTTATGAGTACAGAGCAGAGGAAGTACATCTAGCTCACAATTTCCACTGTCATTAAGAAATGTCAATTACAGGAAACAAAAGTTTGAAAGTCACAGCACCATCTGGCAGACCAAGAAAACCTTCTGGTAGAAACGTACTGTATGTATGCTAGGCACGAAGAAAAAGCACATCCACTATATGATATTAAGGACCTGTAGGAAGGTTAGATTAAATACAGGAGTGGTAGTGCAGAGAAGTGTAGCATTGCTTTAACAAATCTTGTCTGCATGGAAGAGTCATCAGAAGGTAACCTTACCTGTTGTATGCAAAAGAATATATAGATAAGCCAGACACATTGTTGTAAAGTTATGCTTGTAAAAAAAAAAAAAGAAAAAAAAAGGAGCAGTTGATGAAAAGAACAAGCTGTTAACTGTTAAGCACAGAAAGAGCCTCATTCATTTATTCATTCATTCAATTTGTATGTTTTTCAGGGTTTGCACCTGACAGTGACGCATGAAACATTGCACATGTTAATGCACCAATGGATTCGACTAAATGTCAGAAAATCATGGAAGCAAATACTGTGGAACCTTGGATTACGAGCATAATTCGTTCCGGAAGTGGGCTCGTGTTCCAAAACACTCGTAAACCACGTTACTCGCAATCCGAGGTTCCACTGTATAACACAGTGGGTCAAGAAACTAAAGCTGAAAGGAGACTGAACAATGTTCTGAAACATACCACACAATAAAGGATATAAAAGGTCCTTACGATGCCTTTATCTATCATAACATCCAAAGTACCAGTCAAAGGTTTGGACGTACCTTCTAATTCAATGCTTTTTTTGTTTGTTTAGTGAATTATTTTCAACATGTCTAGAAGAATACTGTAGATTTAAAAACTATGAAATAACACACATGGAATTAGGTCATTATGTAACAACAACAATAGACAGCTTTCCTGGAACAGTTCTTCCTAGAACAATACAGTATGGTCAAGTGCATTTGCAAAACCCATCAAGCACCATGAGGAAACTGGCTCCATCCTAATGGACCTTCCCAGGACAACAAGAACCAAACTTACCTCTGCTTCAGAGGAGAAGTTCATTTAGAGTTACCAGCTTCGGAAATCACCAATTAACAAACAGCACCTCAGATTAGAGCCGTTATGAATGGATTTACAGAGCATAAATAGCAGATACATCTCAACTGTTCGAACAGTTCATTATTGCATATGTTGGGTGTTTTACAATGTAGAAAGAAATTTGAATTACCATTTAATTAGTACAGGTCGGTGTGTCCAATCCTTTGGATGGTACAGCAAAATTGTGAAAATGTAGGCCCATCCTTATAGCTGTAAAGTCTAAGAACCTAACAAACCTTATATAATTATAATATAACCTCATAAAGAGGCCTTTATTGACTCATTACTCATTAAGTCCTCATTTCTTGGCTCACTGGGAATCTGTAAATAAATCTATTTAATGAGTGGGGTTGTGGCAGTCAATGTTCAGCACTGTCGCCTTGCACCTCCAGGGTGCGGGTTCGATTCCCACCTCGGGTCTGTGTGCCTGGACTTTGCAAGTAGTGTACAGTAGGTAGACGTTAAACTTGCTCTGCATTCAATAAAGCTCAAGAATATCTCAGAATCAGAAGTGTTCTGCAAGAAAGAGTGTGTGGCATGTTTATTTGGCTACAAAAAAAGGTATCCGCTCCTTCTGATTAATGTAGGAGCACTAAGTACCTCTCATCCCTCCCCTCTGAGAGAGCTCGGCCAATCAGCTCTCTCTAGGCCTCCAGCTGCGAGAGGTTATATCATCACCCGGGAATCGGACTTGATCTCCGAATGATAGGGCGGAATACTTAAATAATCATAAATCACACATTCTGGAAAAACCAAAAAAGCACTAACATTCCAAGATCAATTTATAAGATCAGATGGATTGTAGAGACTCTAATTATATGGAAGGATTATGTCTGAATTGTGATGATGGATGATTTGTACAATCCAAAACTTTTATTATAGTAGTAGCATCTACTAGTATAAAATATTTAGATCTCCACTGAAAACTGTATCGAAATTCGAGTGGAATGGGAAAAAGTGGCACTCACCTCCGTGAGCGGGTGCATAGGTGACTTTGTAGCTGTCGATGTGGTAATGAGGGACAGCCCAGTGGACGGTGGCAGACGTATCGGTGACACCAGAGAAGCGAATTCCCTTTGGTTTGCTCAGACCTTGCAGGAGACAACACATAATGAGACAACACCACAAGCAGAGCAAATAAAACAATCATGAGTAAATCATTCGTGTGTAAATTGTACCTGTTTTAAACATATCAGAGGCTGGCTCACTCTCCTCCAGACCCTTGACTGATATGACGCTCACTCTGTAGGTCAACCCGGGTGTCAGGTTGTGGAGGACGGTCTGGGACTCGCCTCCGTCCACTGTGACTGTTATAGGAGTGCCTGCAGTGGGGTTACAGAACCAGGTTTTTTTTTAACACCACAAGAGGGCAGCACTAGCAGACTAATATGTGCTGATTCCTACACAAAGGACTCTGACGCATTGCATAATTAACATGCTGATTGATCTGAAGAAAAAAAAAATATTTAGTTTTCTTGCATACGTTTCTGAGTAAATTTCCGGGAAGCTCTCGATGATGCACATATTGTGTTGGTTTTTAAATGAAAAGAAGTAAACACAACATTTGCAGCATATTATATTAATATAATAAACTTAAACACATAGAATAAAAATGTGAAAAAAAATTGTGAAAATGTTTGCCCATCCTTATAGCTATAAACTCTCAGAACTTAATTAACCTTATATAATTATAATATAACCTCATAAAGATAACCTCATAATTTATTGACTCATTACTTTTTAAGTCCTCATTTTTTGACTCACTGGGAATCTGTAAATAAATCTATTTAATGAGTGGGGTTGTGCCAGTTGCCATGATGGTTTAATGTTTAGTGCTGTCGCCTTGCACCTCCAGGGTGCGGGTTCAATTCCCACCTCAGGTCTATATGCCTAGAGTTTGCATGTTCTCCCCATGCTTGGTGGGTTTCCTTTGGGCATTCCGGTTTCCTCCATGCAAGACATGCAGACTCGGCTAACTGGCGTTTCCAATTTCATAGTAGTGTGTGTGCCTTGCAATGGATTGGCCCCCCATCCAGGGTGAACCCCGGCTCGTGCCCCAAGTCTCCTGGGATAGGCTCCATGCCCTCTGCGATCCTGTATACAGGACTAAGCAGCACTGATGATGAGTGAGTGAGGGTTGTGCCAGTGGCACAGGAAATATTTCAAAAGTAGATATAAGAACGTATTCTCGTAAATGTCAGGTGATCCCGGGAGCAAATGTGACACTTCCAGGCAGGAAATTTATCCTGACAAGCGGTTGGCTTCTACAACAGAACAATGATCCAGAAACTATCACAAAATCCATCTCACAATACTGAAAGAAATGCAGACTGAAGCTTTTGGATCGCTCCCTCGCCGTCCTTTCTGACGTGAACGTCTTTCAAAAATATGAAGGTTTATCTTAAGCACGTTGTGCCTGTAATAAGCCCCAAGAATGTCTCAGAACTTGAAGTGTTCCGCCAGGAGCAGTGAATGACATTTAATTAAACCAGAATGGAAAAACTTCTAGCTGGCTACAAAAGAGTATTTGCAAGCACTGATATCTGTCAAAGATGGTGTTACTAAGTACTAATTTAATATGGTGGTCAAACTTTAGGAGTAAAAATATGTCCAAATATTTGCAGACGGTTGTATAATGTAGTTTATAAATGAGATATTTAGGAAATGGATGAATGATTGGACTGTGTCAAGATTGTGTTACTGAATGCATGATAGATTAGACAAGCTCCTCCTTTGAGATCTACAGTACAGTACTGTGCAAAAGTCCTGAGCCACATCTTATTTCTTTATATTGAAATTCCATCCATCCATCTAGGAAGCTCTGTAGTCCAACTAGGGACTGTGGAAGCCAATGGTGATTACCACTGTGTTCATTTCCATTTTCATGACCTGTGGTCAGCACACATATTCACACACTACAGGCAATTAAGGAACTCTAATTAGCCTAATCTGAACGTCCTACTTTGGAAGGAAACCTGAGTACCAAAAGGAAACCCACCAAGCACGGGGAGAACATGCAAACTCCATGCACACAGACCCGGAAGCGGGAATCGATCCGGGATCCTGGTGGTGCAATAATCCTGGTGGTGCTCAGTTACAGGGACAGGACTGAAAATGATCAGCATGTAGAAATCAGCATTAAGTGGAAACACTTACCTTCATGAACGGGTGCATAGGTGACTCTGTAGCTGTCAATGTGGTAGTGAGGGACAGTCCAGTGAACGTTGGCAGAGGTGTCGGTGATATCAGAGAGACGGATACCTTTGGGTTTGCCCAGACCTTAAAGGAACCAAAGCAAAGCAAAAATTCTGTGATAATCACATACACTTACTGTATGCCCGGAAAATGGTGGAGTATCACTTTAAAACTCAGCATTAACATAAACGTCCATATGTAAATTGTACCTGTTGTAAATGTATCAGACGATGGCTCACTCTCCTCCAGACCCTTCACCGAAACGACGTTCACTCGGTAGGTCATTGCGGGCGTCAGGTTGGGTAGAACGGTGTGGGACGCAGTTCCGTCCACAGTGACTGTTATAGGAGTGCCTGCAGAGGGGGTACAGGACCAGGTTTTGACCACAGAGTGGACCAGAGACATGCATGAGCAATAAAGCACCACAAGAGGGCAGCATTATCAGTGAGAAGATGCTGATCAAAAAAACAGACTTCTCTGATGGATTGCATCCATTAACATGCGGATTGATCTAAATAGTAGAGCAGATCTTTTCAATGCCAAAAAACACATTGTGTAAGTCTGGACGCTTGATAGGGTTTTAAGATAATATAGTAAAAAACAAATTATATAAAATTATAGTAATTATACTGGAAAAGATGATTGATGATTTCTAAGATCTATGCTTGCAGATTTACTTCTAGCATTTACAACGCCCAAACTACACTGACCTTCAGCTGGAGAAGTACTTAACACAATCATTAAGTACGACTTTCCACAGAAGACACAGTAGCAATAGGCAAAAAGCAGAATATCTCTGGACTACATACCTCCTTGAATGGGCACATAGGTGACTCGGTATCTGTCGACTCGGTAATGAGGGACAGTCCAGTGAACGGTGGCAGAGGTATCAGAGACATCGGAAAAGCGAACACCCTTGAGTTTGCCCAGACCTTGCAGGAGACAACACATAACGAGACAATAAGCAAAGCAAACAGAAAGTGTTAGAGGCTGTGTGAGCACAAATTGGACAAGTGTTATTGATGCCAGTCCAAGATGAGCCCAGTCCAGTACCCAGATGGCTTCAAAAAGGCACCGGCTAGTTATTTCGGGAAAATGCAGAAAGGAATATGAGGCATGTGAAAATTGTAAAAGTTAGTACAGCGTATAGAAAGACATGGGCGAAACAACGAGATAAAAAGAGCTCGAGCCTCTCGGCCATTTTTCAATGTCAGGAATCGTAGAATCTTGTGTGACAGACATGGGGAGATTAACTTGCCCCCATTACGTGAGGACAATGGTGCGACATGCCAACGTCAGACTCAAGAGGGAAGAGAGGCCCCCTGGGACAGAGCCAGACAACCAAAGACAGACACATATTCAGTTAAAACACAGACCCAATAGCGCTGTCCAATGAGTAAAACCGCGTGACTGGGCAGTTGGTGAAAGATGTCAGATACAAAGGAAGAAGAAAGTGTAGAAACAAAAGAAAAACGTATATCTATGGGTTTTTTTTTCCCTGTGCAAATCTATACATCTGCATCCATGTTGTTGTTTTTTTTAAGAGGTTAGTATAAAAGATGTTAATTTAGGAAATCAGGACAATCCACAGACAAGAAGTTGAGACAATGATTTTCTAAGATTGAAAGACATAAGAACAGGACGCAGCATCCCAAAAGCAACGTCGTAACAGCCACCATATCTGCATCTTGATGCTTTCGGGAAACTCAGCTCAGCAGGTTAGTACTTAGATGGAACCTATTCACTAAAATCGTAAAATGTGCGATGAAAGACTGATTTCACCGGCTTGCTTGTCCAAGACGTTTCCAAATACCTGTAAGAGCTTTCCCTGAAATGGGCTTGAAGTTCCGTCCTGCAATTGTCCCGAAGAGCTCAATTTTATACTCTGTAGCCTCATCGAGGCCAGAGATCACTTCTGTTCTCTTGTCTCCTGATACACTCATCTGCCTTTCCTGCCCGGATCCATCAGTGATTTTGATCAGAAACATTTCAAAGATTCCTTCCGGAGCCGTCCACTGCAGCGTAAAACCGTCCGGCTTGTTGTTGGTGACGAAAAGATGCTCCAGCTCCGGTTCTGCCTCTGGGTGGACAAAGGAATACAGGCATTCTTCCATTTGCGGTCTCCAAATATGCTAAAAGTGCTTTTGGTGGCAAAGTGATCACAACTGAATATTATTATTAGGCATGCTTTAACTAGTTTGGCGTAAGCTAAAAGTGGAGATGCATTTCATTAGAGGATGCTAATAAACATCATCCAGTAAGCAGAGCATGCAAAGAGATAAGTTTTAGAGGTAAGTATTGGAGGGAAACGTATATGGTAGTCAGATTTAACCCTGGAACTAGCCTCTGGTCAGATCAGTTATATAGTTCAATACATTTTTCCATTTGGACTAGAGTCAGTAAACTACAGTCAGGGTTTTTAATGTTCATCAGTTCTGCTACAGTAAACAGCAGACAACAAGTATTCGGATGGCTCAAACTAAACCTCTTCGCTGTTTACACATCTGGAGCATGTTTTGCAAGTGTTTGGACAACGTCTGATTTAGTGGTTTCCACGCAACAGTTTTCTTAAGTTCAGAATTGATCAACGAACCGCTAGATCTGTCTCCGATACGCTGGCTGATCACAATCGTACACACACGCACAATGGAGTGCCGGAATCTTCTCTGGTTTAGTCACTGGAAAATAGCTATACAAGTCGTAGGCCAAATACCCTGATGATACTCATCACGCATGTCTGCTACTACATCGAAGCGCATGAGATATTCATATGTTCTATAGAAATCCAGGGAATCAGAGGTGGAAGTTTTATAAACATCCAACAAACCATAGGAAGTATTGCCATACTATCAAGAACCGAGGAAGAGCTCAAGGGAACAAAGACTAAGGGGGGCAGTGTTTGATGTTTAACATGGTCAAAGGAAAATATCAGGAAACATTAACAAATATAATAATCATATGTGTATTAAAAAAAGCGGCACGATGGATTAGTTCTCATCACTGTCACTTTGCACCTCCAGGACCCAGGTTTGAGTGCATGGAGTTTACATGTTCTCCCAGTGCTTGCTGGGATTCCTCCGGGTACTCTGGTTTCTTCCCACAGTCCAAAGACATGCAGATTAGTCTAATATGAGGCTGTATCAGTGTGTGCCCTGCGATGGATTGGCACCCTGTCCAGGGAGTACCCCGCCTCATGCCCTAAGACTCTTAGGATAGGCTGCAGACCCCCTCACAACCCTGTATAGTGATATAGGTGATGAGTGAGTGAGTGAGAAAGTTTATTATAAGAGTAAGATTTTTAAATAGGGTGGGATTTAATAAGAACCGACTCCATTCTGCACAAGACACTATATTGTGTTTGTTGTGCAATACTGCTGTTGGGTTGCAATCGATATTTTAAGAAAAATATTATTAACGAAACATCATCCAACTGTACTCCTGTGGGAATGTGGGCTGTAACACCGAGAACATTTTAGAACATGGTGGGTGACTTGACCAAATAACCAACCATGTTGTTGCCAATAAAATATGGTCATTAGTGGGTTCTGTTATTTTATTTGGTCTCCATCACATCATGTAATTACTACCACTAAGCTTGACCATCCTGCCGAGTCATTCCACTGAGGAAAAGGATATAGCATTACCATTTACGACATTTTACATTTCTTCACTTTAGAACGAGTCGGATTTCTGCAACTGTGCAGATGATGGATAAAATCGTTAAAAATCTAAATCAGTGCTGGCAACACATAATAGGTCAATGAGGATATACTGTATATGTCTTTTATTTTATATATATATAGTCTATTATTATATAGAATTAATTTTTTTGATATATTTATTGTTTCTATGGCAAAAAAAATTTAAATAATAATAATAATAATAATAATAATAATAATATATATATATATATATATATATATATATATATATATATATATATCAATCATTATTATATAATGGCCTATTATTATTATTATTATTATTATTATTATTATTATTATATTTGCCATAGAAACAATAAATATTAAAAAATAATTTCTATATAATAAGAGACTAATAATAATAATAATAATAATAATAATATAATATATATGTATATATAAAATCATTATATTATTATTATTATTATTATTATTATTATTATTATTATTATTTAATTTAAATTTTTTTTTTGCCAATGAAACAATAAAAACATTGTTCTGTTCTATTTATTTTTGCTCAGTCATGTTGGATAGTTTGCTAAAATAAACAAAAGTTCATCATATTTTATGCTGAAAAGAACTTATGGTATATGTCACTATATAATGCACAATCCTGAGCCCTACTGTATATATATATTCATAAAAATAAAAAAAACTAACGGCTAAAATTCTCTGAAATGTAAGGGCTACGGGCCTTGCTCAAGTTCCAATCAGTAACAGCTTAGCAGTGCTGGGATTTGAACTCCCAACCTGCCAAACATCTTACCCACTGCCCTATTTTTCTATGCATGGAGATTTGTAAGAGTTCTGCAGAGCTGCAGTGCTTTTCCATTTTGTTAATAAGAAATCATACGCTGTGTATATGTGGCTTCCAGTAGGGCCAAAATGACAAAATGACCCAAAATTGAATGCGATAAAGATTCCTCTATATGATGGTACTGTAGAAAGTGTAGAAGTGTAACAGTAGAAGGAAGGCTAGATGGAAAAACATAGATTAGATACGGTAATACGGTAGTTGCTGTAACAGTTATGATCACTCCAGGAAAGGGAGAGCCTCAGAACACTTGATCATACTAAACTTCTCTCTCTCTCTCTCTCTCTCTCCCTCTCAAGCTTGAGCTGACACGAGGTTCGTTCTTGTTTTTTTCCCCTTTTTTTTATAAGAAGTGGTTGGAAATGAACTGGAGCGGGGACAGATCCCGTGGAGCCGTCACTCTTCATTAGCATAGTGCTAGCTGGAGGGGTTGTCAGAAGGAGTATTAGAGGGGGGTGCTGTTTGTGGGCGTTGTGAGAGTGCTAAAGTGGTAACTGCAGATCACTTTCATCAAACTGGTCTCTCTTAGGCTTTGGGCCGGGACAAAGAGCCATCTGTTCGTGAAGGAGCAACAAGGCGCCAGCTAACCTGCAGAAAAGAGGAGGTCATACTACTGAAAGGAACGCTCAGCTCAGCTCGGTAACCTGACAGGATTTGGCATTCAGATATCCTGGATGCTTATGAGCTAATAGGAGGATATGGACAGTAATTTTCGCTCGGCCTCGATCCCGAGTCCATGATCGATATTTTTTTTTTTTTCACTTTTTCACTTTTTATATATGATTTAGTTTAAAAAAATAATCTGACTTCAGTCTACCTATAGTCTTAGCAAGCACTTTAGCGTATCGGCGCTTGCAGCCGCAGCCTGATAAGTGCCAAGAAGATGTGTGAAAGTGCCGGTTCAGAATGAAGACGGCTGCAGAGTTCGAAAACCGGGTCTGCATACTGACGAGATCTTTCACAAGAAGTGACAAAAACTCCTTAGGATCACTTCCCTGGCAAACCGCTTCTGCTCAGTCGGCGTCTTTATTCGGCGAGCAATCAAGCAAAGGCCAAACTACGATTTGGAGCTAATAACCAGCAGCAGTACTATTGTGGGTGGTGGAGGTATTACGGCTTGGCGACTGAGAAATTTTTTAATCTCCTGTCTTTGGGAGGCGATGTTTTCCCTGACCGTAATCGCCAGTTCACTGGCATGCTTAGCATATGCATTGTATATTATGGGTGGTTAAAAATAAAAGGGTATTATTTGCTTGACTTTTCCTTGGCTCGTAAGCATTAATAAGGCTGTGATCATAGAGGGAGGTCAGTGTGTGCACCTGCAGGCTTTGTCTGTGATTAGGCAAAACAGAACGTGCAGGGCTCTATTTGACGCTACTGCAGGTGTGCTCTGAATATCAGCATGCTCCGACACGTACTGTAATTGGCAGGAAAGTGTGGAGCTTTAAAACATTAGCACCGGATCCACAAAAGCAGCTCGGACATAAAAAGAAAAAAGAAAGACTGCTTGCAGTTTACAGGGTGTGGTGTAGTATACATCAAAGAGCGGTGTAATAGCATGTTTGGGTGGAAAATTGTTCATAATTGGCCAAAAAAAAAAAAAAACAGTTTAAATGCACTTTGCTTTATTAGAGTAGAGTAGACTTTGATTAGTAGAAAATTGCTATTTGGAAAAGGTTAGTTGTTAGTCCTCATGTGAAGCATCCACTGTGTTACTATTAAACCTGTTAGTATTCATTCATTCATTCTGCTTCCCGAGAAGATGTTAGAGTTTTCAAAGAAGAGCCGATGCGCCGGCGCTCGTTCAACGGCGGTACCTGTTAAAGCTTCCCCAAACACTGGCTCTAAGAGACCTCCCCTGTACTGGCCGTAAAGAGTGACCCTGTAGAAAGTGCTAGGAGAGAGATCAGTGATAGCCAAGCTGTGCTCCCGTCCTGAAAGAGTGTGGTTCTGGCCCTCGGAGAGACTGGCAGGGTCAGCCACCTCGATCAGAAAGCCTTCAAGATCGCCCCTCTTCAGCTCCCAGGATATATTGAAGCCGTCCCAGGATACCGCAGAGATGGTGATGTTGCCCAACAGGGGCTTTTCGTCGTCTGGGTGATAAACAGAAGATTAAGCAACAGGCAGCGGAGCACTCGTTGAGCAGATAAGAAGGAGTATGAGCGAGACGACCGGAAATTGTCTTAAGATTAAATCTTAGTGGAAAGATGGGGCACATCCATGAAGAAGTCAATACATTTAAGACAATAAATTACACACATAGTGTACAGTAGAAGGACAAAAACACTTACCAGAGTGCTGTGACAACGTGACATTTTTTTTAATACTGTTTTCTAGAATTCTGGTTCCAAACTATATGAAAGGGTTCTACGGGGCCAAGCGTGGGAACCAGTCCTCTAGGCGATCTTCCACTAGTGTAGTAGTGGAAATGTCTTATAATGAATGTTGTGTTGTGGAATTTCCAAGATCTTTCTCTGACATATGCAACAGCAATTGTGTAAACCCATTTTTTTAAACATCGACAACGATGTCAAACGTTTGATGGAACAAGCACATCTGCTCTGTAAACAACACATTACAAACATCTGTCTCCGTCTCTGTTGATTTTTGGTCGAGTTCCATCTGTTCCATGCAGAACAAACATCTGCCCATGCAGTGGAAAACTGGCACATGAATTCCGCTGCAATAATAAACAGGCTCATTTGCTCAAGCATCCAGTTGGTTGAACCTCATTAAAAAAAAAAAAATGCACCTAACTGCAGCTCGGCGTGGTATTAATGGCTCAGAATGAAGCCATTAATTTTTGAAGGTTCTGCGTAGCCTGCTTGAGCAGAAGTACGCAGATTGCTTCAAATAATGCAGGAAGCCATGCAGGGAAGCGCAACGCATAATTGAATATCATTGCTCCCCATCAGCATTCATGGAGAGATGGAGAGCAAAGAGCTTGGAGATGCACCATAGGCTGCCATTATCCTCTTAATGCACAATCAAGTGGACACAAGCGTACTGCTGAATTGAGTGAAAGACAAAGAGGATGGAGTGAAAGACTTTCCCAGTTCCCAGGCATGAGAATTTAAAACTAGCATTGCTGGGAAAAAATTAACACTGTCAATTAGGGTCATTAGAGGATCCGAACAATTAATCATTCTCATGCAAGTCCATGATGATTGATGAAAATGATCATGGATTCAACCGTAACCCAAGCATACACTACAGAATGTGGGGGTGAATTTTTGTGAAATTTTTGTGAATTTCCTTCTTCTAGCAAATGATAAATGCCAATCTTATTTATTTCTTTTTTTTGTTACAGCAACCTTGACAGTCATTCTGGCTGCAATCCACAGGTTTATTTAAATTAGACTACAGGTTTATATTAATGCATTCTACATTATCTTTTCTATAGTAAATCCTTTATAATCATTATATATATATGTATATATATGTGTATATACTGTATTGATAAATCCACACAGTATATAACACACAGTATATAGTTCTTGGATTATAAATATAATATAGATTATATATAATTATACACACAATAACGTCTTCCACCACATGCCAAAACTTTTTCTCTGGATTTCATTTTTTCTCTCTCTCTCTTCAAGAGCCTGAAAAGGAGAGGCTGATGAGGAGGTGACTGTTTATAGCTACTGTAACATAAAGAACTAACTTGTTTCACAAAATAAAATGTGACTACAAGGTGTTATAATTTGATTAAGAAGAATAAAACACTTTGGAGTGGTAGTAGTGCCTCTGCCGCACTGCAGGGACGCACCACCATCCAGCTGATGACTGCATGCTCTGAAGTGTTTTATTCTGTATATATTCAAATTATATGACTCAATTGAAAGTACATTTCTAAATAGAGCTCAATCTGATTTTTGGCTTGATCATCTGGTGGTATGAAGAGGTGAACTAGTGATACAAGGGCGTTCGGGACTCAGTCAAACCGGGACTGATCGGCAAAACTGATTGACATTTGTGGAAGGCTTAAAGCACAGTACAGCGACGAGAATCTTGGCCAGAGTAAAATATTTGAATGGTGCAAAAGTCTTTCCGTTGTCTTTTGGCATGCATGATAATAATGCATGACAAAAAAAATCTGTTGTAGTGTTACAGATCCTGTAGTGTATGCTTAGGCGGTGTATGCTTCATGCAGACGGAGCGGTGGTTTTATGACCCTGACATCGGAGTCACCTTAAGGACCTCGCAAGACAGGCCTCGCAAATCCCTTGTACCATTTTCCCACCTGAATGACACTATTGTGGTAATGAGGTTCTATAAAACAGTCTGGAGAGACTTGCTCAGTGTACACTGCTCTATATTGATAGCACTATATTGGTCCCATGTGATTCTCCTAATCCTTTTATTGTACTCAATGTGTGTCTTTCGGGGGGGAACAGGTCTAAATCAAGAGGATTCTCTTCGCCACATCTTGTCTTCTCTCATCCTATAATGGGCCTGCGGTGAGTGTTATGCTCCATGTTTGTACTTCATGTTTGAGGCTGATAATGGCAGCAGAAATGAATCTGTGGGATTAGAGCACTGCTGATTTTTGGAGACAGTTGCCTCAGGAGGGGGGCCTATTTATTATCCCACCCCTCATTTTATTCTGGTCAAATCACACAAAACCAGAGGGAGTGGCCTCATTTTGTCAATTATCACATGAATGAGGTGTGTGTGTGTGTGGGGGGGGGGGTGTATGTGTGTGCCTCTCTTCCATATTCATACCCCTAAATTTTGCCAAAAATATTCTCTTTCGAAAACATGATTTTCCCAAAAAATTACAGACATTTTTAACATGGAGAAAAATCACATCCTGTCTCCCCTAAAACTATCCTGTTGCATAGAAATTACATAATAGTGTAATGAAATGTTTGGTTTGGACGTATAACCAACACTCCAACCCACAGAACCTTAAACAAAAGTCGTAATCATCTGAATTTGTCTTCCCTTTGTTGCTTTAAGAAGTCAAATAAATCCACATGTTGTTGCTGAAAAGGGACTCGAACAGGATGTAAAGCTGGAACATACAATGAATTCGATTCATGCCTGAGCTTGGCTCGGATGCCTGGAAGCACATTGTATAGGAGGAAAAGATCTCCCTCTCTCCAAGAGGCAAGCAAACAGAAGGAACCTTAAATTACATTTTATACAGAGCATTAAATTAAAATCCACACACTCCAAAAGAAATATTGATACTTTTTTGATGGAAAAAGTACAGATAATTCAGTCCTCATTTTGGCTGTCATGCATGATAAAGTTACAAACCACATTAATCCGACTTTCTGTAGAAAAGAACTCAAGCCTGCAGAATCCAGAACTGCACCAATTTTAACGCAAAAAAAAAAAAAAACTTTTAAAAAAGTCAGCAGGTTTTGCACAACCATCTGGAAATACTGAGAACAATGAAGTAGTTAAACAGCGGAAGTAGTGCAGAACTGACCTGTAGATGCCTGAATGATGGCAGGCGTGCTCTTTTTCCTCCCCCGCTCTGCAGTCAGGGTGATCGTGTACAGCATGCCAGGGATCAGGTTCCTCAGCATGTGGGTGCTGACACTGTGGGGAACTTCAAACTCGGCCCTGTGGCCGTCGGCGGACACCAACACAAGCTTGTAGACATCGATCTTAGCCACAGGTCTCCTCCAGATCAGCACCATTGTGGTTTCTGAGGACTCGCTCACCTCCAGATCCTTTGGAGCATCAAGGTCTGACAAAAAAAAGTGCGAGCTTCATTTAAATATACTGTATGTGGTTTTGTGTGGCATATGTGGCAATTACTGTATGTCATACATTCTATTTCATTTTAAATTTATTCTATACAGCTTTTAACATTTTGTCCTGGACCTGTCAATAATCCACAGCTCCCACAGCACAGTAGTACCCAAGATATTTACCAAAGAATTTTGTATTAAACTTTGGAGGGTGACATAACAGGTACTATAAAATGGCATGACAGAGGTTACTATAGCAGGGCCAGTGTAAGGTCTAATGGCACTCGGAAAGAGTGACACAGAGTAGTAATTATGTACAGTACCATTTTAACACAGTATCTACCATGGTAGAACCATATACCATAGTTTGTTACATCTTATTGTCAAACATACAGAACATTGGCACAGGGACCAATAGACTACCATGGTATCTATACCTTGGTAAAATTTCATGAAAGTCAACTTTCCTGTAAGAAAAATATTTTTTTCTTTCTGATTTATCGAAAGTAGCATATTGGAGCAGTCATATAAGAGATTCTTACCAGTGACGGCATTGGTGGTGGTAGGGGCGCTTTCCTTCTCATCTTTGATTGCAGTCACTCCCATGCCGTACTCTGTCCCTGGTCGGAGACCTGCAAAAGAAATAAATAAATAATCAAATATCAAATGTTATTCTTCCCCCGAAATTCACAGAGGTTACATTCCTAGAGCACCCGCGAATTGTGAAAACTGCAAATCTTGGATGTGGTCAAAAAAATGCCTATAAATGCCTATTTTTATAGTTTAAATATGCTCCCAAAACACTTTTTTAATTTCATTTCAAACTCAGCTTAATACATTTAAAAAAATGAAAAGGTAAACCCGTGTACTGTACTGCTGTGTCTCCCGCAGTGCTTGAAAGTACAATACAGATGTTACCCCGTATATGTACTGTAATTCAAACAAGTGCGTTTTCTTTAGTACTGTACTGTATGTGCTGTTGTTGTTTTCTTTGGTATAAGTAGGTTAAATATAGTAGTAATAATTCACCATCCCAAGCCGTGTTTTCCCTTTATGGTTGCTTTGTTTTCTCTACAGTACTAAAAATGTATACAGGATTACATTTTCTAAATTGGAAAATTGGAAAATTGGAAATTTTGCTGAATTTACATTCATATTTATATTACAATTTTATTGTTATAATTATATTGTTTTTAATAGTTAAAAAAAAACGCATAAAAAACTGCAGAGGATATTTGCGGTTGCTGAGAAATTGCGGGGTTTCGGCGAACTGCAAACAACTGGGGTACGAACTCTGGACCGCGCCTTTGCGGGAATCGACTCTAAATACATTCTTTAGAATGAAAGGGAAAACCTTTCAAAAACATAAATCCAACATTACTTGTAAATCTCCAAATGGGTTGTTTTGACTCATCAGCCCTCCCTTATGAGCTTATTGTCTAAATAATTGCCATCGGTCATTTTCAATTTCATTTTTTTCAGCCATTCGAGGCTCTCACATTGGCTTAAAAGCAGAATTTTCTACCCTTCAACAGGCTCTTGAAGATGATAAAAGCCCCAGCCCAAATTTATGTATTTATCCTCCTTATTGATTCCACTGGCCCCTATAAAGGTCAATACTCAAGAGGCTTTCAGCATGAAATTACCCCTAAAACAGAGGAATCACTTATTACCAATAAAATCACAAGCGTGACGGCAATTACAGATAATAACCGTGTAAAAGAGATGAGTTACTAGTGAAATGTGTGTGCGTGTGCGAAACATGCTCAGTTTTTAAAATACTTTATGTAGGACATAGACCACCCAAGGACAACAGAGATGACTAGACAAAGAATCTATTCCTCGTTTTTGATTTATACACATTTTCCTCATCCTGACTAATCTCTGTGCGCAGTAATATATGGTCTTACAGAACGAGACTGGCTCGAAGCAATGTGTCTAACAGTAATGAGATGGAAAACATTTCCAAAGGATAATTTTCTAACTCAAGCACATACTATTACTGTTATTTTGTTTTTGAGGTTTACTCTGGATATTTTTACATAAAGATGGGCCTTCAGGCAAGCAAATATGTAATAGAAATTGCACATTTTAATCCACTTATACAACTATGTACATTTGCTAGTATTCATCGATCACATATACCACTTATCATGTATAGGATTGCAGGAGCCTGGAGCCTATTCCAGTGCACAAGGCAGAGTATAACCCGGATGGGGTGCCAACCTACTGTATATCATGGCACAAGCACATGCACTCACATAGCCACTCATACTGGACATTATGGGCAATTGGATAAAGCCAATCAACTATTTGCACTGTGGGAGGAAACCAGAGTAACCTCAGGAAACCTACCACGCACAGGGAGAACATGGGGTGACCGTGCTATATACTAAGCCACCATACCACCTCATTTCCTAGTACTGTTTTATGAATTCTTAGAATTTTTCAATAAAAAAGTCTTTTACCTGAAATCTTGGCTTTAGTGATGTCCTGATGGCCTGAAGGAAAGGTCAGCTCTCCGTGTTCTCCTCCTGACAGTGGTCCGTATTTGATGCGGTAGCTGGGAACGCTGGCTTGGCTGTTCTTCCATTCCAGTGTGATGCTGTCTTCTGTCTGATCTATCGCCCGCAGGTTTGATGGTGCATCTAGGTCTGGAGCACATCGTGTTGCATTTTAATTCTTTATTAACTCTCTATGGGTGGTAATGCTTCAAAGTCAAGTCATTAGTCAAGGTTAACTGTATTAGATTAGTAGTTCGGTCCTTATTTTATTATTAAAAGTAGCTCATATGCAAAAGAAAGGGATGCTCTTACCTGTGGTGAAGGTCTCATAGACGGGCACACTGGTCATTTCCCCTCTGTGGGCCATGAGAGACACGCTGTATTCCGTGTCTGGGTAGAGTTCAGCAAGGTGGTACTGGGTGTCGACTGATGAAAGCTCCACAGTGTGGCTGTCTGATGAGCCACTGATGGGGCCATAGGACATCGAGACGCTATCCACTTGAGCTATGGGCTGGAACCAGGTGATCAGAGCGGTAGTGTCTGAAACGTCACGGACATCGACCTGGCTAGGAGCATCGATCACTGCATGGAGAAGGCAGAAAAGATGCAAAGAAGTTGAATTAATGATCTTCTTTAGAATTTTTGAGTGAATATAAAGTCAATTAAATTAATTAAATGGAATTCTATATAGTATTACTGTATGTATTTCTATAATGAAGGGTAAAGCGCTTGACTTTTGGGGGTGGGTGTGTGTGTGTGTGGGTGGGGGGTTGCTGTGGCTGGTGTTGGCCACAAGCGGCAACGTGGTAAAATGTGAAATGTCACTTTTCCTTGAGCTGTAGATAAAACAGAAAATTAGCATTTCAGCTTGGAGCTTGTGGGTAAGCAAAGCTCTCATCCTCTCGAGGGAGGAACACTTCTTGAGCAGCTTGAATAGAAGGAGGTGAAACCTTCCTTTCAAGAATCAGTACTTCCTCTCTGGGCAGTTCCTTATTGGCACATATCTCTGAAATTGAGTGAGAGACACACTGGAAGATTTGTTCAGCTGCTATCATATGAGCACACAGTAGCCTTCTTTATTATAGCCTATGAATGGACCCTACTGTTGTATTTAATTAATTGTGTTCCTGCAGGCTCTTGTTTTTCTTAGGCACTTTCCTGAAATTTTATCCTGAAATAATATGCTACAAAAGGTTTACTGCTTGGTAGCAGTTACGTTAAAAAGATCACCCCAATGCAAGCATAGCATATTACCACCTAAGTATAAATCAGAAGTAGGAAAGAGAGTTTTTCCAGCCGTGCTTAAGTCATTAAGGTTTATGGCAGATCCTGTACCAGATTGGCTGGAGGACTTTTAAAAAACAACATTTATTACTTAATTGAAAAACAATTGCACCACAATTCTGATCTTCCTGTGGTAATTTATAGAATGACATGAATGCCAAGTATAGCCTGTACTAAGAACACTGGGCATGAGATTGGAATATACACTGGATGTGTTGCCAGTCCGAATCAGGGCACCATAAACACATTTTTATTCACATGCATTCACACCCAGGGGCAATTAACAGAACCAGTCCACCTACATGCAAGTTTTTGGATATAAGTTAAGGTAGGTAAAGTAAGGTCACTTTATTACTATTACAACAGGAATCTGTTTTAGTACACTTGCATGTTAGACACAGCAACACTCAACACAACATGTCAATACAGCAAATACAAGAAATACATATATTTTAATATCCAATTAAGACCAAAATTGCCAGAGGTTTGATATTCAACAGTCTAATAGCTTTAGGGAATGTCTTTCTTTTAACTATGTAAGAGGAAATTAGAGATCCTAGAAAAACTCGCAATGTGAGGCAATGCTACCTTCCCCAATAGATTACAGGGCCCGTATTCACAAAATGTCTTAAGCCTAAAAGTTGTGTGCCTAGTGACAAATTTCTAAGAAAAATCTTAGAATTAGGGCATTTTCTTAGAATTTCTCCTTAAATTTAGGATTAAATCTTAGTAAAGATAAAAATGATTCACAAAACATCTTAGCCCTAAAAACAGCTCCTAAGGTAAAATTTGTTAAGAGTAGAGAGGAGGACTTTTAAGAGGCTTAAGAGTTTCTCTAGCAGAGGACAAAATGGCGGAAGGAAGAAATATTCTCCAAACACTGAACGTGAAGCTAAAAGTATACACTGCTCTTCTGTCCAATTTGGTTTTCTTGTTGTTTTACTTCCTTCCATCTCTTTTGTATTGTTGGCTACAGACCATCCAAAAGTGCAAATTAAACAGACTGTCCCGCAATCATGTAAATTGTAAAAGCTGGGACATTTTGCTTCCATCAATCTAAAATGGATTACAAGTAGTAAAATCAGTACGGTAAATTAATGTGAGAACTTAAATATAGTAACTACTGTGTGGAAATTGGTTGCTTCAAAAGCATTTTCAACATTTAGCTGTTTAATTATCTTTAAGACATTTAGCCTAGAAACTTTGCATACAGTAGCCTGTAATTTCTTCATATACAAAAATTATGATTCACTGTTGGTTCTATTATCATGTATTCTGTTTTCACAAAGAGCGCATTTCAAAACCTTTACAGAGGTCAGAGGTTATTTTTTTATTAACCAATCACAGTCCTTGAATTGCTGCATCATCCCTAGCAACGGGGTCGACCACACCTCCTCACTAAAATAAAAGTTTTTCTACTTTCCTTACTCAGAGTTGCTCTAAAAGGTTTCTTAAATCACTTTTAGTCTAGGACTCCCAGCTAGGACTTTTTAAGCTAAGATAGGAGCTCTTTGAGAGAATTCTAAGAAGCTTTGTGAATACGGGCGCAGATTTTCAGTATTCTGAAATAAAATTATCTAGAAACAAAACCAAAGTGAATTAAGAGCTGCTTACTTGTAACCACATTCGCATTTGCTGGAGGTCCACGAGTGTTGTTCTTCACCACCTCAAGTTTAACCTCATACTCCTGGCCAGGGCCCAGACCAGATTGTTCGAACGTCGTCTCGGGGGGAGACAACGGATTCGAAATCTCCCCGTTCTCTTCTTTCTGGAATTTCACAACACCACCCATGTAAAATGTGGCACATACTACTGATCATTTCATGCTGTCAAAGCTTGTCAAATGAATAATGAAGACAATCTTTCCTTCATTTCGTAATGTGTACATTATGTGGATTGTACGAAGCATTGTCCTGAAAGTAGTACAATGCATCTTTGTAGTACAAGATGCCAAATCTTTGCTCTATTTATGTGCATGTTTAACAAAAAGAAACCACAAATGGCACCATGGATATGACTCCAGGCTTTGTGGACTCAACAGTCCCATGAAATGCAGAGAAATTAGAGAGATCTTGAAAGTAAACACTTGGGACTTTCAATCGCATCCACTTGGATGTGAGTGCTGCACTTCAAAGTGAAGGGCTTGTTTGGCATGGACAGCCTCAAACTTGATGTATGAATAAAGCTGCCAAGTCTGAAAGAATAGAGTATAGGAAGACATGGTTTGCATGTCCTGACAGGAGCTATTTTTCGGAGTTTGCCTAAGCCCTTGAAAAAGAAAGGCATTGTGAAAACAGGGTAGTCCTGTTGCACATGGTCACCAGAGTTGCCGCCAGAAGCTTCTTAGGAGGTTTTGTGGAACAAAACCCTAGACTTTCAGACAGCAGCCTTTGCATATTGGCACCGAATGACTATTTTCCACAGGATACTCATACAGTTTCCCATCTTGAAGATTTCAGGGAAATGCTACCAAAACCATCATGCTGACATGGTTTGTGGCGTACAAAAAGATGCAATGTACTTACTGTGTTTCTGAAGATTAGGTTCCACCCATCAAAGGGGACATTAAGAGGATCCCACTGAACTTCCACTGATGTCTCTCTCACGGTTTTAAACTTAAGGCCTTCAGGCGCCGGAAGATCTAACAATGTGTTCAAGTAAAGGAGGCAAATGTAAGGTTTCTTTCTATTGTTCCAAACGGTACAACAGTTCCTATAATATTTCAAAACTTCTAAAGACCAATAACTGAAGACTCACGTGTCGCTACTCTGGCACTCACAGGAATGCTCATCTTATTATTTAGAACAGCATAGACACTGATTAAGTATTCCACACCAGGCTCAAGCTCCTTAATAGTAGCAGACCGTCTTTCACCAGGTACTCTCATATCTAGCTCCAGACCACCAGGAGCAGTAGGCATGTAGGTGATTAGGTACTCGGTCACCTGTACCTCGTTGACCCAGGTCAGATCCACAGTCTCTGGGGTGACTTGAGTCACAACCAGGTCCGTTGGTGGGGAAACTGTGAACGAAGAGAACATAATGAAACATTGATGCTCTAAGCATTTAATGAGTTTGTATTTGTAAAAGAAATAATAAAGTAACTTACTTTCAGAGCAGTCTTCACCAGTGAATCCCAACTCACAGATACATATGCCATTCAAGCAGCGGCCTTTCTCGTTGCAGTTTCCTGGGCAAGTCATCTCTGAGCAGTCAACACCAGTGTAACCCTCATAGCACACACACTGTCCATTGTCACAATACCCATGATCTAGGCAGTTGTTCGGACATGTTTTTTCACTGCAGTCTTCCCCAGTGAACCCTTCATTGCACACACATTGGCCATTCACACAGAGTCCTCGGTTGTGACAGTTGTTAAGACATGTCAACTCACTGCAGTCTTCCCCAGTGAATCCTTCTTTGCACACGCATTGCCCATTCACACAGAGTCCTCGGTTGTGACAGTTGTTGGGACATGTTTTTTCACTGCAGTCTTCCCCTGTGAATCCTTCATTGCACACACATTGGCCATTCACACAGAGTCCTTGGTCTTGACAGTTGTTGGGACATGTTTTTTCACTGCAGTCTTCCCCAGTGAATCCATCACTGCACACACATTGGCCATTCACACAGAGTCCTTGGTCTTGACAGTTGTTGGGACATGTTTTTTCACTGCAGTCTTCCCCTGTGAATCCTTCATTGCACACACATTGGCCATTCACACAGCGTCCCTGATTGTGACAGTTGTTCAGACATGTCAACTCACCACAGTCTTCCCCAGTGAATCCTTCATTGCACACACATTGGCCATTTACACAGTGTCCATGGTTGTGACAGTTTTTGGGACATGTTTTTTCACTGCAGTCTTCCCCAGTAAATCCTTCATTGCACACACACAGGCCATTTACACAGAGTCCTCGGTTGTGACAGTTGTTGGGACATGTTTTTTCATTGCAGTCGTCCCCAGTGAATCCCTCATTGCACACGCATTGCCCATTCACACAGCGTCCTCGGTTGTGACAGTTGTTGGGACATGTTTTTTCACTGCAGTCTTCCCCAGTGAATCCCTCATTGCACACACATTGGCCATTCACACAGAGTCCTTGGTTGTGACAGTTGTTGGGACATGTTTTTTCACCGCAGTCTTCCCCAGTGAATCCCTCATTGCACACACATTGGCCATTCACGCAGCGTCCATGGTTGTGACAGTCGTTGGGGCATGTTAACTCACTGCAGTCTTCACCGGTGAAGCCAATATGACAGACACATTTGCCATCCACACACTCACCATGGTCATGGCAGTCATTGGGGCAGGTCTTGATGCTACAGTCCTCTCCTGTGAAGCCTTGCTTGCAAATGCATTTTCCTTCAATGCAGCGTCCACGGTTATGACAGTCATTTGGACAGGAGAGCTCAGAGCAATCATCACCCTCGTATCCAGGATCACAAATACATTGCCCATTTAGGCATGTACCCCTGTCATTACAATTGTCAGGGCAGGAGAGGATGCTACAGTCCTCTCCTTGGAATCCAGGATCACAGATACATCTCCCATTGAAACAGTGGCCTCTTTTACTGCAGTCCTTTGGACATTTATGTATGGAGCAGTCTTCTCCACTAAAACCAAAATTACAGACGCACTGACCATTAACACAAATACCTTTATTGTTACAATTATCTGGGCAGGTGAGCTCACCACAGTCCTCCCCTGTGAAGCCCACATCACAGTAGCAGGTCCCATTGATGCAACGACCACGGTCAAAACAGTCATTGGGACATATAAGTTCTGAGCAGTCGAAGCCTGTCCAAGGCTCATTGCACAAGCACTCACCATCCACACAGCGCCCTCTACCAAGGCAGTTGTTTAAGCAGTCGGTCATGGAGCAGTCCTCACCCATGTAACCTTCTGCACATACGCAAGCCCCATCAATACACTGGCCATATTCGCCACAATCCACGGGACACAGCTCAATTCCGCAGTCCTCTCCCCCAAAGCCCTCAAAACAGATGCACTTCCCATTCACACATCGGCCTTGATCTTGGCAGAAACCAGGGCATTCTGACTCTGAGCAGTTGGGCCCTTTCCAGCCAGGATCGCACACACAGCCGCAGGTTTCAGTACTATAGTTGCCACGACCACTGCAATATGGCTTGGTAGTTAGCTCACCTAAAAACACAAGGCAATCCTAAGGTCATAAAATCACAATCATAAACTTTAAATTGACAGAGGATTTTAATCAAATCATACTCACCTGTAACTTGAGCTCCACAGCAGCCTGCCCCACTGGTACACTGCTCCCTCAGACTGGACACTTCAGCTTCCAGCATCTCCAGCCTGTTTAGGAGATCTTTAAGATCTGGCATGTGGTTATCACAACCACAAGCCTGCTTGGGTATGTTAATTCTGTGCGTGAACACTATCTGGTTTTCTCCATCCACAGTGTGCTCAATGTGCTGCTCAGATGGAAGAGGCTTGGGTTTCATTGCCGCACCTCCAGGCGAATCTAGGTCCACAGAGCACAACGATCCAGTAGGGACATTGATGTTGTATACATGGTTAAAGACCACTGGTTGTTCTGGATTAGGTAGGGTCATGTTCTCGGGTTTGGGTGATGTTAAAGACTCTCGTCTGTGCCTGATCACTTTCCTCAGCAGGCCAGCCACGGAGAGATCCAATATAATGGCCATAGTTGCACAGGCCAGGAGTAGGCCTCGCATCCCCATGATGACGCACTCACTCTGAAGCTTGATTCAGTCAAAAGTAGTGTAGAAAGTGGAACTTTTTCGATTTTGGACGGAGCTTTAGAACTGGAAATTAAGACAGAAAAGGGAAATGTTTTTTTTTTTGTACCCCATTCTGTGAACCTTAGATATAACTGATGTACATCCAAAGATTTTCATACTTTAACATTATTTCGTGTCCAGCAAAACCCATATCAGTATCATGGCAAATTCTCAGCTGCCAACCCTAAGCTCTTCCCCATCTACATTTTGTTCAGGAATTACCCCAGCAAATAAAAATGGAACAGGAATGCATAACCTTGTGTTTCATTTCCTAATGCTTGACAGTGTTTTCTTTGAAACGCTTCTGTGATAACAAATAAGGCAACACCTGGTTCTAGGCATCTAGTCCCTTTCCTGGCTTGGTTTTCCAAATACAAGATGAAAGATTAATACTGCTGTACATATGACATATGCAGTGCCCCCAATATTATAGCAGGTCAGGGTTCATGCTCCTCTCAAATATTAGCATTTTTGCTCAGTGACACAGTGAACTTCAAATCAAACCATGAAATCTCATATTTTTTTATGAAATAAAATAAAATTACATAAAATAATAAAAAGTATTTCCAAGCTGAAAGGACATAGTTCTTTTATTAGCAGTGGTCCACTGGAAAATTATTTGATATGAATTGGAGAGCGCTGTATTTGTTTTTAACATTTTCTTACGTTAATGTGTTTTTTTTAATTTTTTTTTTTTTTGAGACAAAAAAACATGGCGTATTTGGAAAATTTCTCAAAGCCATCGTAAAACCGAATTTCCATAATCTAGCTGGACATGCTCCAAAGAGGTTCTCAGAAACATTTTGAACTCTTTATGATCATTTTATGAACACTAAATTAGATTTATTTTTGCATGGTTTTAACCACCTAGTAAAATGCCTAATGCTATGTTATTTTGCCAATCCATCAAAATGTATTAGCATTTAATCCAAGTACATTAATATGACATATTTATAGCATGAAATTGACATTCAGAGTTCAGTTACTCCAAAAACTTGTCATATTTTAATAACCAATAGGTTTAAAATAATATGTATTCTTTGGTTTTTAAAATCCAAGCCGGTCCGTTTGTATACATTTCTAATGAGATCATATACTTTTTATAGATTCACATAATTAGAAACCATGTGCCATGCATCCATCAATTACAAAGGAGTGCTGTGGATAAATAGCTGACTGAGACAGCATATAAGGTTTACGGTCTGTTCTATTCACAGCTAGTGAAGTCAGCTGCAGGTAATATGGTCTAAGATGCAGAGCTGTGAGCACAGATCCGTCTTGACATGTGATTAGCAGGAATGAGAGGGATCACACAGCTGCTACACACATCTCTGATTAGTCAGACAAGGATGACTGCCCCTGTGATAGAGAGCTAAAGCATTCAGATGATGGGTATTTCTTGGACTCTCAAGGGTGTCAGGAACAACCCCCACCACCTGTGCCTGCTTTATACTTCACCTCATTGATTAAATCAACAAAATAGGCAGAAAATTGCTTTGTGTCAGGACTAGGATTTTGGATCTCAACATTAGCATACCCCCACTCCCCCCTCCCCACAAACACACAAAACTACTTGAAAAGAAGAAGAAGAAGAAGAAGAAGAAGAAGAAGAAGACATGTGATATTATAAGTTACTACTGTATATTTGCCAGGAAAGCTGCGGACCAATTCCACAAAAGGTAGCAAGAAGCCTCTTGGAAAAATAAACCAAAAGCCATTCATCTCCGCCAAAGAGGAATTAAGAGGTCTATGGAAACTATTCTAGTGGTTATGAATGAAAAATCAATAGTAGTAGCAGTACTACTGCTTTTTTTTCTCTTCATTTCTGAGAAAGAGACAAAGAAATCTTTCCTGAGGACTAAACCATGGCCAGAATGTGCTTTTAAATGGAACCAATGCAAATATTACTTTCTAAGATCCTGCTGCTAAGCAAGTTGGCCGCCGTGATTTATAGTCACTAGAGCTGAACTTTGAAGCACAGTATATCTGTATTCATACAATACAGGACATTGGCATTCATTCAGTGTTGTGTTGCTCTTTTATTTTTATGACAGCGGCTAGAAAAGCAAAGACTACCCCGCTCAGAGACCAAATGAAATCTTTAATACATCGTTACGCTTAGACATAAAAGTTAATTAGATCTAAGCTCTACTGGCCATAAAAAATTAAAAAAGCTTATTTGCTTGACTTGCAGTTTGTTGGGTTCATAAAAGGAAACTGTTTTTGTGATTAAAAAAAAAAACGGGTGATAAACTGAGCTCAGGGAGCATTGTTATATATGAATAATTAACAGATCTGGATATCAGTTTACTTTCGTCAGGTAGTTACTAGGGGACATTATTTTGCAGCCATAGAGAATGAAGCGGAAAAGTTTATATGACCTTTGCTAAGTGCAAAATTAAAGACTTATTGTGTGGATAAAATAAAATTGCACTTGGTGGCATCAGTGTCTCAATAGCTATTATAAAATAGATTGGAATTACTCAAACAGTTCGTGAAATGGACAGATGGAAAAGGGTTCATGCATAAATTATCAGATGGGAAATGAAAGTCTGGTGTAATTTGGGGTTACTCAGAGCACCTCGTCTGGGCTGTGTGTGTGTGTGTGTGTGTGTGTGTGTGTGTTTTTTTCCTGGGCTTTTTAATGCACCACAGCATTGATGCTCGTTTCATACCCATGGTAACTCTTATGCATCACATTTTATGATCTGTAAAAATGATTACATTTTTAATAGCATATCCATATCATATATTAAACACAGCATAATTTAGAGTACAAATATACAGCCGTTGCCAAAAGTTTTGAGAATGACACAAATATCAATTTTCAAAGAGTCTGCTGTTTCAGTGTTTTTTTTTTTTTGGTCAGATGTTACTCTAGTACATTACTCTAGAAATATAATTTCAAGTATTTAATAAGTATCAAAGCCTTTTTTGACAATTACATTAAGTTTATACAAAGAGTCAATATTTGCAGTGTTGACCCTTCTGTTTCTTTGCAATTCACCCTGGCATGCTGTCAATCAACTTCTGGGCCACACCCTGACTGATGGCATCCCATGCTTGCATAATCAATGCCTGGAGTTTGCCCACCTGCCTCTTGAGGATTGACCACAAGTTCTCAATGGCATTAAGGTCTGGGGAGTTTCCAGGCCATGGACCCAAAATTTCAATGTTTTGTTCCTCAAGCCACTTAGCTATCACTTTTGCCTTATATGTTCTCCATCATGTTCTCCATCATGCTGGAAAAGGCAAAAATAGTTTGTCACCAAATTGTTCTTGGATGGTTGGGGAAGTTGCTCTCAGAGGATGTTTTTGTACCATTCCTTGTTCATGGCTGTGTTCTTAGTCAAAATTGTGAGTGATCCCAGTCTCTTGGCTGAGAAGCAACCCCATACATGAATTGTCTCAGGATGCTTTACTGTTGGACTGATTTTATACAGGAAGTTGTGAAGTGATAACACTGCCATAAAACTGCTTTATATAACCTGAGGGTTTCCACCATAGTAAAGTCTTCGGGTGTCGTAAGTAAAGAAAGAATAAAATAGAGAGACTGGTGAGTGAGTGACTGTTTTATAGCTGTTAATATAAGTGGTAACAGGTTCAGAACATTAAATTTACATATGAATTAATAGCGTGTCGTCCTTTCATTAATAAAAACCCTGGGAAATAGTGCTACTGTTGTTGAATAAGATGACTAAAATATTTCAGTATTCACTGTTATTGAAAAAGTGTGCCATCCTGTTGTTAATTATTTTCTTCCAACCAGGTAGCCACCCTCTTCGTGTCCGCCCCCCCCCCCCCATACATTTATAAACATATGTAAGAAACTGATTTTTATTCAAGCATAAATGAAATTTCACTGAAATGAAATTATTTTGTAAATGCGCTTTTCCTCAGTGATTGCGTTTCTTACAGAAAGTGACCTGATTTGTGCAGTGCCATTTTCTAATTCGTTCTGGGAGGCTGATGATTGATGATAAGGCTTTCCACTCTCAAAGTAATTACATACCTCAGGTGAGAACGAGTGGCTCCTGAAATACTGATGTACTGCGCTAGAACTCAATCGTGCTAGGACGTTGGCAAAACATTAAAGCTGCATTACTGATACACAAAAATCTTAGCACTACTGAATGCAGGTTTATATATATACACACGTGGACAAAATTGTTGGTACCCTTCGGTCAATGAAAGAAAAACTCACAATGGTCACATAAATAACTTTAATCTGACAAAAGTAATAAAAAAATTCTATGAATGTTAACCAATGAAAGTCAGACATTGCTTTTCAACCATGCTTCAACAGAATTATTTTAAAAAATAAACTCATGGAACAGGCCTGGACAAAAATGATAGTACCCCTAGAAAATACTGAAAATAATGTGACCAAAGGGACATGTTAATTCAAGGTGTGTCCACTAATTAGCATCACAGGTGTTTATAATCTTGTAATCAGTCAGTGGGCCTATATATAGGGCTCCAG
>CM059208.1:22642961-22915461 GCA_030347435.1 Clarias fuscus
CTCTCGGTCTGAGAACAGCGGAGAAACGCTTCACTGGTCTGAAACCACAGCTGCGTCTGTTCATTTTCGAGCTGGAGGACTTTCTCTGTCCTTGGTCCTGGTTCTGCTCCTTTGAGCTGCATGGCTTTAAAAGCCAATGACTTCAGCATGCACACAATTCTGACTAAAGAATAGCATGGACATTTATCAGAAATGTACATCATGGCAAAATGTCAAGTAATTGAGAATCACTTCCTAGAAGGTTTTCATCTTAAAATAGGAAAAAGTGATGAGAAACACATGTTGGTCTTGCCACTCTACTGCAGAAAACTGAAAGCTGTAGGATTGTTCAAGTAAGTAGATTGTAAAAAAAAATTATACATTTTTCTCAGCTGATGCATCTGTGAAAACCAGAAGTCCAGAATTAACTTTACTGCCTCAATCCTGACAGGAAAACACCCGTTTTCTGGCAGAAGGAATGTTGGCTTCAGGGTGAGAGCATCTGTTTTGTCTTTTGTAGAGAAGGCACGGAGTTTGACGCACATCATGGCAAAAACCTCTGTCCGCTTAGGTCAGTGAACTCTCGAGGACAGATCTACAGTAACTGTATGCTTTGATTAATCTTTATAACATCTCTAGACTAAACTGTCTGCTGCCTCGTCTTGATCACGGAATGGTGTGCACATTCCTGTCAGAGAGATCACTGGCGCTGAGTCAGACATGTGTGCTCATCTTTTGGACCTCGGCAGAACAGACACTGGCAGTATAAAGAGCTCTGAGTCGGCAGCTTTTCACTAGACCTCTCGCATTAGCATCAGACAGACATTAAAACCATCTGGAGTTTTACTCATCAGAGCATTTGAGGAAATCTTTTTGTTCGGGGATTCTCATGAATCATTTAGAGTGCCTTTGTGACTAATTTCAGTGGTGAAAAGGTGATTATTTATAGATTTTATTGTCTGTCTGACATGCACCGAGATGATCAATATCTAAACAGTGATTTGTACAACAAGGCATGAATACTAGCGTGTGAAGTTAATGCTCAACCGTTCTTGACTAACAGGACGTCCTTTGAATATTTTGTTGCAAGTTTTGATTTTAGTGGTAGGAACTTTTTACTTGAATATTCCCACAATGTTAATATGAAACTCTGTTTAAGCAACAATCTACCAACATTTTAACATTTGGAACAAAATACTATATCCTGTACTTCTGTTAAATCCAAACAAACTTTCAATAAAATTGTGGTAGCATTGTAGATGTCTTTGGAATTTGATAGTTGAAATATGATAATATGATAAAGGTCTATATAGCATCTAACAAACCTCTGGCGCATCACTTTGAGACATCCTCGTGCAGGATCTAGTACTTTGCAAACATGTAGGGTTCTGAATAGAACCTTAACATTTGATACGTGGAATTTTTTTTTGAAAAAAGGAAATATATCCTGCACTGAATTGAGGCCCCTAGTGCTTCGTTCTGGAATAACGGCTGATAGTATTATGTAGAACCCTACAGTCACAGATTCAGAAAACATTAAAATTGGTGTTTTGTTTGTTTAATAATTTAAAAATTCTATCTACCATATATATCTGAAAGAACTTAAAGATTCTGGGTAAAACTCTAAATCAGAGGACTATGTTTGCTAAAACAGATCGTCAACATTTGTTATGTAATAGGGGAAAAAAAAAAACAAATGATGAAGTTCTGTCAAGCACCCAACAGGGTGCTCTGGTGGGTCCCCCTGGAAAATCCTACATCAGATGCATACTAGAGCCTTATACTTTGGTATTTCAAATTTCCATTGTAAAAATGTCAAATTATAGGGTTTTATTTAGCATAAAATCTCAAAGATTCTATTTAGAACTGTACAGCGGAGGGTTTTCTTTCAAAATTTGTTACACATAGAACCCTGTAATACAGTAAATGTTTCATACATAAGGAACAATTCGTTATGTGCAAAGAACCATTGAGTGACCCTTTGAGCCTTTTCACTGTACATTTTTAGTTGAAACAGAGTTGTGGTTGGAACCTTTTCTCTGGCCAGTATGTACGCATCAGAGTGCATGGTGCCTTAATGCTACTGTAGCAGCTGTTAGAACAAAGCCTGCTTTCCCATTCATCTGTACCCGGTGTCAGTGAATACCCTGTACATTGCACCAATAAAATATTAATAATTATATTTATTCCTGGGAAATGCCACTGTCTGACTGTTGAGCATCAAAAAAAAAAAAAAAAAGCAGCACCGATGGACTTGTGCTATTCACGCTACTGTGAAGTAAAAAGTCATAGGCTTGTCTGGTTCAAAGATTCCCATTGAGATGTTTCCAAAACACATATAAAGACATATTGACATGCGCAAGTATTGTATGACATCATTATTTCAATACACATGCTTTCTTATTACACATCTGTCCAAGCAGAAAAACGAGGACTCTTCCGTCAAGAAAGTAATCATCATTCACAGTTTGAGCTGAGTGGCATATAATGAATGCAATTTTTACTCTCTTTCCAATTTTCATCTATGATCCATATACCGAAATGACATCAAGATTCAGTTCAATTAAATTCGGTTCTGAATACAAATGCATGCATGTTTGTAGAACTGCAGCTGAAGGAATGAATAGCAAGTTATCTGATAACAATCTGTCTCTTTAAACCGAACCCGGAGATCCTGGGGGTCTCTGTCAGAACCCCCGCCCCTTTCTCTCTTTCTCTCTCTCTCTCTCTCTCTTTCTTTTATAGAGTCACACAGAGGAACGAACCTTCTCTTAGACGAATCTCTCCCATAATGATGCCCTAAGCAGGCAGGACATTCGTACGGTCTCATTGCCCTGAAAGGATGTGAGAAGAGAAGTGGAATCTGACGCCCGCTGTTTACCAGGAGCTGAAAGGAGACTAAATAACAGTGCTAACACTAACCAGCTGACACTTTCCTGGCATGGATGAGCAGCAGTGTGAAATCCAGATGCAGATATCCTGTCAGGTAATTTGCACTGGCTGACCCAAAGTGGACACAGAGCATGCATCATCATTTACAAAGAAAAACATAAATAAATCCCTTATAAACCTTAAAAAGCAGTCTATCCAGTAAGTCATCACTCAATGCGATGCGAAATATGAAGCATGTGAAATGTGCATTTAATACATTCAGTTTATTTTTCTCCCAATGGATTGAAGTAAATCACAAACACCATTTCAAACACATCGAGCAACAGCATTTTGATTTGGCACTACTTAACTCTTACAGGTCAACAGAAATGTCAGTAGATCTGCACTTACCTTAGTGTCTGTAATGATGCTCACTTCTTTATCTACAACGTGGCACTCTGAGGAATATTTAGAAAAACTTCAAATCTCTGCCGAACCTTCTTTTTGTGACTTTTTCTTCCTCTCTGTGCTGTCTTGTTTTTTTTTTTTCCCTAGAGAGATGCAAGTTGTGTCATTTCTCTCCCTCTTTTTTTCCCTCTCAGCAGTAGTGATCCACAGAGGCAGGGAGCCTGCTGGCGCTGCAGCCGGAGAGAGGGAGCCAGTGAAAGAGGGAGAGAGAGAGAGGGAGAGAGAGAGAGAGAGGGAGGGAGAAGTCCCTTTCTCTTAAACAGTAGACACTTTGCGGTCAGACCCCACTCCCACCTACCATTCTTATATACCCCCCTCCTCTTTCTCCTCTCCCTCCTTCTCTCTCTCTCTCTCTCTCTCTCTCTCTCTCTCTCTTTCTCGCTCTCTCTCTCTCAATGTGGAAGCTGGAGAACTGAAACGGGATGCCTCTAGGCTGAGCTGTATAAGAGAGAGTCCGAGAGAGTGTGTGAGAAAAAAAAATGAGTGTGGGGGGTGAGAGAGAGACATTTTCGGGCGACGGGAGCTAGTGCGAGACCAAAAGTGCGTGAGAGAAAAAGTATAATGAGAGAGAGAGGCTATGTGAGAAAAGAGAGAGAGAGAGTGTGTGTGTGTGTGTGTGTGTGTGTTTGTGTGTGTGTGTGTGTGTGTGTGTGTGTGTGTGTGTGTGCGCGTGTGCGTGTGTCAGCATTAAGCTACAAAGTGGAGCAGCAAATGGTGGGAGGAAGCAACCCAGGGCTGCATTAACATACATTTCAGGATTAGAATAAACAAGGGATGAAGAAGAAAAAAAAAAGTGGGCTTGTCTATGTGTCTTTATCTTCGATGATGGTGATGACACCGCCAATGACAGGATTTGCATGTCAATCAACATAATCCCAATTCCACCAGCTCAGCAAGGGGGGGAAAAGTCATTTTAGTTGAGGTAGATGTTCCAGAAAGCTGAACTGTTTCTTCCTCAGGAGGGCTGGATTGCATCTCGCTGGTGCTCTTCTGTAAACACATAGCACTTCATCAGAGTTCTGAAACCCGTCCAGCATCACACGCTCGCACACTCAGACGCTGCAGGTAGAACGGAACCCCTAACCATGCTGGCTTCAATTACCGTCCCACGCGGCGCCCCCGCATTCCTAGTAAACAGGTGTCCCGGTTGAAATAAACTCACTAACAAAGACGCCCCGCAATCTCGGATCTAAGCCGCCAAGCAGAAATGCCCTTCAAAGATTCCCAATGAGCCTCATCAGCGCTGGAGATGATGATGATGATGATGATACACTCTTTGGGTGGAGGAAATCTGATGCTGCCTGGTTTGTGGGGGGCGGGGGACAGGTAGGGGATGTGTGATGGGGTTGTGAGGGCTTTCCTCCAGGGAAAAAAATTGCAAATGTGCTCTCTGAAGAAGGAACCCAAGCTTGATCAAAACCGACATGATGGGTCATGCATTGCTGATGATTCACACCATCCGTGTGGGATTTTTAATCTAGGATTCATTTTTGGATAAGATGAGAAACCGGGACACTGATGGAATTCACACCATTCTTCAGCCATAATCAAAGCGCAAAAACCTTCAATTGAATGTTCGAATACAGTATCAATGCCAGACAGAGTAAATTAGAACAATATTGTCTCTCAATAGGGGAAGTGCTTCTACTTTTTCATCACCGATTATAGTTTCAAGCCACACATACAGTATCACACTCATATAATAAGCCATGTCTCCTGTCGATGGCCAAACTCGCACCAAAAGGAGAAGTCGACAGTATTCCCGCTCACAGTAGACCACCTGCAAGAATGACTGGTTGTTATTCTGTGTGTGTTTGTGTGTGTGCCTGAGTATACATCTTCAGGGGAGGTAGACAAGTTCCCTGCCCTCATAAGAACACACATCTGTTCTACCTCTCACCTCTCTCTAACACATTCACGTTGCCCTCGTCCTTCATGAGGAACCGTGTTTGGAGAAACACGTGTCCCAGTTCATCACGATTCAGGGATCCAGAGAAAGACGTCGCCTGTGGTCCTGATTTCCCAAATGACAACGGTGCTCGCCACCTCCCCTTGTTTTCCACTTGTGTGATCCAGGTTTATTCACAGGAGCACCAAAAGATAATGTGTTTTTTTACAGCGAGATCAGGTGCAAGCTTTGTTTCAAAGCCTTTTTTGAAGTGGCTTTGAAAGCAAAAGGCTTGATCCCAAAGCAACAGGCCATTACGCAACCGCATGTTCTTGATGCACTTTAGCGAAAACAATTACTATGTCCGCTTTCTTCTACATTGAATTGGCTGTATCTACAGGTATGTGTCTTAGAGAGAGAGAAAAAAAAGGTTGTTGAGTTCAGGCAGTACTTTTTCCTCCCTGTAATTGGTAGCAGTCCAGTGAATGAAAAGCACAAGGGCTCGACGGGTAGCAAGACACTTTCTGTCAGCGCTAGTGGGATCTAATTATAGGAGGAAGTGGCTCCTGCCTACGGCATAGTCGAGTGTCAGGAGCCGCAATACTGCAATAAGAGAGCGGGGGACTGGAGGGACGTGGCCTCATCTCGCAGGCAACCCGGTGACCCGTGCAGACCTGTTTACCTCATTAAAAATGAATTCACAGGTAATATTGGCATTTCTCCAACCTCCCTTCTTCCCTTCTCAGCCTTGCGGTCATCCATTATGCAGCAGGGAGCCCGAGTCGAGCGGGTTAACACGAGAAAGGTCATTTGGCCAGTTTTGCTACAAAAAACCTTCAGTTCCTGCCACATTTATTACCCCGGTGTTGGATCATGTTATCGCATATTAACACTAATAGCCTGTTTAAAGTGTAATGTCTGCAAATGAAATAAAAATCGACTCACCATGCCTTTGTTGAGGTAACAAGAAGAAAAGTTATCTTTTGGGGATTTGTCATTCATGAAACAAAATCAAGAATGAAAAAAAATGTGAAAAAGCAAGAACCTCATATAGAAGCAAAGAGCTATTTCCTGCCTATATTGCCATTTTTTATTAGACCTATATAGACTAAGCAATGTGTTTTCATTAGGTTTAGACTAATGAAAAACAATCTTTACTGGGTCTACATGGAAATCTTCAAGAAAATGAACAGAAGTGAAATATATCCCTAGGATAGTGGAAATGTGCAAGATGCAGACCCAGGTTTAATGGCTAAGGC
The DNA here is from genome assembly GCA_030347435.1 of Clarias fuscus. NCBI lineage: Eukaryota > Metazoa > Chordata > Actinopteri > Siluriformes > Clariidae > Clarias > Clarias fuscus. The sequence continues at coordinate 22,649,427 of CM059208.1, forward strand.
AGGGCAAAAGAGGGCTGAATGATGTCCTGGACCACACACAGGTTAGCAACCTCTGTGTACGTGTGCCTGTAAATTTCTGCCGACTGTGACAGGAGATTAGAACTTTAGCGTGACCTTGGTGACCTTGCGAGTCCAGCGTTCCTCAGGCTTAGGGAGCTTTATCTTGCTCCATGGTTTTTCCATGTTTTCATTAAAGCTCAGTTTCTATTGGAGAAATTGGTGCATGGAGACCCATAAATATCACAGATTAATGGCTACGGTGTGGATCTGCACCACTGAGAACATGAAGCTTCAGTGTACGAGACACTCCACATCATTTTCTTTGTCAGTCTTTTGTATGATCTTTTATTCTTTTCCATTTGATCATAGGGGAGGATGGAATAAGATCCAGGTTTGCTAAGAACACCTCCAACAATAGATCGTGGTGATTTAAGGAACTCATGAGTTCCTTAATCCTGTGGGTAAAGAAATGCACATCTTTATTTCTAATCATGCTCGGTATATTTTTAGTACGGTTAAGATTTACCGTTTTCCTGTTACCGTGATATAGATGCAGTACTTTAAAACAAACATGGCTGAGCTGAACACACAAAGACGAATAAATGATTTCCTCTCGAACGGCTTGCAACAATAGCAGCTGAGTAAATGAGGCCAAAAATGGAAGTGCTGAAGGAGAACTTTATTGTGAGGAACGAGAAGGAATGTGAGCAGTTACTCCTAATAACTGCTTTTCACTGTTCCTTCAAGCAATCCCGAGACATCGCTGACCCTTGTTTCAGAGTATAACCCCTTCTTTTTTAGGAATCCTATCAATAGATTAGACAGGTTTAAGGGCAATAATTCATCTGTGTGACAGCTGCGTTCAACAACAGTGAGATCCGATTACGGTAAGATGACCGAACGAGACGCCTTCGATTGAAACCGAGAGGAATTTGAGACCTAGTTTAGTCACCTGCTCAAAAAACTGGCCCTCGGGACTGGAAAGCGTCACTTAATCTGATGAAAGCTGTGAAGTGTGGGGCAGCGAAATGGAGGAATGCAAGGGAAGGCTAACCTCAGGGATCTTAGAGACCTGACCTTGAGTTCAACAAATGAGTCAACTGTGGCGCTGCCACATAGCTTTGGGGAAAGTTTACACTATGACACCGCTGCATCATGGAAATGTTGACTCAAAAGATGCCGATCAAAATGTCTTGCCTTGATATTACATAACTTTTTCAATGACCTTTCTCTACCGTTTCTGTCTCTTTTGATTCCACTCACTTATCTTGCTTCATAATGCCATAACTAAAAACAACCTGATATCCTGAAACTCCACCATTCTCCCGCAAGGCAAGTTGACTGGCACCCTTTTCAACTTCAAGTGAAGTCAAGGACAAGAGCCTTGTCTTTCTAAAATGCGTACAAGAATATGCGAATACTGTGGCATTTTCAAGTTATCCACCACATCCACACTGAGACAAGCAGATTTGTTTGAAGAACCCCTCCGAGAATACAAGCCTGTTGAAAACAACGTCGTATCTCTTTGCAGGAATGGTGGAAAGACAAGCAAACTGGTTTATTTATTAATGCTGTACAGGTAAAGCCTCCGAGCTGAGTGTCGGGGCGTGTTTCTGGCGAGATTAAGATGTCCCAGAGGTTTACGTCTTCGGGTCTACAGGCCGCAAGCTTGCAAGCCGACAGCACACTTGTAAAAATCTGCATAGAGGAGCTTTACAATGTAAGTGATCCTCTCGCCAATGAGGCAAAGTACACAGCAAATCACTTTGATTGCAAAGACTACCTGTGTGCACTGAGCTGCCAGTGTATTGCACCTGCCATTAAAAAAATGCACAAGTCTTAAAGGATTTAAAGAACAAGCTGAGGTTGCTGAGTTCTCAGCAGGGTTGACAATTTCCTGGATGGTCTTATTGAGGAAGCGGCTTTTGTGCATCTGTTTTCCCCACCCTGTCTTTGGCGAGAGTCATGCCCTCCATGCCCTTTTGTCTGCTCGCTGCGATGCATCGCTCCGTGAATGAATGGGACAGCCAGGCGCAGAACAAAGAGCAGATCGGGGCTCTTTGCTGGGACAGAGCAGCTTAGCCAAGGGTATTACCCCCTATTGCTGTCAAGAGCTTGGTAGGAGTTTCCTTTTTACGCTGACCTACAGTCGACTCCCTTCACCCAAACCTGTGTTCGCTGGTATACAATAGAACAGACTTTAGATCAGGGTTAATATTCCACTTCAGAATTTTTGAATTTACTGTATAAGAAACTATACAACCATATCACCGTATCATGTTTAAAATGTAAATATAACAGTGCATCTCATCTTGGTATCAGACTTGTACCATGGCGCTATTAAATGCTCGATCCTGATTGGTCAGACAGTTTTGATAACTTTATGGATAAACACAGGAACTTTTATGGTGGAATTTGTAACCCATGAATGGGTTACAAAAATGCACCTACATAATTGCTGATTCAGTAAAGTTTTCTACCTTGATTTAGCATTTTGAGAAGGAGTCTCCAGTGTCAGTGTCACATACACATTACCAGCCTGAATTTACTTAAATTCCCAAAGAAAATTACCCTAATGTGACACAGATATGTGACACAGACGCGTTTTTTATGGCTGTCTGATGTTTTTCAGAGCGGATCTGAGTCACTTTAGCATGTGGTCCTAGATGAGATTCATATCCGATATGGAGTCATGTGACCTGAATGAGGACAGTCAGATAGACAGTCATGTTTTTTGCCTCTGTGCATGTAGATTTCATAGCAGTGCTAGCAACAGCTGCTAAAACAGCTAAAAGAAGGCATCTGGTTTTCTTTCTACATCTGGATTACAACAAATACAGACGACTGCTTGCCGTCCTTCAGAGCAAACTTTCAATAATGTTTTGGCCAAAATCGCATCCATTGTTCGAAATGAATGAGTGGTTGCAGAAATATGACAAATATGATAAAAACAGAAAGTAATAGTCTTCCTGTTATCACTTACATTATAACTGCTATACATTTGATCCCTCACTAGATATGTTTTTTTTTTTCATTGTCAGCTTTTTATCAAGAAACTATGTTTCTATTACAGGCCACATTGTAAAATTCAGATTTTTTTTTGGTCAGATTGGATCTGCTTGTCATAACTGTTTATGTTCATAATTACAAGTGACTTTTATCTACATCTGCATCTGTCTGCATGCATGTACACAACAATCTTTGCTCAATCCACCCGGGTTAAAACACATCATATTTCTGGCCAGTTCATCTTTTTTTTGATAATATTTTCTAACATTTGGAATTTCCAGTGGGATCTATCTATCTATCTATCTATCTATCTATCTATCTATCTATCTATCTATCTTAATTAGGTAATTATTAATCCATCTATCTTAATTTATAATGAATTAACTTAATTATATAGTTAGTTAGTTGAGTTTAAAATTGAGTATTTGACTATTTAATGATTTAGGTTGAATATCGCTGATTATTTTTGTAATGTATTTATGTAATATTTGACCCATCAACTTTACTTTTCAATAAGAACAAATTACCCCAAAGCTTTTTTGTGATCCGCTATTACTTTATTATTATCCTCTATAATTTGAAGACTTGACATAAATCATGTATTACATATATTTGCTTCAGTATAGTACTATTTTAGGCTAGTAGCTTAGGGTGTAGCATTAAATAACTAGATTAAAGAAAGGCTTTTCATGAACTGAAGCACATTTCTTGCAATCATTTGCTGATACAATTTGTCCTTGTCCTAGGGCTTGTTCTGCAGCATAGTAAGTAATATATATATATATATATATATATATATATATATATATATATTGCGTATATATATATATATATTGCGTATATACGTGTGTGCGTGTGTGCGTGTGTGTGTGTGTGTGTGTGCGTGTGTGTGTGTGTGTGTGTGTGTGTGTGTGTGCGTGCATGTGTATATATACACATGTCTATATGTACATATACAGAGTCAGCTAAAAAAATGTATACACACTTCAGGAAAACAAAAATAGTATGATATATATACAGTACTATATCACTCACTCATCATCTATACCGCTTAATCCTGTATTCAGGGTCACGGGGGGGCCTGGAGCCTATCCCAGGAGACTTAGGGCACATGGCAGGGTACACCTTGGACAGGGTGCCAATCCATCGCAGGGCACAGACACACACACATATACTCACTCATTCACACACTACGGGCAATTTGGGAACGCCAAAAACCGGAGAAAAACGGAGTACCCGGAGGAAACCCACCAAGCACGGGGAGAACATCGGACCCTGGCGGTGCAAGGCGACAGTGCTAACCACTAAACCACTGTGCCACCTACAGTACTATATAAATATACTATTAATAATATTGTCAGCTATATTAATACATAATGTATAACAATAAATTTGGCATATAAATATATTGATATATGATATAATTAATATATAATAAGTGTGTATAATTTTTTGGGTCTGCTTTATATATATATATATATATATATATATATATATATATATATATATATATATATATATATTCAGTTTTACACACTCCTCCTGCCTGTTTCAGATTGCTGTCTTCCAAGAAGTCAGATAAAGCTAAATCTCTAGAGAGACGTGTGTGAGATGGATACTGATGGGTATATCTGCTGCTTTTATTCAAACAATATTGGAGACGTGGAGAAGTTGTGTGCTTTTTAAAGCAAATATAGATATATAGTATGTGGCTTGAGGTTGATATTTTTTAGTGCTATTTTTACGGGTAGAGGGATCTTTCGTGGTCGCTGCGGATAAGCAACTAAACACTATAAATGTAAATGCAAACATGCATTTGAAAAGAACAAAACATACGTATGATAACCCTTTTTTTTCCTTGCCTGGGACTTGCTGCAATTTCTTTCAATGTCATTTTTCAATATAGCAGCATGTCTTCATAAAAGGGGTCTTCATATTTCCGTCACATTTTCTCGTCCCTCCTCTGAAAATTACTTGCTTGGGAAAGCTACTTCGGTATGCTGTCCAACCAATTCTCTCTCTCTCTCTCTCTCTCTCTCTCTCTCTCTCTCTCTCTCCATCCATCTCGTTTTCCCACCATCCTGCCCTCCCATCCTCTCTCGTTCTGCTGCTTATCACCACTTCCTTTCATCTGCACATCACCATCCCTCGTGTCAGTAATCCTGCAGGGTGTTAAATGGAGGACACGTCACGCCTCAACACCACCAACCAGGACTGGCAGCTCTGCTACATACACACACACACATATACACACATATATATATATATACACACACACACACACACACACACACACACACACACACACACACACACACACACACACACAGAATGTGTATATTCACACATAAATGCACACATATTCGAGCATGCTTGCACACACAGCACACATGCAAATATAGCTTATCTCTGAAGACCTGCAACTTGGCAGTGTTTGGCTAGGTAGCAGTTGGTGTTCTGTGAATAATTCTTGACACTTCTCCAAATTTTTTAATTAATTTGAGCGGGTTTATCATATTCAATTGTTTATGCAGTGCCATCTCTGCCATAAAATGATGAGCGACTTTAAACCCTTATGTAACTATGAAAAGAAGAAACGTATGTAACGTAGGGTATTATTATTATTATTATTATTATTATTGTTGTTGTTGTTGTTGTTGTTGTTGTTGTTGTTATTATTATCAACTGATTGACCTACATGCATCTTCCACTCACACAGGCTCACATTATATACTGGAGAGGCAGGTATACATTTCTGCAGTGTTAGCTGTTTAAAGACATGAGATTTATCAGAGGTGTACTCATCCACGGAAATGGATGGAAACATGAAGATAAATGAGAACTTCAAAGCACAGACTACGCAGTATAAGCGATCACCATCGCATTCCATTTTGGCCCTAATGATCTCCTTCCTTTTTTGCAATAAATGGAAGTTAACTTTAACTTCTTGCCTTAGGTTACTTTGAAATTAGCTTTAGGTTACTTCATAAACAGGTGCAAATACTTTTGGGTTGAATTTAATATCCAGAATGCATATTATCTGAAAATATTGTGTAAACGCAAATTATACAGTACTTGTGGGGGGGGGGGAAAGGAATAATAAAGTCTTTTTGAATAAAATCTTCACCTTCACAATACTGTAGCGTGACAAGGTCAACTCATCAAAATGATAAAACGTGCTATTTTACTGCAATCAGGTGTGCAGTAAAGTCAAGGTCACGGAGTCCATGAAAACTATGAAATTGGACTAAAGCATATTTCCATTTGCAAATTCATTCTTTCTGATCAGATCCAAATGTTTCCATTAGAAAGTAAATGAAGGTCCATGATGTGTGCTGAGTTTATTATATCCATGTTCCATGCCATTTGCACAATAAATCCGTTTGCTTCCAGACAGCTTGTCTTGCTCAGACTCTACTATGTGATCTCACCAGATCAGATTTACACCCAGAGCCAGAAACTCAATAAATTTAACCTACAAGCAGGCAAGGTCAGTGTCTGCGTATTTCAGAAAAGATCTCATTCTGTACACCAACACTCCTTAAATTAGTGCACCCATGCTTTTTTCATAATGAATGTACTATATAAACCAAAAGTATGTGGACACATGACCATCATACCCATAAGTGGTTTTTCCCCAAAACTTTCCAACAATATTAGAAATGTTAAATTTTATCGGATGTCTTTCTATGCAGGAGCATTTTGATTTCCCTTTACTGAAACTAATTTGTTCCCGCACTACAGAGCATTCTGAGAACACAAACTGAGACGGGGATAAAGGAAATCCAATGTCCTGCATAAACCCATGACCCATGTAAAAAAAAAAAAAAAAAAAATTGTGCAAATACACTTTAAGATTAACTAACATAAATTTTTAAGACATAACAAAAATGCACTTAGATGTGAATGTTAAAGCTTGTCATTCAATGAAAATAAAAAAAAATTTGAAAAACCAAGCTAACAATTTCACATTAACAGAATGTTCACAAGTCAACATTTTCCCTATGATGTCTCGTTTCCATTATCACCATGCCTGTACGTTGTCATTATAAAAGTCTTAGCTAGCTGGAATCACATCTATAGTTCCTAGTTGCCTAGCAACAGCTTTACGGTGGCCATATCATTTATGTTAATGTGTTCAAACAGTGCTGTGTGTTCCCTCACTTGCGGTTTTCTCCACTTCGGAAATGTGGAAATGTTCTAATAGATCCGAGTTCAAGCTGTGACACGATGTTGATGTTTCTCTGAATGGTGAAACCCATGGAAATTTGGTTTGCGGTTGATGGAAAGAGTAATTACAGTGTAGTTTCGATCGTATGAAGTCCTGCCCACATATCTGAGGAAAATGTTCAGATTCCCAACAGCGTTTTCTTCTTTCCACTCACTTACTATAGCTTGGCAATTTTTAATGTATTTTTTGAGTTTGATTTGCCATCAGTATATATTTTTGAATGAAAATAAAAAGTGAAAGTTTGATTTGCACTCACTATATACATTTCCGAATACTTAAACAATACAATGTGATGTAATGTAAGGAAAATAACCCGACATACTAATGACTCTGAATCACTTTTTAATTTCATGCCCAGCATGGTACACTATGATTTTATTTCTACAGAATAATTTCTTAATGATTAACCAACATATTGAGGAATATTGACATTTCCACCATTAATCCCATTTATTCTTTGACTCTGACTCATAATTATAAGTAGCTCAATTATTGCCTTAGTTATTGCCTAGTTTATGGTCTGCTTTTCCTCATCTCATTTTGTTCTATACAATGGTATTGTCATTATTTTGCACATATTGGTGTCATATACTATAGTACAATGCAATGTTGTTTCCTAATATCGCAGCCCACAGTGCTATAGAATTAATTTCACAATAATGTGCATCAGAATGAGCACTTTTTTTTTTTGCAAAAATTACTTTAAAACAACATTGCACCAAACCTGTGTCCTGAGTGGTATTCGACATCTGGTTACCGCAGTGGGCCATTAGCCAGCACACTGTTAAATCTCTTAAATGCACATACAGTACATAACATAAGTGCTATAAAAACTACCGTTAAACAGCAATTTACCAAAATATTACATTGGAAAACAGACAAAAGAGTTTTTAAAAAAGTCTAATGTCTGAGATCTGTTCTGTGAAACCAGATGTGAAGCACTTTGGATGTTGGGCAAACACCACATTACACTACTGTCATTTGGGAGCTAAAATGCATCTCTCTGTAATATTTGTAAAAAGAAAATGAAACAGAGGTAGCATTACAACATTAAGAGGTGCGTGACATGAGATACTTAAGGGACCACAGATGTGGTCAGAATTGTTCGAATAGATGTTAATCAGCATAAATGCTCTAAATAAAGGTTCCATTGTTTTGAGGTTTTATTTGGAACATTATATTTGAATTCAATGTTATCTCAACATCATTTTATTAAAGTCATCATAACTTTCAAAAACAACATTGTCCCAACTGTGCATGTCATCACAGCAGTAACACCTACAGCGAAACCTCGGCATATGAATTTAATAAATTATGGAAGTGAATTCTTAAGGTGAAAATTCATATAGCATAAGAAAAAATGTAAATGCGGATAATCTGTTCCAGCCAGCCAAAAATATTACCAATATTACCAATTTCCAACAATATAATCATATTTTTGCATTAAAAAAAGAAAAGAAATGTACATAAAGCAAAATATTTAAATAAAATATGGAATAAAATCTACAAATGCAAACCATTTTGGATGGATCCCGGATGTCCGCGCAACTTAGCAGGGTTTTAGTTTGTTTGTTCGTTCATCCGTATCACCAAAATGCTTTGTATGCTGATGTAAATTTTTTTTGCCAAATTTCAATTCTTAAGCTGGAAAGTATGCCGCTGTACATTACAGTGGAGCTAGAACTCTTAATCAGAACTTGTATAAAGTAGCAATACACAAAACAGAAGCAAGGGAAGCTTAAATAGAAAACTGATACACACAAATCAGGAAACAAACTTAAAACAAGTGACGTGATCCAGAGAATGTGGTTCGTGGCGGCTATTGAAAAATGCAGGCCAGTGCCGCCATGGTGCCTTACTAGCAAACATTCACTGTTATCTGAGCACAGGCAACATTTCTGACCAATCTTCCTTAGCCTCCAGGATTAGTGTCAAAGAACAGGCAGTTATTAAAGGTCATACAGTGGTGGCTGAGGCACCTTTAGGACCTTTCTTCTCAGCTTGGCTTTATCATCCATCTCCCCAGCACTTTGTTTCGTGATTACCATAGAAGCCGTAAAAGAAATTCCGTCCCTGGAGATGGCCGCAATTGAAGAAAACCTTCAATTAGGGAATCTTTATGATAGCAGCTTTCCTAATAACTAAGTCAGTGCTGAGCTGTGGAGAGAGAGAGAATAGTTCTGCAACTTCAAACAAACAGACAGCTGCAGGGCAAAAAAAAGGGTCACAGGAGAGGGCAGCGGAGACCCTGGGGTAAATGAAGACGACGTCACAGAAGATCTGATGAGGTGCTTTCAGGAGAGTCTGTGAGCGATGCCTTAACCCTTCATTATGGGACGGCAGATGGACAAAATGGATGCACCATTAGGTGGATGGTGCAAGATGAGGTCAAGATGCATAATGTGCTGTGGCATTTTCAAAGAAAGCACCGTATATAATCACAGAAGAAGAATAACCTGCCATATGATAAATGATTAGATGTCTGAGCGCCTGTATGAATGTACAAATTATTTTAAATAAACAGTGCTTGCTACTACAAAGTGCAATTGGTGTTCCTTTTTAAAATTAACCTCTTAAAAGATTCCTGATTTAAAGGCTACTGCGTTGCAGGTGTGCTGCCTTACAAATGCCTACTGTGTAGAAGCGGTACATTTTTGTAGCCCGTCATCAAAATGCTAACAATGTTTGTTGCAAACAGAGATGTGCTTGAACCGCACCAGGTGTCCACCACTCCCATTGTGCCTTTCACTTGTCCTTTTTTGCCATCGCTGCAGCCATTTTATAGTCCTCCCTCCTTTCTTTCTTCGTGTCCTCACTCAGAACATAGAACCGGCTCCAGGCACCTCAAGTGCCAATCACTGCTATTGTTTGTGCTTACGTTTTCTCCGGAGAAATTCCAACCTGCAATTACTGACTGAACATTTTCCAGCAGTAATGCTCCGCAAATCGCTAAAAAAAAATTCCCAATGCACCGACAGCGATGGCTTACACTTCTAATCCTGCATTAGTAAGGATTTCTGCACCAGAATGATGAGTAAAACCTTCAGCAAAATGCTGTTACGTTTGCTTTCTCCCCCATGCGCATACCTGCTCTATACCTTTTTTTTTTTTTCCCCTCTTACAAAACCAGGTGGTGGTCATAGAAGTCCTGATATGTTCCCTTACAATAAACGAAACAGTTGAGATTCCCTGCCAGGTCCTGTTGCCTCCTGGATTGTTAGGTCTGCTCTTTATTTTTACATTTTTTTATAGCCCACATATGTTTCTTAAAAAAAAAAATCAATCCAACCTCATGGCCTCATGCAATAATTTCGCAATGCAGTTTGCCCTTGTTTTGTCCATTGCATATCCAGAGTACGTACATGCATCTACAGTATTATGTATGTGGGAGAGAAAATGAGTAAAGCATGTAAATGGCCTTCTGTGCAGATGCATATATTCTCAGAGAGGTTTAAAGAGCAAAAACATCAGTTGAAAAAGACAAGTAGCCCTTGCATAATTACATACAGTATATTGCGATTCAGTCTGAGACTATCATTAGACACTATTCATCATGTACAGTACTGTATATTTGTCCTTGCTTATTTTGGCCATTCAAAATGCACAACCCTGGAACTTGTTACATTTTCTAAATCATTTGGTTATTTTCAACTATTACAAATTACATGGAAAAGATCTCCAGTATATGACTGTCGCCTTGCACCTCCAGGGACCGGGTTCGATTCCCGCCTCGGTGTGCATGGAGTTTGCATGTTCTCCCCGTGTGTGGTGGGTTTCCTCCGGGTACTCTGGTTTCCTCCAACAGTTCAAAAATATGCAGATTAGGCTAACTGGGGTTCCTAGATTGCCCGTAGTGTGTGATTGAGTGAGTGTGTGTATGTGTGTGTGCCCTGAGATAGATTGGCACCCCGTCCAGGGTGTACCCCGCCTTGTGTCCTAAGTACCCTGGCATAGTCTATCCTGTATACTGGATTAAGCGGTATAGACAATGAGTGAGTGAGTGAGTGAGTGAGTGGGATCTACTGTAGAATATGATGCAAAATGCGACATTATTTCCCCTGAAAATAAAGGATGCAATGGTTGATCCTTTTTAGCCCAAACTATCCCAAGAGCTGTAGAAGAGACCGGAAGAGACTATAGCTCTTAGAGACTATAATAAAACAATTGTATTTACATTAAATCTGCTGCCTGAGAGACACGTTTTTTTTTTCATCATTAAGTGGTCTTAACCAACAGCAACTCAGCTACTAGTATCAGACTTATGCCAAAAACCTTTTTCTTAAACAATGATTATTGTGATGTTACAAATAATTTATACTTCATATTACTTTGATGTGATGCAAACAGGAAATCCTTTACAGTCTCGTTTTGCATAGACCATGAAGGCCACAAGCCTATAAAGTCCTTCAGAGGATGGCGCTGAAATGAGACACATTCTGTATGTGGACGATGGCCGATAGACCTTTCTGCCAGGTGTGCTGCAGCAGTTTAAAAATGAACGATTGGTACGTTCGCACATTTAGCATGTCTCAGAGGAAGCACATGTTATCTTTTATGCTCTAAATTTGGTTGCTGACAGGGGAAAGAGGACAACTCGCCAGGGATGGATGGATGGATGGATGGATGAATGGGGATGATCAAAAGGGAGGAAAAATTAAATATAGTTAATTTAGAAAGATTTTATTGGAGACATATTTAAATGCAATATGGATGAAACATGGAACCCTGAAAATGGCTGATCATTTGACCATTTAATGCTTCGGATGAAAATGTTTAAATGCTACAGTAAATAACTGCATCAAACTCCCTATGCAGCTAATAAAGCTAAATACTAACATCACTGCTAGTGATGGTCTGCTGAACAGCTCATTACAAAGGAAAAAAGGGCAGGATGTTGGTAGTGGTATAATTTGGCTATCATGCAGCTGAATGGCATGGTGGGCAAAACCTCTGGTAATGCTAAATTCCATTTAGCTGAACAACACTAACCAGTGAACATCCTGGGGGTGTGCCATGTCGCAGATGCTGGGAATGGGGTTTGAGAATCGAAGAAAATAATTTCAGCATCATTGTATGTTACCTACCTAACCGTCAATACTGCAATTTTGATTAAAATTGACTAACACACCTTTAATAAAGACATAAAAATCTATGTTGTGTAAAATATTCAGAAATGTGTGTCTCAGCTGTGCTATAGTTCAGGAAAGAAAGAAAGAAAGAAAGGAAGAAAGGAAGAAAGAAAATAAGAAAGAAAGAAAGAAAGAGAACGAACGAACGAACGAACGAACGAACTAAGCATAATTTCTAAAAAAAAATGTTCAAGCTCTGCAAAAGTGGCTTTCACCACACCAGAACTTGCATTTTGGCAGTAAAGACTTTTACCGACTCATACGACTTTTTATCCGCGATTCAGACAGATGTTCCTGCCAGAACCAGACCTGCTGAATCATACTCCTTTCTTTTTCCATTGTACGTAGTGAAAAAAGTTCACCGAGGTCTAACACTCCATCCACAGGGCTTCTGCTGCTTAGCAACACTTTCAGTCATTAATCTCAAATTTCCTTAACCTTCCCTTCACTTCAATTCTTAGGATGAAAAAAAAAAAAAAAAGGATCTCTTCATTAAGCTTCCGGCTTAAATATGAAATCAAGAAGAAGAAGAAAAATCTTTGCTACTTTGTTACTCCTTCTTGGCAGCAGCACAAAAAAGGACCCTTAATAAAATATATCAAAAGGGGGTAAAAAAAAAAAAGATGAGAACAGAACAGCTTTCTCTTTGTATAGCTCTCATGGGATGCAACACATGCTGTCATCGTATATTCATTTCTTTTACTTTTCAGTTCTGCTGCTCCTGTGTTTGTTTAGTATGGGGAAAAAAGGAAGTGAATCATATTACAGATGTGACTTTGGTACAGTAATAGGGAGTCGACGTTAATGTACTCCTCGAGGCGATTGCTTTAATCCTGAATGCATTTAAATACACAAACGCAAATATCTATCCCAGGTGACACATGCATGGCTAGTTCTATTTTGCTAGAGTAATACAGGATTACAAATAACTCTGCCTGTTTTTCATAATAAGTTATTCCCTACACACTACTGCCTATCCATACTGTATAAATCAAATAGATCTATATCTTTGGAGATTTTTCAAAGATTTGCTATAATCTACCTTCAGTTCCCACCACTTTCTGGCCAGTTCACTCCGTCCCGGATGACTAGGAAAAGGCAGCGAAAGGTTGCAGCCTTGTCTGAAAAGTGTCACAATTTATAGCAGGTATAATCCCTGCTGCATGTTATAATATATAGCCATCTGCAGAAAACCGCAGGAGTTCATCGCGCCAAAACGTCGAACACAGTTTGAACAGAACAAAGAGCTCACATTGGCCAGATCAGGAAAGAATTTGCGATAGATTACACAATAAAATCTTTACAGAGAATGAAATCATCCTTTCAGATCATAACCCCTACTGAGTCAGATGTAAAAAATAAAAAAATGTGTTGAAACTAAACCCAGTGACTGTAATGTTAACTAGGCTTATTAGATTTTTTACTACAAATAGATGTACAGTTGCTGTGCAAATTTGTCAGTTACTGTAGCATTTGCCCTTTTGCATCACAGCTCCAGGGTCCCTGGTTCGATCTTTTTTTATATATTATTTTTGGATTTTTCCCTGATTTTCTCCCTAATTTAGTCGTGCCCAATTCCTCCCCGTCACTAGGGGGCTCCCACATTAAGGCTACTACTACTACTCAGCCGGGAGGGCCGAAGACTATCACGTGTTTCCTCCGAACCACGTGACGCCAGCCAACCGCATCTTTTCGAACTGCTCGCTCGCGCACCGTTGGGGGCGGCGTAACACACTCGGAGGATAGCGCTATCCACTCCCTCCGTTGCGCGAGCTCACAGACGCCCCTGACTGGCTGTAGAGCCGTGATTAATGTGGGAGCACCAAGTACCTCTCATCCCTCCCCTCTGAGAGAGCTCGGCCAATCAGCTCTCTCTAGACCTCCGGCTGCGAGAGGTTACAGCACCACCCGGGATTCGAACTAGCGATTTCCGGATGATAGGGCGAGCGCTTTAACCACTGCGCCACTCGGAGTGATGACTTGCTCTCCATATGTTGGGTGTCCATCGGGTTTTTAGGTTTCCCTCCGCCTCCTCGAGATGTTTGGATTGGTGATGTTAAATTTCCCTTAAGTGGTTGTGATCTGGATGTGCAATGGACTGTTGTTCCATGAGGGGTGTATATTCATCTATTTCTGGTAATGTTCCTTATGGGAAGAAATATATGGCAATATATTGTATAATTACATAATACATTTTCATATAGACACGTGGACAAAATTGTTGGTACCCTTCGGTCAATGAAAGAAAAACTCACAATGGTCACAGAAATAACTTTAATCTGACAAAAGTAATAATTAAAAAAAAATTCTATGAATGCTAACCAATGAAAGTCAGACATTGCTTTTCAACCATGCTTCAACAGAATTATTTTAAAAAATAAACTCATGAAACAGGCCTGGACAAAAATGATGGTACCCCTAGAAAATACTGAAGATAATGTGACCAAAGGGACATGTTAATTCAAGGTGAAGAAAAATGAAGCATATGAAGAAAAGAACACTGTCCCTACTGTGAAACATGGAGGAGGCTCTGTTATGTTCTGGGGCTGCTTTGCTGCATCTGGCACAGGGTGTGTGTTTATCAAGGGATTCTAGAGAGAAATGTGCTGGCCAGTGTCAGAAAGCTGGGTCTCAGTCGCAGGTCATGGGTCTTGCAACAGGACAATGACCCAAAACACACAGCTAAAAACACCCAAGAATGGCTAAGAGGAAAACATTGGACTATTCTAAAGTGGCCTTCTATGAGCCCTGACCTCAATCCTATTGAGCATCTTTGGAAGGAGCTGAAACATGCTGTGTGGAAAAGGCACCCTTCAAACCGGAAACAACTGGAGCAGCTTGCTCATGAGGAGTGGGCCAAAATACCTGCAGAGAGGTGCAGGAGTCTCATTGACAGTTACAGGAATCATTTGATTGCAGTGATTGCCTCAAAAGGTTGTGCAACAAACTATTAAGTTAGGGGTACCATCATTTTTGTCCAGGCCTGTTCCATGAGTTCATTTTTTTTAATAATTCCGTTGAAGCATGGTTGAAAAGCAATGTCTGACTTTCATTGGTTAACATTCATAGAATTCTTATTTATTATTTCTTTTGTCAGATTAAAGTTATTTCTGTGACCATTGTGAGTTTTTCTTTCATTGACCGAAGGGTACCAACAATTTTGTCCACGTGTGTATATTGCAATATATGAATGGACTATATATATTGCAATGAAGACAAAAACCATTATATTTATACTTATAATTGTTCTATTGAATTGTTCTTTATGCACGTTTAAGAATTATACACAGTTTGCTTTGTCAGAGCGCTCTGATTAATGCCTATAAAGTGTATTTTGTTCAAAATAGATTAGCATATTGGCATAGTGGCATAGTGTAAAAAAAAATATATATATATATATATATATATATATATATATATATATATATATATATATATAAAGAAATAGATATATTGAATCAAATTAAATATATTACAAAGGATATTGTTGAATATAAAATTACATAAATTAAGATATATATTTGAATATATTTAAATATATTTCTCAATATATGAAAAGCGGCAATTCCTTCATGTATTTTTTAATATATTGTGATATATTAATATAATATATTATTATGTATACTCTTTTTTATTTTTGAATATAAATACTTTTTTTTGGTTAATTATTAGTTAGTATCAGTGTATTGACAGTTCCAGTAATATATAGAGAAATATATTTTCTTTGCATAAGGGGTAACAATCCATTAAAACTGAATTCAAGTTTTAAGGGATTGTTGCTCAAACACCCTGGTAAAACAGGACAGGTAGAAAAGGTTAATGCCGGTGATTAAATATCTTTAAAAAAAAAAGGGGCAGGTGGGGGTGATGATATGCAGGAAGTGTCTGAATATGGATTAATCAGGATCAAGAATCTGTCAAATGCAACCATACATACATGGTTAATGAATATAAATGCTCATATCTTGTATTGAGGTAACTTCAAGCAGGAAGGGTACTGTATTTTAAAGAATGTGTACAATTTAGTGTTCTCTATGGTAGGTGAAGAAAATCCAGTTGAAAATAATTTTATAGATCCTATATACAGTGTGTGTGTCTGTATATATATATATATATATATATATATATATATATATATATATATATATATATATATATCCCCACTCTGGGGGAAAAGCGCAAATGAAAATTTATTGCAGAAAACTATCGGTCAGTTATTCAATCTTAGAAAATATGATGTTGCTGCTAATGCAATTACAGTGCGATATAGCACCTAGCATGGTTGCCAAGGCAACGTGTTATTGCTTTTTGCGCTTGCCTCGATGGAGGCCATCAGTTCAGATGGCAGATCTTTTGTGTAAGAGTATGAGAACCTTCACTTCTTGTGAGACTGAGGCTTGTAAATATTCACATTTCAGATATTGTAAGTTGCTGTAAAGGTTTTTCTTCAATGAAGGTGAAAACATTTTCTGGAAGGAACACAAAAGTGCTGGCCCCCAAAAATCTGTGTAATTTGAGATGCACACTTACCAGAGCAAGCTGCTTTCAACTAAAGTACTCTCAAGGGCACGAAAACAACAACGCACCCAAACAAATGCAATTTCTATTTCATATCCATTACCTCTTGGACTAGTCATAACAGACTTACAAAACTGGATATATTTGTGTCCCGATGTTGATGGACCTCTCGGTGCACTTGTAAGCTGAAAACATTTTCTTACCATGACTGACTTATTTCATGACATCACCTTGGCACAGCACAGGATACTTGCCCTTCAAAATGCCACACTCATCGAGCACTTCTTTAATTTAAGGGTGTTTAGTTTCTAAAGCTGAGGTTTGCTTAAAAAGGAAGGAAAGTCCTAAATTTTAGCTCAAAAATATAACACACACAGTCCAGCTGGGTTACAGCCCAAGGCCTGTCCCCGTCACCTCAATAACTGGCAATTTGCATAGATCTCTGTGGCAGCGAAAAGGGAATTAAACCGGACTGATTTTTCTGACTGTGCTCCAGCACACATCATCAAATTCAATTTAAATCAGCTATCCCTTTCAAAAATCCATATCGTTGCAAATGCTCAGTTCATAAATGCACACCTCATCATGAAATTAACTGAAAACCTTTAAATAACATTCAAACAATATTTTTATTCCAGGTTAGCATAAAGACCTATAAAAAGATGATCCAGTCTTTATGCTGAATAGCCACAATGAACCGCTCATGTTTTACAGGCCAGCTATTAAATATCCAAATTATATCCAAAAACGTGTGCATACTATTTAATATTTTGTTCTTTCCTTCATCTTAAATAAACATTTGTTTTCTGATCAGTGTCCTGGTGGATCCGGGAGAAGAGATCCCAGGACCACTGGGCACAAGGTGGAAATCCACCCTGGCTGAGACTTCAATCTACTACAGTATACACACATTACCACCTGGACGCAATTTAGCACAGCTAATCCAGGAACATGTGTTTGCAATGTAGAGTTAACCAGAGATCCTGGATGTAAACCACATGCAAACGCAGGAAAGCATTACAAATTCCGCTGAGCTCAGGACCGAACTGCGGGATCCTTGAGCAATGAGATGCAACACAGCAGTACTGTACTATACAGTTATTCATCAGTTATTGCTACTGTATGAATTACACTGAAATCAAAGTCAAGCAAAAGTACTAGGTCATTTTTGTGGTTACCTGTAGAGTGAGAAATGGGAGACTGAATCCACTGAAGAAATGAAAGAAAGTATATCTGATAAGAAATAAAGTACCGTAATGACTAGGAGCCTAGAAATAACACTGGGAAAGCAGAGTAAATGATAGCCTGGCAACAGGAATTAAGGTTGATTGAGCACAGTTGACATTAATGCCTACGGCTCTCACTTTTTCCTTAGCACTTGTCAGCAGTCGACTTGACCAAATCAAAGACCAACGATTTTCCATCAACAATAAGACCTGACAAACAAACTGCTGAGCTGGTTTACAGTCCACTCCATGGATATATTATACTAAAATCCCAAATAAATCTCTGATCTCATGGTGTGGAATTGCTTCGAGGATTTTAAATGGTTGAACTGTGGAACTTGTATTTTAATTTAAATGCATTAAGACTTATACCGGTCTCACGCTCGCGAGTCTGTCATATCTGTTCCTTGTCCTCCATCTATCTTCATATTTTCTCTAAAGCATGAAGAATGACCAAAAGGCTTAAGCTGTGCATGATTTGTTCGTGTGTGACTGACGTGCACAGCAGACCCACGATCCCATTGTGGGTCTAAGCTCTAGACGCCTGCAAAGTCCATTAGTGAAAAGAGCCAGTGCATTAAAATGCTGAAGGAGTATCATGAGGAATGAATGGGCATGGTGGTCCTCTTGTTTTCGTTTCCACCCGTAACCTCCGATGTGTGTACCACTGGGCAGGATTCAAAACAAAGACCGCAGTGTTCCAGGCTCAAGGTGTAAGATCAACCAATAAAAGCACACCCCAGCACGTACTTATTCTTGCAAACACTGTGAAAAAAAGTTCTTTCTTTCTTTTTTTCTTTAAGGGGGAAAAATGCCATGGAGACATTTTATACACTTCCATGTGGTGCTTGTTGAAAATAAATTAATGTCAGATTTATGTGCTATTCGAGGTTACCAAAATACAACTGCTGTTGATTATCTCAATTCGGGGACTGAGTCAAACTTGCCATAAAAAGCTAACCCGGGGTGCCTCTAATAAGACCGACGTCCGACTGTGACTTAAGAGACTGAGACGCTACCACTATCCTAAAGCTTCATCGTCGGAGATTTCCATTGTAACCTAGCACTCCAATCAGTGCTTGGACCCCTAGAACACTAGAGCATACTCAAAGATAAGACGATCATCAACACAGGCTCTATGACATGCAATACAGTTTGGATGGATAGACGTCTCCCAATCGTCTGTCTCCAATAACCAAATGAGAAAGAGAGCGCGTGCAATCATTTTCTCCTCTGCTAAACAGGCACCTGCACTGCAACAGCATTTCTACACACTGAATGATGAATGATAGTAAATCACAGAGCCCAGAAATATTGTCCTCTGCTTATACCCTGCCGCTGCCCTCTCTGTATTTCTCTTCACCACTCATGTAGAAGAAATAAGAGGTTGTTGACTGGGTGATTGTCCCCGCCCACAATCACCCCGGCTACCTGGGCATCCTTAAGATACGTTTATTACAAGAGCCCTCCTCCGGAGGCAGACATATGTGTGCTTATTACAGGAAGCAGAGATGTGGCCAGCTATTGAAAAACAAAGCTGATGTCCTTCAGAATGTCTTCTTATTCACTGCGAGCATGCCTAGAAATGTAGACTACAGCACGTATAAATGTAGCACGGCACATACAGTATAAGCACAAATGAGATCATGCCTAAAGGTGAGAGACTGAAAACTGCTAAGAAATACAGTATAGTTATGCTTGACGCAAGAGATGTTTCATGTTTCAAGAAAATGGTCTTGGAGTGCTTGTGTCTTTCTGTGTCAAGGGTATATCCATATGGTGAAAACCGATATTATAGCGATTATGCTGTATTTGAAAGAAATGTACTACAGGTCAAAGAAAACTCCTTAAGAGACATAGGAAGGGAAAAAATATGAGAGATATAACTGGAGAAAAACACATAGAAGACATATATATATATATGTATATATAAAAAAAAAAAAAAAAAAAATATATATATATATATATTTTTTTTTTTTTTTTTTTTTTTTTTTGCCGGATGGGTGAAAGTATCCAGGGTGGCTTAGTAGTGGTTAGTGGCTTGCACCTCTACAGTAGGGGCTGGGTTCGATTCCCTCCTCGAGGTGTGTATCCTCCATGGAGTTTGCATGTTCTCCCCATGCTTGGTGGGTTTCCTCCTGGTACTCGGGTTTCCTCCAACAGTTATCCAAAATTTCCCATAGTGTGTGTTTGTGTGTCCTACAATGTATTTGCACCTCATCCACGGTGTACCCTGCCTCATGCCCTTTAGGCTCCAGGCCGCGCCTCAAGCCTGTATACAGGATAAAGTGGTATAGAGCATGAGAGAGAGAGTGGGTGAGAGTATTTCCAGGTCAACGTAACTGCTAGACAAGTACTCTTTTGTATTTTTGTTTATTTCTTTATAAAAAACAACAACAATATACAGTAATTAAAACACGAGATGATTGGAAAACTGTTAGCGAGCCTCCGCGTAAGGGTAACAAAATCCCACCTTCTGCATTAAGATTGGTTACAAGAATTCATCCTCATCTATGATTGACTGGAAATATAGAGCATGAACGCGGGACTTGAAGCATGTTGTTTAGAACCCAGTTTAGCACAGTATGTGTTAATTATTCATTCTCAATGTGACCCTAAAGTACATTTATGTCTAATTTTGTGATTCATAGATAATCATGCAGATTATTGAAATACTCATAAAAGAGTTATTCCAAAAAACTGGTGGTATAGTGGTTAACACCTTCAGGGTCTGGGTTCGATTCCCGCCTCGGGTTTGTG
The DNA here is from genome assembly GCA_030347435.1 of Clarias fuscus. Classification (NCBI taxonomy): domain Eukaryota; kingdom Metazoa; phylum Chordata; class Actinopteri; order Siluriformes; family Clariidae; genus Clarias; species Clarias fuscus. The sequence goes on from CM059208.1 coordinate 22,670,300, forward strand.
TCTTGTGCTCTGTAGAAAAGCCCTTAAAGCAGGTATTCTCATGCTTTTCTGCATCCAGGAACTTCGTTTTAAATAATTAAAGTATTGGCCATGACCTCATTATGATCACAAGACAGATTTAATTTTAAGAACAGCAGGGAAAATATTACATTATTAAACATACAGTATAGCTCTCCTTCATAATGTCACAATCGGGCCAGGCTCCGAATCAAGGCAGACACCACGCCCCCCATCTCCAGAATACTGACTAGAACCACCTGATAGCAATCAGGATTAATCCACAAAAGCACACACCACACAGCAGTCAACGTCCGGGCTCGTATGCACGAAAGTGGACCGAAAAGCTACTCCAAGTAAGACAAGAATTATATGTCTATTGCTACTTACCTTATTTCATTGTGCTTCATAGAAGTGATTCCCGTGAAGCTTCATTATCGGCATCTCCGTGGCTGCGTGTGTGGGTGTGTGCCTTCCCTCGCCGATTCTCCAGTGACTCCAGACTCAACTCTCTTCTCCTCCATTTTAATCCCCAGGCAACACCGGAAAGAACGCTGTCGGCGCCGTTGCCCCCGCGACAGTATAGTTTAATATTCAAGCAGTATTTCCCTGCATCAGCGTACATCTGACTTGCTCTCGTCTGCTTTCAATAAACGTTTCTCATCTTTGGAAACTTACCCTTCTGTGTCAGTCCGCCTTTGTTACAGAAGCCCGGACCTTAACAACGAGACAGAATGAGTGAGTCTGACCCAATCCGCGCGTTGGTGGAGCAGCTACGCCGAGTGGTAATACCTCCAGCACCACCATCCACCGGCATGCCCGACTCTACTTCGACGCTCCCGGCATCCAGCCCCATGGCGCGACCAGCGCCCTTCTCTGGCGCGGCGGGGAATTGCAAGGGGTTTTTGCTTCAATGTTCATTGACGTTCTCAATGCAACCGTCCAGTTACCCTACCGACCAGGCAAAAATCGCCTATATTATTTCCCTGTTGTCTGGACAGGCGTTACAGTGGGCGGAGTCAATTTGGTCACAGGGAGGACCACTCACCACCTCATATAACCTTTTTGTCTCCCATTTCAGGGAGGTATTTGAACGGGCGGACAGTGAAGGGTCTGCAGGAGAACAGCTCTACCATCTGAAGCAAAATAACCAACCTATACAAGATTATGCTCTCCGGTTTCGTACGCTAGCTGCCTCCAGTGGATGGAATGAGCAAGCTCTCATCACAACCTATCGTCAAGGACTCGACCCCAATCTCCGAATTATGCTCGCTACCCACGATGACTCTCTGGGACTAGAACAATTTATTCAACTCTCCATCCGCAGTTCAGCACGTCTTACTTCCTGTCACGCCGGCACCCCGGGTTCAGCAGACCTCCTCCACAATCCACCGTCGGTATCTGGTAATCCGGAACCCCCACTGGAACCCATGCAGGTGGACAGGGGACGACTCACATCGACCGAGCGAGAGAGAAGATTAGCCCAGAATCGATGCCTGTATTGTGGTAACGCGGGGCACCGCAGGAGTGAGTGCCCCATCCGACCTCCTCGTCCAGTGGTGAGTGTTTGGTCATCTAATATAGCAAAAATACAACCGCTCACCACACCTGTAAGCCTTACTGCGTCCCATGTTACTATTTCAGTGGCCGCACTCCTGGACTCAGGGTCAGCGGGGAACTTCATCTCCGGCAACCTATGCAGGCACCTCAGGATCAAGACCACCCCGACGGAACGACTCTTCCAGGTCCAGTCAATAACCGGAAAACCCCTGTCCAGAAGGTCTGTACGGTCCTCTGCTGGCCCCGTTACTCTACAGGTGGGCCTACTCCATCAGGAAGAAATTTCATTCTTAGTCCTCGAGGAATCCATGGCGGATGTTATCTTGGGACGCCCCTGGTTAATGAAGCACGAACCTATCCTTTCTTGGTCCACAGGAGAGGTACTCAAGTGGGGAAGGACGTGTTCATCCAACTGTTTCCCCTCACTTCCATTAAAAACCCAAGCATTACCATTGCACGCCACATCAATTGAAAGTCCTGTGGAAAACCTGTCCGTGGAAGTGCCCCCGCAATACTCTGCCTTCCGGGACGTGTTCTGCCCCAAGAGGGCTACACAACTGCCACCACATCGGCGATGGGATTGCGCAATAGATCTGCTTCCTGGCGAACCCCTACCACGGGGGCGAATCTATCCTCTGTCCATTCCAGAAAGAAAGGCCATGGAGGAGTACATCTCGGAGGCTCTCCAACAAGGCTTCATCCGTCCTTCAACTTCTCCTGCAGCATCCAGTTTTTTCTTTGTGGCAAAAAAAGATGGTGGTCTCAGGCCATGTATCGACTTCCGTACCCTCAACACGGCCACCGTCAAATTTCGTTACCCGTTGCCTCTGGTCCCTGCAGCTTTAGAATGTCTCAGAGAAGCGAAAATTTTCACAAAACTAGATCTCCGCAGTGCCTATAACCTTATCCGTATTCGAAGGGGAGACGAATGGAAGACGGCCTTTATCACCCCTACAGGGCATTATGAATATCGGGTGATGCCCTATGGCCTTGTCAACGCCCCAGCCGTTTTCCAAAACTTCATGCACGAAATCCTCAGAGACTTCCTCTACCAGTTCATTATTGTTTACATTGATGACATCCTCATATTTTCCAAATCCCCAGCGGAACATCACCTGCATGTCACGCGGGTACTCCAACGTCTCCGTAAGTTCCATCTATTTCTTAAAGCTGAAAAATGCACATTTCACCAGTCTTCTGTCCATTTTCTAGGATATGTCATAGATCAAAACGGGGTGAGGATGGATGAAGAGAAGGTAACAGCCATTACCAACTGGCCACAACCCACGACGATCAAAGAGTTACAACGCTTCCTGGGCTTCGCAAACTTTTACCGCAGATTTATTGAAAATTACAGCGTCATCGCCAGTCCGTTAACGTCCTTGCTCCGAGGTAAGCCCAGAACCCTGAAATGGACCACGGAGTCTACCGTTGCATTCCAACGATTAAAACAGACGTTCATTTCGGCCCCCATTCTCACACACCCCAATCCGGAACTCCCATTCGTGGTGGAAGTGGATGCCTCAACAAACGGCGTGGGGGCCATTCTCTCCCAACAGCAAGGGGAACCCGCAACACTCCATCCATGTGCCTTCTTTTCTAAGAAATTCAGTCCGACTGAAAAGAATTATGACATTGGAGATCGTGAATTGCTGGCTATCAAGATGGCCTTGGACGAATGGAGACATTGGTTGGAGGGGGCTACCCATCAGTTCCTTGTCCTAACCGATCATAAAAATCTGCAATATCTGAGGGAAGCAAAAAGATTGAACCCCAGACAGGCACGGTGGGCAATGTTCTTCTGCCGATTCAACTTCAAGATCTCCTATCGTCCAGGGTCGAAGAACACAAAAGCGGACGCTCTTTCACGATTACATGCCAGTAATATCGCCAACGATGGACCTGTTACAATACTCCCGGAAAAACTCTTTGTCAACCCCATACACTGGGAACTTCCTCGGTCAGTATCCGAACCTGCTCCAGTCACTGCCCCCAATTGTCCACCAAATCACCAGTTCATCCAGGAACAGGATCGGAATGCACTAATTCACTCTGTCCACTCCTCACTGGGCACAGGACACCCCGGAGTCAACCATACTCTCTCATTGCTACAAGAACGCTTCTGGTGGCCCAATATGGAGAGGGATGTGAGGAGGTATGTCTCTGGATGTGCTGAGTGCGCCATGTCAAAAAATCCTCGACATTTACCTGCGGGGAAACTAATGCCTCTGCCACTGCCGCACCGCCCCTGGTCACACATAGGAGTAGATTTCATCACAGATCTACCCAAATCTGATGGTCATACCTGCATCCTTGTCATAGTGGACAGATTTTCAAAGGGTTGTCGACTGATTCCTCTCAGAGGTCTCCCCTCCTCAATGACAACAGCGGAACTCCTCTTTAATAACGTCTTTCGTTACTTCGGCATCCCTGAAGACATTGTCTCAGACCGAGGCCCACAATTTATTTCACGGGTATGGCATGGATTCTTTCGACTCCTAGGTGTGACTGTGAGTCTATCATCTGGATATCACCCTCAAACAAACGGACAGACGGAGCGCAAGATCCAGGAAGTCGGAAGATTTCTTAGAACCTTCTGTCATGGCCACCAGGACACCTGGAACCAGTTCCTCGGTTGGGCCGAATACGCGCAAAATTCCCTCCGACAACCGACTACCGGTCTCACCCCATTTCAGTGTATGCTAGGTTATCAACCCCCGCTATTCCCCTGGAATGGGGAACCTTCCAATCTCCCAGCGGTCGACAGCTGGTTCAGAGAGAGTGAGAGAGTATGGGAAGACGCTCACCATCATTTGCAACGTGCGGTACGCAGATACCAAGCCAATGCAGATAGGCGTCGATCTGTCGCACCAACATTCCAACCGGGAGACAAGGTATGGCTCTCCACCCGAGACATGCGTCTGCGCCAACCTTGTAGGAAACTCGGCCCTAGGTATGTCGGTCCCTTCACTGTTCTGGAGCAGGTAAACCCGGTCACATACAAGTTACAACTACCTCCACAATATCGTATTCACCCCACTTTCCATGTCTCCCTGCTGAAGAAATACCATAACCCTGTCTTCTCACCCACAGAGCCTGGCCCCGAAGAAAAGAAACCTCCTCCTCCGATCATGGTAGATGAAGGAACCACCTACCAAGTTCGGGATATCCTGAATTCCCGCCGCCGTGGTGGGTACCTGGAATATCTGGTGGACTGGGAGGGCTATGGCCCGGAGGAGAGGTCATGGGTGCCTCGAAATGACATCCTTGATCCTACACTGCTAGAAGAGTTCCACCGCACCCATCCAGATTGCCCAGCACCAAGAGGGAGAGGTAGACCACCACGTCGGCGGAAGGGTCGACCCTCAGGAGCGGGTCGTGGAGGGGGGGGTAATGTCACAATCGGGCCAGGCTCCGAATCAAGGCAGACACCACGCCCCCCATCTCCAGAATACTGACTAGAACCACCTGATAGCAATCAGGATTAATCCACAAAAGCACACACCACACAGCAGTCAACGTCCGGGCTCGTATGCACGAAAGTGGACCGAAAAGCTACTCCAAGTAAGACAAGAATTATATGTCTATTGCTACTTACCTTATTTCATTGTGCTTCATAGAAGTGATTCCCGTGAAGCTTCATTATCGGCATCTCCGTGGCTGCGTGTGTGGGTGTGTGCCTTCCCTCGCCGATTCTCCAGTGACTCCAGACTCAACTCTCTTCTCCTCCATTTTAATCCCCAGGCAACACCGGAAAGAACGCTGTCGGCGCCGTTGCCCCCGCGACAGTATAGTTTAATATTCAAGCAGTATTTCCCTGCATCAGCGTACATCTGACTTGCTCTCGTCTGCTTTCAATAAACGTTTCTCATCTTTGGAAACTTACCCTTCTGTGTCAGTCCGCCTTTGTTACACATAACAGAAGGAGATTGTTCCCAATCATATTATCTACTCATCAGGTATCATAAATCTGCATTGACCTTTATTTCCTCAGTCTTGCACCACTCACTTTTTGCACTGCTGTCACCTTATCATCAGTTGAATATATTTTGCACATATTCATCACATTGTTTACATTTTTTTAAATCTATAAAGCATTTTTCATCTCCCACATGTGTACTATGTTTTTTGCAGTTGCAACTACAAGCCTGTAGTGTTACTATCCATATTTGAAATTTCCTTCCAGATCAATAAAGTATCTATCTTTTTATCTATCTACACTATATTACCAAAAGTATTCGCTCGCCTGCCTTCACGTGCATATGAACATCCAATTCTTAATCCATAGGGTTTAATATGATGTTGTCCCCGCCCCCTTTGCAGCTATACCAGTTTCAACTCTTCTGGGAAGGCTTTCCACAAGGTTTAGGAGTGTGTTCATGGGAATTTCCAAAAGCACATTTGAGAGGTCAGACACTGACTGAAAAAACATTTTTTTTTAAAGTCATAAATTCATGGACCCCCTGGACCTACATGACATACCTCTAATACCCCTGTAAAAGTAATTGTAGGTGGAGGCGCATAATCTGTTTGCCTCATTTCAACCACAGCAACGGTTTGCTTTTTGAAGTCCCACCTTGATGAAGAGCTCAACAACAGACCCGTTTCCATCGCCTCTGGTTAAGAACTAGAGCAGCTTCTGTGAGCAATTTTGATTGCGGTTAAATGATCTGCCGTTCCTGCGTTCTACTCACTTTAGATGCAAGGCGGAGTGTAGACACACATGGGAAAGTGATTACTTAAACCTGCGCGTCAACAAGGTGGTAATGAGTGTATTCTTATCCTGACTTGAACTTTGATATTCCTGAGCTGTACCGTAAAATCTTTCTCCTGCAGCACCAACTGGGGGGTCTAACAGGAACGTACATTTGGTCCGAATTTATTTTATAACTCAAGTTGGGATTTTCTGCTTCGTCATTACATTATTAATGTACGTCAGGTTGTGGCTGGTGAAAAGAAAACGATAACCAGACGTGATTAGATCTTATTTTCACATCATATAATTGTGTGCACAATTTACTAAAACAAGCCAGCAAACTCAAAAAACATGCATACAAACATTACTTAGACTGTGTGCAACTTATTCAAAATGAGGGAATGATTGTCTATATACACTAATGCAAACAGGGTATGGTTAGTGTCAGGACGTATTTACAGAGACTTTAAAGCCTCTGAGAATAAGGGCTTCTGTCAAATGCCATACGTGTACATGTAGTTTCTGAAATTCATAATTCCCCAGGTGGGACTTCAGGATTATTCCTTTAGGCATATTGTTAAACTGTGTACTTGTAGCACGCCATAAAAAAAAACAAAAAAACAAGTTTGATGGAGTTGCGTCAAATTCTCTCGTGGCTTGTCGAGTCTGTTTCAATTATTTAAATGTCCCCACAATATTACTTTTTACACTTCAGGGATCCATACATTGTCCAATGACCGAGCAATGTACTGTAAATATGGCATATACAGTATATAGTATGGTCAAATTGTAAAATTTAATTCCAGCATGAATCTATCTGTGATATCTGAACCTATTTTTCTATACTGACCCGGTATTTTTTTTTATCACTGCTGTCTCTAATCCCTAGGCTGGTCTCTGTCTGAGTTTATGAAACAAAATGTCACCACATTTCTCAAATATCAAGGCAAATGTTATTTCATAAAGCTTGTTGAAAAGGAACGTGAAAATGATATTAACCTTTTTAATGAAACTCAAACAAGCCTGAAAAATCCCTTTCATTGGTTTTTACATACAATCTATAGCAAACCTGCTGCTATTCATGCTCAGGTGGTGATATAATAATAATAATAATAATAATAATAATAATAATAATATATTTATATCAGAACAATTGAACTATGATTATTATTACTGGTCAGAAAGAAGGTGTTAATTAATTTTCTAAAACAGCACCTAGTAATATGTAAATATTTCTATAGTAAAAACCTGGATTGAAAAACCTACAATATGCACAGCTGTTGACATGGCAACAGTTTTATTTATTTATTTTGTAGCAATTATGGAATGTTAATTAAGGTTTTAGTGCTTAGGTTCTTAGTACTGAGGTTTATTACTTACATAGACAAGCTCACTCTCTCACTCATAGTCTACACTGCTTTTTCCTGTATTCAGAGTCGCAGGGGGCCTAGAGCCTATCCCATGAAACTTAGGACAGGGAGATACCCTGGACAGAAGAATGGAGGTGTTCCAATCCATCAGAGGGCACTGTAGATGTTAGCACTGTCACCTCCAGGGTCCGGGTTTGATTCCCAGCCAGGTTTGATTCCCGTCTCTGTGTGCATGGAGTTTGCATGTTCTCCCCGTGTTTGGTGGGGTTCCTCCGGGTCTGCAGTTTCCTCCCACAGTCCAAATACATGCAGATTAGGCTAATTGGCATTCCCAAATTGCCCGTAGTGTGTGAATGTGTTTGTGAGTGTGAGTGTGAGTGAGTGTGTGTGTGTGTGTGTGTGTGTGTGTGTGTGTGTGTGTGTGTGTGTGTGTGTGTGTGTGTGTGTGTGTGTGTGCGTGCGTGCGTGCGTGCGCGCGCGTGCGTGCGTGTGCGTGTGTGTGTGTGTGTGTGTGTGTGTGTGTGTGTGTGCCCTGCGATGGATTGGCACCGTGTCCTTGTGCCCTAAGTCTCCTGGGATAGGATCCAGGCCGCTGTGACCCTGTGTACAGGATTACGTGGTCTAGACAATGACATTAACATGTTTTGCTCTGTAATTTAAAAAATAAATCTCATTGTTGGAAATTTGATGTGTGCTATAGGAGAAACTAACACTAAAAGATGTGCTTTTAATGATAAATAATCATCTTCAAGGTGGTAAGAGTAAGTCCGTCATTCATGGCGCCACATCACACCACCCTGAAACTGATTCTTTTTATCTAACACCGTGCCTGAAAGTGATTTATTCTTTACATAATGCTAGACACCTTTTAGTGGTTTATTTGAAATGTCTTTATTTTGCAGTATCATGATTCATGAATGGCATGTGAGAACAAAAACCAACTAGAACTGACCTGGGCACATCAGTTTGAAGTGATGTGTCCGTCACTGCCTTTTATATGCAAAGATATAGTGTTTCAATGTGGTCAAGGTTAGAAAAGAGAATCTGAGGAAAAACAGTATAATGTGATGTGTGCCAATGCTTATATCCAATTGTCCAATTGTGTATGAGATTTGGTAAATTGCCCGGGAGAGATGTTTATACTGTAGGTGAAATTGCACCAACACCCAGTGGGGTTACCGTAGGATTTGATAATAATAGCTTTCCATTCGTTTAAAAATCCAACAAAATTATGGTATGTTGTTATAATTCCTGAAAATTCTACAACAGATCAGATTGCGCCACTTATGGTTGCCAAAAGAAAGTCGAGTAGCCATGGATCCCTTTGTTGTTAAGAACAGGGCATGAATCCATGTCACGCTAAATCCTATTTTGGCCTGCAGTGAAGACTAGCCAGCGTCTGGGCATTAGCATTACTTACTGAATGAAGTAGAACAGACGCCAAACACAGAGCCAAGCACACGAGGACACGATTGTACCACGTAGGGTCTTGCTCCTGCATATGCTCATCTGGTCATTTTGCCAAGGTGAAGAACAATTGTAATGCAAGAATGGTCGCGTAAGACCTGACTTACAACAACGCTATGATAGAAATTGAATTCAAGTACAGTACATTGTCAAGACTAAACTTCAAGACAATATCACCAAGACTAAACTAACTTAACCAACTCATCTAGCTTATCAATAATTATATCAATAATCAATAGTTTATTTAATTACTAATACGAATACGTTTTTTTTTTAACCCATGAACATGCTTTTTTTTTCTTTAATTGTCTTGTTTCAGCTACATAACACATTGAACAATGCTGACTAATACCAACAGTTTATTCTAAAGAATCGAAAAGTGCTGATGGTTCAGTTTATGCAGAAAAAGAAAAAAATAAATGGAATCAGGCTGCCGGCGTTCTCTTAAAAGAGGAGAGCGAAAACATCTTCATGCTCTGCAGAGACTGGAGATAGTCACCAATTGATACAAAACAAAATGAGACAGGTATTTAATTGAGCCCCAAGGACCTTGAGGTAAAACCAGGTTTTGTTTTTAAGAAGAAAAAAAAATAGTGGCACAGCAAAAAATATACTACGAAAGGTGTTGTTTGGGAAGTAATTGGCTGCCAAATGCACTTGACTGTGTAAAAATGAAAACCGCTCTCCATGCATACTGTGTTTGATTCACAGGAGCCGGAGCCAAATGAGTTTTGTCCATGCCAGTGCCCAGTGGGGAGCACACGGACAGCTGAGCGGTGTGTATTCAGTGGCTTTACGTAGCCGTTATTTGTCACGCTAATGAAATTCCTCAGTTTGGAAGCCAAATGGAATTGTGACCAGTGAGAAATATAATTGAAGAGGATCGCACAAAAATCTGCCCAGAATCACTATATAAATATAGGCTAGGTTGTGGTTATGGTCATGTTTTTTTAATTGCTTTGTTACTATTTTTAATAGTGTGTTAATCAAGTGTATAAAATTTGTTAAGTAAAGCTGGTCATTTAAACAAGAAAAATCAGTGATGATTCCCTTCTTCAGGAATAACTTTGATCATACTGATGAAATGCTACAAAACTTTCATTTTGGTTAAAAGTAGTTTTAAAGTCTTACTGGTACTGTGTAGCCAAAAGGTCAGGAGAACAAACCATAAACGTCCTGTAAATCTTGTAAGTTTCTCTTTATGTCTCCATTTATTCTGCTTTAGAATAGCCTCAGCTAACTAACTGTTCAGGGGCTGAATAGAAGTAACGTTAAAGTAACGGACAGCTAGTGCACTATATAGGGAGTACAATCCCTTATTCAGGGATCAGGGGATAGAAAGGGATTTGGGATTCAGCCTGGTGTTAGACGCTAGTTCGCTTTGTAGCTCATGTTAACTGTGAACAGAACAACATGGACGCTGATTTGGAATATCTTATAAGCATTTACCAAGGCAACAAAGTGATTAAGATGTGCTATCAAAAGTGCTATCATGACTGGTTTTAAAGTCAATGTAGGATTTGGCAGGCAGCTGCTCTCCCCTCTTTCCAGTGCCATGTAAACTTCCACCACTGAAACTTTTAGTGGTGCTTTTAATGTACTGGCCAACTTTTACATTTATTTTTCTTACAGCATTTATTTTTATTCAGGAATTATTTCTTCTGACAGTAAAAAATTATCTAAACGCTTACAATGATTTAATTTTTAAACAAAAAGACTAGCAGGTTTTCATACAAGTTTTTTCAGCCACCCTCATACTGATGCCATTGCTCTTAAACAATTATACTTTCATTTATCAATTAATAAATCATTTAATATGCATGTTATTACTACTAGTAAGGAATAAAAAACATTTTTAAAAAACTGCTGCACCTTTAAGTAACACATTTTAATACATCTGACTTTTCCTAATTACCTTTCAAAACAAATATACAGTAGATACAAATACTTCATCATACACCCCACCTCAAAAATTTTAGCCATTTTTTTGCAACTGAGACTTTGCAAGGTATTTGCCTCGGCATACAAAGCATTCTGAGCATACAAGTGATCAAACCGAAAGCCGGTTGTGTACGTGATAATCCGTGGAGAGAAGTTGGTTTACATTTTTTGTTCTTGTGCTAGACTTAGTTAAGACATATCACCATGAGTCCCAAGAATGTTATCAAGGACAATTTAATTTTTAAAGCAGCCAGTGCCAAGAGGAATCATGAATTAAGGTTATCATAAAGTGATTTATTACCTATTTTACTTCATTTACATGTCTTTTCTAAATATTTAATTGTTTTTATATGAACAAAAAAAAAGTATTGGTAATATTTTTTGTGTGGCTGGAACGGATTACCTACATTTACATTATTCACTACGGGAAAATGGGTTCCGCAATATGAATTTTCATCTTAAGAACTTTTCTTGGAAGTTATGGAACGGATTAAATGCCTGAGATACTAAAGCTGTAATTGCTTTATTCCATTATCTTAACTCATCATATATTTGTGAAGTCATAAGCCGAGTATTTCTTAATGTCCGGCAACTGCTACTAATCAAATTAACTTAACAGATTTGTGAGACTAAGAATGAGGCCTAATTACTGTTTGTATTTATCACTGTAGATCATATTGTGACAGCATACTGTACCATTAGCCTTTTTGACCAATTTGCATCAGATGCTAACTAACATTTCAGAAACAAAGAATAAATCTGTTGTTAGTTTCTAATAATTGTTTATTGGTAAAAGAGGCACTCATCAACCTTGAGTAATTCCAGTCAATGTGTGTTCTGGAGGCATTGTCTCTTTCTATTGTAGAGTTGTCTAATACAAGACCCATTTCTGCTTTAAGGGAAATGATGCTGGATATAACACAGGCCAAATAGACCACATGGAATGCATTTTGAAAGATGCTCACGTGGCATTTTCACTAAGAATTTTAGGGTTAAGAGCCCCATGTGACACATGTCACAGCGATATTTTCTACATTCTATATATCAATCAATTTGTTCAAGAAATGCAGAACAAGTGATGCTATTAAATCATTAGAATTGTTCAATAGGATGAAATTTAATTTTTTGATTGTAGGTCTTTTTAAAAATGAGCCAGTTCTGTCACATGTGCTACCCAGACACACGACTATTTTGGAAATGATGTCATGGATACATAAGTTCACTGATTGTCACATGACTGCACCAGGATGAGCATTAGATGTCATTTAGGGACGTCAAGAGTTAAAGTCAAGAGTAAAGCTGCATAGGGACTTTAGAGAACACTTGACAGGAACAGCCAAAAAACCAACAACAACTTCAGAAACAAATGTGGGTTTTCGGAAAGCTTGTTAACATGACAATATGTAGCACTAAAGGAACCACTGAACATGTGGGGGCTTTCAGTACGAACATGCATTTCTTTTGCCCCATGTCTTGCCATTGATTATGTCCTGATTACTCTGACCTTTTCACCCATGATTAGTCCATGCCTTTACATACTTGAGGTCCTCTGTTCTGGGGATACACACTCTATGCTTTGTGCCAGTTATTTCCAAGCCTCGGTACCTGTTTTGCACTCGGTATCTTGTTTCTTGGTTTCCACGTCTTGTTCTTGCCCTGGCTAGTTTATGTCTTTTGTTAATTGTCTGACCTCTTCCTGCACCCTGGTAATGACTGTGGTTTATGTGTTTGTTTTGTCTGCCAAAGTCAATAGCTCTCTCGGCCTGCACTTCCTGACACAAAAGACTGTGCCATCCTGACACAAAAGACTGGTTAGTATAACTTGCTCTCACTAAAGTAAAATGATTTATGTATCACTCACTCACTCATTCACTAATCGTCTATGCCGCTTAATCCTGTATTCAGGATCGCGGGGCACTAGAGCCTATCCCAGGAGACTTGGACATGGTGCAAATCCATCACAGGATACACACTCATACAAACACTCATACTACGGGCAATTTGGGAACGCCAATTAGCCTAATCTACATTCCTTTGGACTGTGGGAGGAAACCGGAGGAAATCCACCAAGCACATGGAGAACAATCAGCCTCCAGTTTCATACAGTATATCAACATATTTAAATGATGGGCATTCATTTCCCATGAATGGCATGCCTTTGTGCCGTGTGATGGTATTGGCACCCCATCCAGGGTGTACCCTAATGCCCGTCCCACGACCTTGAATCAGTATAAAGAATGAGTGAGTGTTAGTTGTTGGTTCCTTTTGTCCAGGTATTACCTGCTGCATGCATTACAAGTCAGTCTCATTTCAAAACTCTTCTTCTATTGCAATAGAGCTCAATTCTCCATTTCCACTTTGGACAAACTTGTCATTCAGGTTGCTGGATTTCTGTAAACAGTATTAACCTAGACAGATTTTTCTTAGAACTAATTTTCTGACGACTATTTTAAATTGGTATTCTGTTTACAAAGACATGTGATTTCTTTCACCTTTTAATGCAATCATCTCCTTGATTCTGACAGTTATGGTCATTCCATTGTATCAGCCTACAAGCAATAGCCCATGTCTGCAAAAAACGTGGTTTGGACATTGAGTAGCTGAGGAAAACCTTGGCTCATGAGCCCATTAGCTTTCAGGCTGTCACAGAGGGAGATTATTGCTTCTTGTGACTCCATTCCTTCTATATAACTCATTATAATGATTTTATGATCTTATTTTATGCGATAGTTAATTTAATGGAAGTACTATCTGTTTTAATCTTTTGTAGCATGTTCCTGCTTTCTGTAATCTTCACAAAAATGAGCATCACGTGAAAACGCTTTTCAATCATTTCCACAGACACTGCACGGTAACCTGCCCATTTCAGCTACACATGGGCTGTTCATTATAGTGGAATAAGCAGGTGAGCCATTCATTTTTTTCCCTACTTCGTAGCAACATATCATTACATGCTCTTGTAACATAGGGAACTGTTTTTCAAAGAGCAGTTACGCTCGTCATTTACCATGTACTGGTTTTTACTTAGAAATAAATGTACTGCAATCTTTAAAAAAAAAAAGGCCAATTGGCAAAGAAAAGGCTCATTGTAACCAAAGACGTTTTAGTGTAGAACAACTGAATCTGCTATTCATTATTAAATATGCCTTCCAACAACTTCAGAACCCCAAAGCTTCAGAACAATGTGTCAGAAAATATTATGTAGCCAAAAATGGTCTTTGTACTGTACTGTATATGTCTGCACGCATGCATTTTGCTTTCAGATAATTGTTGCTGCTTGTATATGTTCAACGATTCCTTCCAGAGGGAGTTCATACTTATTCAAAGCACACACATGAAAAACACTAAAACAAAATTCCTTCATGCATTAATGCCAGAGAGGGGAAAACACCAGGCATAAGTGGGACATGGACAACGAGAAGACCATTAACATGACGGAGATGAGTGTTTGCAAACACTGAAAACCTTTTAAACATGATATGGTAATAATACCCACCCCTCCTCTGGTTTATAACAAACCCCCTCAGCCTTCTCCCAGAGGACAGTAACCTGAATGCATACCATAGTAATGCAGGGGTAATGCCGTTAAATGCTTTGGAAAAACCTCTGGTCTCTGGTGAGAAGCTTGCTGAAGCAGCTAAGTTCAGGCTTTCAGCTGACTGTTATCTTCAGGAACCCATGAGCCACACGAGTGTGTGTAGATTCCCCTGGTGAAGGTTTCAGCCTCCGTCTCATCTACTGTATTCGTATTAAGCTCATTAAGTATTAAAGTGTGAATGGAAATATTAAATTTGGTCATTTATGCAATATTAAGAACAATGACATTTCAACTTTTATGCAAATGCTGATGTTTTCAAAACTAACCTCAGTTCGCCTTTGCACATTTGCGGCAAAAAGTGGAGAGAAAGTGTGATGTTTCTTTATTAGAAACAGAAATTAGGTTGAGGAAAGCGATTTTCTCACTTCTCTCCCAGTCCTGCCACCGCCGGTTCTCAGCCGTTGATCAAAAGCATCGCTGACGTGTTTTTCATTAAAGTGTCTAACTAATAAAAACTTGAGCAATTGACAGTACCCACTAAATGATGCATACGTTTGAACTTTGAAGAATTGACCTTTGAAGAATTTCCAGTTAAGTTGAGCTGTTTTTTATTGTTACATACTCTCATCACTAATCGTGTTAGAATAAAAAATGAAACCAAAGATCTGGAGGCAAACACGACGATTGAGTTGGCCATTACGGTCACAGCTCTTTCAGCTTTACAGCTCTTTACAGCTCTCAGTCAACTTGCTCTTTCAATGATATCTCTTTATGTTTCATACACTGGAGGATCTGAAACCAAATTTCTGTCCGTATGTATGTCTGTCCAGCCAGATTTTGTCATAGCATCAATCAAAACTGGCTGAACAGAATTTAATGAAATTTTGCGTTTTGTTAGGTGTTAGCCTGAAGTTAAACATGCAAAGTTAAAACGTTGAGTAGAAGGGGCGCAATCGTCAAACTGGGTGCATATTAAATCGTCCACTCAACAGAATTTAATGAAACTTACTTACAATACTTACAATACTTACAAATCTGCCATAAATTAAATCAGATGTTGAGTAAAAGCGATGTTATGAACGGTTATGTGCCGGATTGATTAATCTACTTTAAAATAAGCTACTAATAAGCTTCATGCTCAATGTAAACAAACACCTGCACCAATAGATATTATTTAGAAGAGCTAAACTGATTTTTTTTTTCTGGGATTAGGTCATATTTTCACAGCTGTGAATAAGTGAATTTTAACGCACTGGAGTCGTTTTAAGACAAAACTTCATCTTTAACTGATCTACTTTTTAAAATTCTCATCTGTGATTCACTCTCACTGACGTAATAAGTACAACTTTGCGTCAACAAGGCGTAAGATACTTAACCTTACAAAAAATTTTTTTTTTTTGTCTTAATAAATTATACAGCGAGTTCTACTGTACAGAAAGACAGGCGGACATCTACGTGGGCTTCAACCGGAAATAATGTCAATATCACTGATTACATTAAAGCTCATCAGCTTATTTTTAGTTTTAACCTTTTAACTCTTTCTATAAACTCTTTTCTACTGAACACATTAGTCAGAGACTTGTATGATGGATGTGCCGCGTAAACAACAGAAAAGGCCAAAACTTGTTTTTCCTCTTTGTGGAAACATTTATTCTGCAATCTCCAGTTTCAAAGCTTTGTGACTGTCAGACATGAAGCAATTTATTAGTAAGTCTTATTCACTTTAAAAGAAAACAAAAAAGAGAGGGACTGGTGAAGAAACAACTCTTTGGACCTGATATATTATAAGTTTTTTTGATGTTCCTCAACACTCACAATATGGGATAAGCTGTTATGGAATATCAGCTAAGTAATCAACTTTGGGATGGTAAAGAACATTTCTCCATACGTCAAGCCGAATCATATTCCACTTTTATTGATTATTTTCCTCAGCAGCAACCTAATTTCCCCACTTGTTTGTTCCAATTACACCAGCATCACCAGTATACTAATCACCGGCCTGATCATCTGTCATCATCATCTGCACCTGACTTAGATGTTTTATGCTTGAATGATTCATTAGTCACTGTGTCTTATCAAATACGTATATTCCTCTGAAACTGGTCACATACAGTACAGTACAGGGACTGGACTTAACATGAGAGCCAAGAAAGTCCATCAAGAAGTCTGGAGAACTATTCCTCAAGGCTCTATTTAAAATACAAGAAAGTCTGTCTCTATGGAAGCAAAAAATGATGAAATGAGGGGTTGCTCAAGACTTTTACCCAGTACTGTATCGGGATTTCACTGTAAAAAGAATAAATGAGACAGTTGTTGGAACATTTTGAAGTATTTATGCAAAACATATTTGTGGGAAGATTTCATGCCGCATTTTGCTAAAGCTCTTTGTTCACTCGTAGAATAAACAGTTCCTTATGCGTTCTTTTGGATGGTTAAACGCCTTATTTCCCTTAAGGGGCTATATGTGGGTCTATAAGGCTTCTCCCAGTTGGACAACACTTTAGGATGCTAAATGCGTGATGTATAGGGGGGATTTGTGCCTAGGCATTACCAGGTGTTGGTAAGATTTACACTTGCTCATTCCTGCAGGCTTGCATTCTCTCTCTCTCTATCTCTACATATATTAAAAAATGCTCACACACAAACTGACAGCTCTGTAGCTTATAACATATTCACCTTGCCATCTTTTTAAATCTCTTGTGGTTTATGTCACTATTTCTGCATCGAAGTTCCTCTAGGCGAAACTTCAGGGAAACAGGGGAAACAGTTTACTCACTTTGATGAAAATTTAACAGAAAAGTAAACAGAAAATTATGACAGATCAATACTTAATTCTGATCTGTTAAATAATAAAATACAATCTCATTCGTAATGCAGTGGCAGTTCTTAATGCCCAGTCTTATTAAAATTACATCTCGGTTATCCTGATGCTGTAAGGGTGATGACTTACATTATAACATTATAAGGCTGTTATTCATACACTACATTGTATTTTTATCGTGCATTAGATGTGCTTGACAATGAAGAGTTTTCCAAACGAACGCCAGCTTGTGTGATTACAGCAGTCCTTTGGGATTGACTTGGCACGCTGTATGACATGACGCAAATAAAAATCTTGGCTCTTAGTTCTATAAAAGGCTGCTATTACATGTGTTTATTATACATGTCAGATTATACAGTGAAAATCCTCTAATGATAGAGCTGTGATTCAAGCAGATCTGTGACCAGGAGGCATCCAGACGCCTGCAGAATCAAATGAAACATCTTTTCAAATCGATCTTGAGACAATAAGAATATTTTACCATTAACATGTCTTAGTTCCTGTTCCCATATTGACTTAATAAATATGGATAAATCAGTCTGCTGTTGTGTTTTTATTACCATATTTGTAGCTGTGTCATTAGTTTAGTAATTATTCCATTCCCCTATACTGTAGGTGTTTTTAGAGAAGTGTCACAGCAGTGGTTCCTTTGAAAATTCTGTATCAAACAGCTCTCGTTCATTGACTGTCCTTAGTTGAACCGGTAATAAACATCTTATAGTGAGTCTACGACCACTAATCCCATCTCACAATCAAAGAATTATTTTTACAATGTGCAACGTTTGTCTACAACAGTTAAATCAAGCCAGAAGTTCCACAGTGTATTCCCAGCTTTAGATATTAAATTGGGTTTGAAGATATTTTCCCTCTATAATTGTGTATCTGGTTGAATTTGTTATAATCCAAAACATATGACATAAACATGATCTTCCTATAAACAGTTTGACAACAAAATGAGATAACTCAGGGTTTTTTTTTTTTTTTTTTGGAAAAATTAGTTTTTCTTTTTCTTCAAACAAGAAGTATTTTATATGCAAACTGTTAAAGAATATTTTGTGCATGGTTTATTTGAGTCATAGGGGTGATTAAAAAAAACAGAAATTTAAATTTTTTTTGGTCGAAATTGTTCGAGTTTTTTTTTTTTTTTTTTAAATGCTGTAAATCCAATCCAATAAATCACAATGGATAAATCAACAGTCTGCAGTTGTGTTTGTGGTGTAACTGTATTTACGTTTGTCCCTACAGACCACAGAAAAGAGAACAGCAGCAGTTCAAGACAGTAATATGTTCAGTCTTAAAGAAAAACTGTTGAAATGTTAATAATACTTCTCAGGATGGAGGCAGAGATGTGTCAAAAACGAGACTAAAATATCTATATTTGCATAAATACAGGGTTCACGCCAAGACTCAAACCACTTTATAAGCTTCAAGAATAGAACGGCTAATTCAAACAAAATAGACTACTTCAAGATTTGAGTGGAGAAAAAAAATAAAAACAGTTCCAAAGTCTGCCACCTTATCTGTAAGACACGATGAGCATTTCAGATTACCAGTGGAACTGACTCACTTGTGTCAATTTAACGATTTGAAGCCAACAGCAGCAGTGGGTTGAAGGCTGAAGTGAACAAAAGCATTTTACCTGCTCAGATGTAACCAAAGGTTTCAAACTGAATTTCTTTTATCCTGGTTAATCTTGCAGAAAACTGAGGACCCTGAACATACTATTGTGGGTGCAAAAGGTCTATAAAAAATTTTTTTGTTTGTTTGTTTCTTTGTTTGTTTTAGTATTTACAGAATGCATTGCATATGCATTTGCAATTCCACTTTTAGAATAATGTAGCTAAGGAACTTCATTTTGGCAGCTTTAGAGAAATCTGGAGGAAGATTTAGATCCTTAATGATCCAAACAGAGGCAACAGGGGTGAGGAAAAACTCGCTGAGATGACATGAGAAAGAAACATCAGAAAAGGAAACAGGCTCAAAAAAGGAGCTCATCTTCTTCTGGGTGACACTGGAGGGTGGGATTAGAAAGCATCACTTTTTTGTAGCTGTATACTAAAGTTAAACAGTACTAAGGACACTCATTCTCTATAATTACTGTACAACAGTAGGTCTCAGAATGAGATTATCCAACGCACCAAGATTACCAAGGGTGTGTTTTTGTGAAGTTGTAATAGTATCCATGTCGGGTGACCTACAAGAGTAGAAAGTGTGTCAGAAGTACAGAAGCTTCAAGCAGAAGTAGAGCATCAGTATGGATCAGGCATGTCTGGAGGGCAAGATGAGCCACAGCAGGGTAAGTGTGTCACGATCGGGCAGCAGCACATTAGTAACACAAGTTAGTCATTTAGATTTTACACAAGCCAGAAGCAGGCAACTTAAAATAAACTCATAAAAGGTCATCTGAGGCTGTATTTGTTAGAAAGTCCCATAGATCATATTAATGAGCAGTCAGAGTCGCAGACTGCCGTTTCCAAAGCTACTGAAATCCAACGGCAAATGCACGTCGAACCTTCCGTGCCTGAGAATCTCCAGTCCTGGACATCTCTCATCATTTCAATCTCCGCCCAGTCTCCATGGCAACGTAAACAATTCACTAAACTGAAAACTTTAAGATCAATGGAAATTCTGGGTTTTTCTAACATGATGTGAAAACGGTTTGTGGTGAGGTACGCCTCGAAATATTCGCTAGATAAGTTTTAACTTCGCATGTTATCATCCAATTCGTAGGAAACCGCACAGCAATTTCGAAGAGTTACTTCATTAAGGAAGAACAAACCTCATAAAAGTCAAACCTCCTAATAGAGCAGTGACATTTGCATTGCACCAGTAACTGTTAATCACAAATGACCTGTCTCTCCATGGGAAAGTGTTTAATGCTACTGCCTTCAAATCTTCCTTTGCTGTCTCAGACTTCTAACCTCAAGCCCAGACAGAATGAATCCAGCTGAATTCCAACCACAGCACAACTTGATTTCAAAAAGTCAATTATGAACCAGATTCCCGTGACCTTACAAAGGATACACAGTCTGCATAATGACTGAATGACAGAAAATTATATAAAATGATGTATAAACTATTTTCATGACTATATTCCAAGGAAAGGTATAATTATAGTTGGCTAAAACGTTTGTGTTCATGTCTTGCCATTTATTTGAGACATGCACATTCACCAATCAGCCATAATGTTAAAACCATTAACATTAAAACTACCTAGTTTTTGGGTACAACACATGCAGCTCTGGCCCCATTATTGAGGTTTGCTGTGGTGGCCTCAAGGCGTGGGTAGCGGATCCTTGGGTGTTGTGGGTTGTAGGGTGGGGCCTCCATGATCAGACATGTCTGTCTGGTGCATCCCATGGGTGCTTAATGGGATTGGGATCTGGGAAGTCTGGAGGTTGTGTGAGTAGCCTTGGGCTCATTGCCTGGGCGCTGTGCACATGGAGGCTGTGGTGCACCAGGTGTTCTGGTGCCCTTCTATTGTTTTTGTTTTGTTTTTTCTGCAATGTGTGTTGGATTGACTTTTCTGTGGCATCGGACTGGGTGGGTTAGGCTTTGGTCCCTCCAGGCATGTGTGAGCCTTGGGTGCACATGATACTGTCATCAGTTTACTGGTATATAACTAATAATTAATTTTAATGTGTTAATGCCGTGACTGATCAGTGAATAGCACTCTGCAAATGTCTTAGGCACCCTGTGGTTTTTGTTTTTGTACAAACAGTAGTATCCCAGCATGTATCTTACAGGAAAATAGCATATTATGTAAAAGACCATTTTTCAGACAAAATGAAAAAAAAAAAACAGCTTCTGGGTTTTAAACGAAAAAAGAAGCAGGTACGAGAAAGTCCTTATAAGGACTGTGGCTGGTTATGCAGGATGGTCAGTAAAATTAAGCAGCTAATTTCCTTATAAAACTGGACAAATTGTACCTGAGACTATATTTTAAGCAAAAGGGTCGTCACAGCAATTATTGACTTTGTTTCATTAAATTCTGTTTAGAATTATTTTGAAAGTAAAAACTTTTTTTGAAGATATTCTTACTCTACAGCAGGTATTTTCATGTGTGTACAGTATGTGCATATTTGCATGTGTGTGTATATATAAATATATACAGGGGTTGGACAATGAAACTGAAACGCCTGGTTTTGGACCACAATAATTCATTAGTATGGTGTCGGGCCTCCTTTTGCAGCCAATACAGCATCAATTCGTCTTGGGAACGACGGATACAAGTCCTGCACAGTGGACCAGACGGATTTTGAGACATTCATTTTGCAGAATAGTGTCCAGGTCACTACGTGATGCTGGTGGAGGAAAGGTTTCCTTACTCGCTCCTCCAAAACACCCCAAAGTGGCTCAATAATAATTAGATCTGGTGACTGTGCAGGCCATTGGAGATGTTCAACTTCACTTTCATGTTCACCAAACCACTCTGTCACCAGTCTTGCGGTGTGTATTGGTGCATTATCATCCTGATACACGGCACCACCTTCAGGATACACTGTTTGAACCATTGGGTGCACATGGTCCTGGACATCCCTTTCAGACAGCTTCCTCTTGCGTCCACAGTTACTCCTGTTGGATGTGGTTCGTCCTTCTTGGTTTTGTGCTGTCATTACCCTGGATACCGTGGCTTTTGATACATCACAAAGATTTGCCGTCTTGGTCACAGATGCGCCAGCACCAAAATTTTTTGAACTCTGATATATCACCCATAATGTTGTGTGCATTGCAATATTTTAAGTAAAACTTTGCTATTACTCTGCTAATTAAACCTTCACACTCTGCTCTTACTGTGGAATGTGCAATCAGTGAAGATGAAGCCACTGGTCACATTTAACCTCCATGAAACCTCCAACACTAAATTGGCCAGTGTTTCAGTTTCATTGTCCAACCCCTGTGATAAATATATATATGTGTGTGTACGGTAGAGAGAGAGAGTCCTTTTGTATTCTAAATAGAAGCTCAAGCTCAAAACTCAACAAACATTTACCAAAAATAAACAAATAAATAATTAGATAATAAAAAATAAAATAATAATAATAGTAGTAGTAGTAGTAATAATAATAATAATAATAATAATAATAATAATAATAATACAAAAGTGTTACAAGGGCATTAACTGACTCTTATTTTAGAATTAACCGAGGATGAGACATAAGATTTTTTACCAGATTTCTTGCAACAACAACAAAAAAATACAGCTGGAAAAATGATCCTAAAAAATTGGTATTGAAACAAATTGAAAAAAAAAAAATCCTTGGGTCTAAATCCAAAAAGAGCACATTTATTCTCATCAGTATGCGCAAATGATTATGTCTGTGTGTTACAGCTTACTTGCCGTTAAAAGAACATCTGGAAGCTTTGGGCTCTCGGTGACCCCTCTCAGTGAAGTGGATCTCAAAAAGTCAAATCCGCTCTATGAGCAACTGTTTGCACTGAATACCAACGCACCTTGTTCAATTGCACTCCATCTACCTCAAAATCTCATCCTCTGCTCCTCACTTTCTTATTTTTTCAGGGGGATTTAAATCTATACTGCAATGCCTTTGTTTGCCGTAGATGTTTATTTATGGGCTGTACATAAGACTGAGATTCAATATCACATAGACGCATGCCTTGAATCGTTATGAGAAGCTCTTCAGTTGAGTTGTCTCTGCCTCTCTTATCTGGTCCTCTTGATATTCATGGCTTTCACCAGATATACTGCTCTTTACTTTGCTGTCATCTCTAGTTGTAATGTGGATTCACATACACAACTGTCATGTGCAGTCTAGATGGAGCTGTCAAGATGCTACACAAGAACCCCAGCATCGTCAAAATCAAAAATTCTCACTGCACTCTTTTGGATGCATTGGTGATTAAGGGAGGGTTTTTTTTTTTATCTGATTATCCAGGTCAAAACGGGGGAGGGTGCAACCAGCTGCTCCATGATGAATGAGTATAGGTCAGTGCTTAAATTTAGACAGGAAAAGATCCATATATATTAAGATTTTTTTTTCTTCGCTTAGGTTTGAGAGTAAAAATGGATTCAAAAAAAGAGTATTTGATGACAAAATTAATTGTCCTATCCTCAAAATCATACAGGTCTCATTTGACAATGTAACACAGATAAGAAAAGGTTTCAGCTTGAAGCATGCCGAATGTCGAATGTTCATAATTTCTGTAGTTTTTCATTAAACAATCTCATTCAGATTTCACAAAAGCTTAGAAATTACACAATAGAGATACAATGTGGAAACTGCTCAGTCATCAGAATGCCCATGCTTTATCATAAAAAAAGCAATTTCCCTTTAAATACAATGAACATGTACCTTTTATGTGCCGATGGGCTCCAAGAAAGCGCGTCGTCTATTGTGAGGATTTCGCTGCTTGCCGATGATGATGAGAATTGAGGCAGATGTCAGGAAGGACACCTGCTCAGGATAAGACCGATCTTGTCTTCTTTTTAGGTTTATGCTGAAAGGGTCAACATGCTGTTTCTGAAAATCAAATCCAAACCTCAACCATGTATGCATATGCTGTATAAATCATATGCATATATTCTATAAATGATAAATAATAAATGTCATGCTATCCTAGATGCCCTAAAGCAATGGCTTGATTTATGTCACCTATCGAAGACCATCTGACTATCTACACAGATTAGAAGCACAACCTTTTAACAAATGATCTATACACATTCATCATACTAGGTGGATAAGGAAAAGGACTTATAAGTAAATCTAAGGGGCTTACAGCATCTATCCAATGGTTTATTCTTGTCTGGATTGGTGCTTGGGGGGAGGGTGTGGAGTTTTCATTCTCAAGATACCATGGCATGCCATCTGTTTGGATGTTTCATCTTCGCATCCTGTTTTGATTGACAGTTTTTTAATCCAGTCCTGCCTGCTTCTTCTCTGGGGTCCAGACATTCTGTTCACTGGATTTCAAGAAATGTTATACAGTAGTTCTTCACTTTAACATTCTCCTTTTGCTAAAACACAGGCACAGTTTTGACAGTGTGTTGTCATTTCCATAGTCGTATCGATTTCATCGGATTGATAATACAAAGTAGCAGCCTCCCTGCTTATTTTGCTGTAACGATTATCACTTAAGGTACCTGTGGATGTATGGATGGATGGATGGATGGATGGATGGATGGATGGATGGATGGGTGGATGGATGGATGGAAAGTCTACGTGCCCCCAGGCACCTCAGGCAACGTATATACATCAGCCGTTTCTGTGGCAGTTATTTACAGTCTAGGGTATGGTTGCCAGCTCGCCGCCCAAGAATCAAGGGTCCAACAATGGCAACCCGGCAGCATTGGTGCTCGAACCAGGAGGCCACAGTCCAACACCTTCAGTGGTTAAGGTACCTATACATTAAACATTTCAGATAGGTTTGGGGCAGTCGTGGCTCAAAGGGGTTAAGGCACTGAGTTACTGATTGGCAGGTCGGTGGTTAAAGCCCCACCTCCACCAGGTTGCCATTATTGGGCCCTGAGCAAGGCCATTAACCCTATCTGCTCCAGGGACACTGTATCATGGCTGACACTGTTCTCTACCCACAGCTATGCTGGGATATACAAAGAAAGAATTTCACTGTGCAGTAATGTATATGTGGTGAATAAACTTAAATTAACTTAACTAACTAGGTCTCAATGCAAACTCATTTATTTGGCCAATCACAGAAACAGAAACTACATGTTTAAATTTTATACAAGCAACACTACGAACACAATACACATTCTAAATACTCATGTCTAAAATATTTTTATTTATTATGGTAATTTCACATTTCATATTATTTTTTGGAGCATTTTTGATTTATCACCTACTTTTAAAATGCATTATACAGTATTTGACATACTGTACTGTATTGTATGTATATTTATTCATACAGTACAATATGTGTGGCAAGTCTTATCACTCTTCCAAGCTTGCCACGGCTGCTGAAAACAATCAGTATGTTTAAAACCTCACTGATAATAATTACTATGAATTTGTAAATCACTACCAACAGTCCCCATAGCACAGAATTAAGCTGACTCAACAATCATGATCATGCTGTTTAATTAAAATTGAACAGCACGAGACTTTTTTTAGCCTTAAATCTGAACAGAAATGTCAGAGAATGATTTATATAACATATAAGAGGGTAGTCTACTTGTATTCATTATTTCTTTCTTTACCGGCATGAGAAAGTTCCAGTTTCCCAGTTTTGATTCTATACTGTAAAAAAAGTGGAATAATGTGGGGTAAATAAGTATTCATTCATCCGTTCATTAGTTTTCTATACCGCTTATCATGTACAGGTTCGCGGGGGGGCCTGGAGACTATCCCAGGGGACTTTGGGCACGAGACGGTGTACACCCAGAACGGGATACCAATCCATCACAGGACACATGTGCGTACACACTCATACACACACACACACCCACACAATTTGGGAACGCCAATTAGCCTAATCTGCATGTCTTTGGACTGTTTTGGGGGAGGGGGGGTGGGGGGGGGGCTGGGGTTAGGGGGGAGTACCCGGAGGAAACCCACCAAGCACAAGGAGAACATGCAAACTCTACACACACAGACCCCGAGCGTGAATCAGTGGGATGTTTTGACAACGCTAACCACTACACCACCGTGCCACTGGAAAATAAACATTAAGCATAAAAACATAAAATGTGTGGCTAAGGGTACTGTAGCTACTCTAAAAAGCTGAAAAATCTGTTTTCTGCAAACGACCCTGCTTCAGTGTGGAAAGGCCTGAAAACAATCACTAATTACAAGATGCCATCCCCCAACTCTGTAGGCAATCAACAACTGGTTTTAAACTCCCAGTCTCACACCACACTCCTGTCCTGATCATCTTTCCACACCACCATTATCACCTCTGACAACCACAGCCCCTGTACTCCAGGTCTGTGAAAAAGATGTTCGCCAGATCTTCCTGAAACAAAAGAGAAGGAAGGCTCCAGGTCCACACGGCGTTACACCAGCATGTCTGAAATCCTGTGCTGACCAGCTGGCTCCCATCTTCACACAGATCTTCAACAGATCACTGGAACTATGTGAAGTCCCCTCATGCTTTAAACGTTCCACAATCGTCCCCATTCCAAAAAACCTAAAATCACAGGACTTAATGACTACAGATCAGTGGCCCTAACATCTGTGGTCATGAAGTCATTTGAAAGGCTGGTGTTGGCCTACCTGAAGGACATCATTGGTCCCTTATTGGACCCCCTGCAATTTGCCTATAGAGCAAACAGGACTGCGGATGATGCAGTCAATATGGGACTGCACTTCATCCTTCAACATCTGGACAAACCAGGGGTTTCTGCAAGGGTCTTGTTCATAGACTTTTTATCAGCATTTAATACAATCATCCCAGCACTGCCTCAGACCAAACTAACCCAGCTCCCTGTTCATACCTCTGTCTGCCACTGGATCACCAGCTTTCTGATGGGCAGGCAGCAGCTAGTGAGACTGGGGGATTTCATGTCCAACAGCCGCACCACCAACACTGGAGCCCCTCAGGGATGTGTTCTCTCCCCATTGCTCTTCAGCATCTATACCAACGACTGCACCTCTACAGATTCCACTGTCAAGCTCCTGACAACCTGGAGCTGAACATGCTCAAAACAGTGGAGATGATCGTGGACTTTAGGAGAAACCCACCTACACTTCCCCCACTCAACATAATGAACAGCACAGTGACAGCAGTGGAGTCATTTCGGTTCCTGGGCACAACCATCTCTCAGGACCTGAAGTGGGACATGCACATTGAATCCATTGTTAAAAAGGCCCATCAGAGGTTGTATTTTCTTCGCCAGCTGAAGAAGTTCAACCTCCCACAGGAGCTGCTCACACAGTTCTACTCAGCCGTCATCGAATCCATCCTGTGCACTTCAAGGACTGTCTGGTTTGGCTCAGCTACAAAATCAGACATCAGACGACCACAAAGGACGGTTCGGACTGCTGAAAAGATTATCGGCACTCCCCTATCCACACTGCAAAAACTGTATATATCCAGAGTGAAGAAAAGAGCTCGGAATATCACTCCCAAGCCACCTTCTTTTTGAACTTTTGCCGTCTGGCCGAAGATACAGAGCACCGAACACCAGGACAGTCAGGCACAAGAACAGTTTTTTTTTCCCCAGGCAATTTACCTCATGAACAGCTAACACATTCTTATCACTGTGCATTAAATATATGTGCAATACTGTGTGCAACACCACTGTGCAATATACTGTGCAATACCACAGATATTTATTTAACTTATTTGTAGTAAAGTAAAGTAAAAAGTAAAGCCTTTATTTTGTCACATATACATTACAGCACAGTGAAATTCCTTCTTCGCGTATCCCAGTGTAACTGGGGTCAGAGCGCAGGGTTAAGGGCCGTGCTCAAGGGCCCAACAATGGTAACCTGGCTGAGCTGGGAATCGAACCGCCAATTTTCCGAACTCAGTGCCTTAGCCCTCTGAGCCACCACTAATCTCAGATCACTAATCTCACACCCTACTCCATTTGATGTTAACCCGAAAACCCATCCTTATTTAATTTTTTTTTCGTGTTTTGTGTTGTGCTGTTTTGTCTTGTTATTTGTTTTTGTTATGGAAGCTCTGTCACTAAAACAGATTCCTTGTACGTGTAAACATACTTGGCAATAAAACTCTTCTGATTCTGATAAAATAACAATTATTGTTTGTTCCGTAAATACAATATGTACTGTAACTGTTATTTTACAGTCAGAAATATGGACTAACAGGTACAAAGTTGACGCACTCTTGTTTGGCACTCTTGTTTGTCAGTCGCAGCTGGCGATAACTACACGGATTTAGTTCCTGGAAAATTTCAAGCAGCTGTTCCGGAGTCAAGAATACCACATCGCGACACTGTGCGAGATTTAATAAATAAACAAATAAATACATGAGTGAGAATAATAATGCGTTTCATTAAACGAATGTTTTCCCATAACCTTCTCCTCATTTAAATGCATGTTACTTTTTCTTATAAATTGTAAACAAACAAACAAACCAATAAATAAATAAACTAAAATATAAAGTTATTAAAGACAATTTATCAGTTATTTCAGTAACTTCGGATCAGTTCCTACTGACGAGACTTTTCCTACTTTCTGAGTAAGTTTTCCACTATCCAAAACCATGACGGTAGACGAAATGGTTACTCACGTTGCCCCAAGGTGTGACTGAGTATGCATGGTGACCTGAAATGGTCTGGCATCAAGTGTGAGTTCTTGGAAATGCTAGATAAATTACTGAATTAATCATTGTTTCATCTCCATTAGTGTTATTGGCATTCTCCAAAGAATATCGAAGCTGCTGCGTGTCTCAGGCCTGAGTAATACAGTAGATGTCCTGTCTGCAGTCTGCTACAGAGGGTTTGGCATTGTTCCTCTGCAGCACACCTGTGACTCCTGGCTCCAAGCAAAGATCATGGTTCAGTGCTCATTCACCCTCTACTACCTGCTGCTGTCTCTGTGCTTCTGCCACTCCCTCTGGACTCACCAAAAAACGAATGGGTGCTTTTTCTAGAGTTATGTGGGTCATCATTAGCATTCGTTAAGTGATATGAACTGGAAATATGCCGTAGCTGTGAGTCAGAGGATGTTATTTACAAGCTCCATCTAAATCACATCTCTGGAGCTGTTCTGTGAAGTTGCGATAGGGGAAGTAGGCAGGCTGTGGGGCCGTGGTCCAAGAGACATTAAACTGAATTATTTCTTTCAGGATGTTTTTTTTTTTCATTATTATTATTTCCGTCTCTTTGAGATAAACCTGGAGCAAACTGAATCTTCAACAATGTGACAAAATAAAATATCAACACTTGTTTAACCTTAAAACTGAACAGGAATGTCAGAGAATGATTTATATAACATATACGAAATATATAAATAATATAGAATATATACTTCCTCAGCACTTTTACTAGGCTAGGTTCTCAAGGTTCAGGTCAGGTAGGTTATTTAGCAAGCAGCCATCTGACAATCTGCCACAGCAGATGGCTATTTGTAAAAATAAATAACCTCCTTTGCCCCCCTCCTCATGTTGGGAAAGAAAGTAGGAGGTTGTGGTCACATGAAAGTGTTATGCAATTTCCAGCCTGACCTACAAAAGCAAGTGACGATTTAACTTGTGGCTTAGTACAGGTTACCTGAAATGTTCGCCGGAGTTTGATGGATGGCCCCAGTCCTATCTCTCAAAACCACATTCTCTTAAGAGAAAGAAAGGAAATGAAGCTGTAAACACAATTCAAAATAAAGTCAGCAGAAAAGACAAAAGATACTTGCAAGGTCTTATGTATAAGTCGCATTTTCTGCATGAATTATGACTCGGTTTCTGTGTATGTCAAAACTTTTTATTCGTTTTGATCTGCCAGGGTTATTCAAGTCAATCTTTGGATTGTGCAGAATAAGCACAGTTATGAAAGTAAAAACGTTCTTTATTTCTCTTGCGCTCAGATACCATCAAGGTAGAAAGTTTTCCTAGTACACCAGAGCCGAGGATTTTCAAGGATCAGGAGTTCGACTCCAAGCCAACTTGTCCAGGATATTCATTCTTGGATGAACAGCCTTCTTTAAAACTTTTGCACCATTCAAATGTTTTACGTACGTCTTCATTTATGGGAAATTTCATCACATTTAGTATTCAAGTTCTAATTTTGGTTCTCATGTCTACATCTGAGTGGTTATGATGAGAATCGCGAGGCTGACAGTCCTGTCTCTAAGAAAGTGTAAACTGACATTTCAGTGGTATGTTGCTGAGTAATTTAGTTTGGACAGGACCTGCACACCAACCTCACAAAAATGATCAGACAAAGAACTGCAACTACCAGACAGCTTTAATTTATGGCTACATTAATGTTGTGGAACAGCAGCACAAACAAACAAACAAACAAACAAACAAACAAACAAACAAACAAACAAACAAACGAATGAATGAATAAATAAATATTTACTGCAAATTATTCCAAGTGAAAATATCTTGATTGTAACCATATTTTCCAAGCCAAATATATAGTACTGTATATTTTATTATTATTAAAATTGAGTATACTTAGTCTTTTATTATATAATTTAACAAAATACATGATTTACATTTTCTTTTGAATTGTTATTAATTTGGTTTCTTTCTAGGCATACTGTAAAAGCTTCAAATGAAAAACTATCCACCAATAATGCAATTAAATTTCAAACATGAAATTGATCAAAATAAATGTCTGGAAATAGATTTAATAAGCATATATTTGTTATTTTTGTTATTCTATTTTATTCTATAGAATGAAATTTGAGGATAATGAGCTATTTTCAAAATAACCTCATTTGTAGTCGAATTATTATTATTATTATTATTATTATTATTATTATTATTATCTACTGGATAGATTGCTGTATTGGCACCATGGACACATACTGTACCAAGAGACTAAATACAATCCATCAACTGGCATGCTTGTATACAGCAAACTGAAAGAAACCTGGGAGAAACACTTGGGGAAAATAAAAATCCCAGGGCAGACAATAACCGGAGCTCAGGATCGAACCCAGCAACATTAATTTCCACACTGTAAATATTACTATGTGGCATTTTGTGTCTCTCTCAAACATGACAGAAACATTCATGGACATTTTTTAGGAAATTGCTATTGTTATCATTAGAATGTTACTCTGATTGTAACTGGGGAAATGGTGGGTGGGTGGTGGCTGATTGGAAGATTATGAGTTCACATCTCAGCATTATTGAAGTACTATTCATGAATCCTTATCTTTTATATCTTTAATTGTACTGTCTCATTTGTAAGCATAAACCAAACCATTTTATTTCATTTATGAATTCATTCATTTATCTTCAGTAAATGCTTTATCCTGGTCAGGGTTAGGGTAAATTCATAAGTGTATCATGGGACATGAGACAGGACTACAATCTAGATAGGGTGTTACTTCATCACAGTCAAATGACAGCCATATCATCACCACTACCACCAGGTGATCTGAACTACATTAATTGCCAACTATATACCAACAAACTGGTGACAGGATCATGGGCAACCAAGACTCACCCAAGACTGGCCCGTGGGGACCAGGCCAGCCCATGTAGTCCGATCCCACACAAAAGCCAATGCAGCATAAATTGCTGAAAAAAGTCAGTTCTGGCCATAATCAAAAGGCACCAAAACTCCCAATGCAGCACAGATCGCCATACATTGGGCGAAGCAGACAAAGACCCCAGATTCCAAACTCCCCAGATCCCAATCCAAACGAGCACCCATGGAATACACTGGACAACCAAGTCTGATCCATGGAGGCCCCATACCATCCTGCTGCCAGACACCACAACAAACCCCCAGAGGCCCTGTGTAGCCATGCACCGAGGGGCCAGACCCACCCCGGTGGTACCAGCTGAACCCAAAACCTTAGGTAGTTTTAATGTTACAGCTGATCGTGTATATTTTGCTTGAGCCCTGCAGGACTGTAACGTCCCGTATTTGCATTTTAATATTAACATATTATATCACTGATATAATCTTAGATCAATAAGTATAAATAACAGCTTCTTTTCAAACTGATATGTTGGCCTTAGGGGTGCCTAGGGTGCTGATTCATACTTTCTGATCCTACACTTTAATTAACAGTGATTACATGATGATCATAATTCATTCTATATACACTTCCCAGTCTCTGCTATCAGTCTGCTATCAGTCCTTTATTCATTTACTCAAAGCCTAGAAGCTCTGAGGAGCATGGATGAAGTCTAATAACCTGCTATCAGTAAACCCCAGAGCGAGCTCCTTATCTGAACTAGACCAGCTTATATTAACACACGGCAAAAAAAAAAAGAAAAAAGAAAGAAACAAAGAAAGAGAGAAAAAAAAGAATTGTATTTAGCTGATGAAGTATGCATCAATTTAAAACTCATATTGTATGTTTATTTTATCAGTCGTGTATTTATATAGCTATTGAAGTAACATTTCTGTTTTATCATGTAACCTAGGACAAGCTGAGGATTAAAGAAGTAGTTCATGTCATGTATCGCTGCTGGAGTGTGGAGGAATAAACACATTAAGAGTGACAGGTGCAATGGGTAAAACCTACATCATGAACAGGAATGAACAGCTATAATGTGTTTATCTGCGGAGGGGCGGGTGGTGTAAATTGATTGAGAGTCATTAAGGCTTAAAGGCTGACAAACAGAGACAAAAAGACACTTTGAATTGCAATGCCCTACTCCACAAGTCAAATTTGCAGCCTGTTTGTCTTCTCACTCGTACTTTATCGTGATGAAAGGAGGACAGGGAATTCGATCGCGTCCAATTTCAGGTTTTCATTAAGATTCTGCCAGATCTAATTCTACAACTATGTTGTAGGAAGGATAACATAGAGCCAGAGTTTATTATTGTGCTCTGTTTGAATGGGTTTTCTTTGTCTGACGCTGAGGATCAAGCAAAAACCTTTTTCCTGTATTATGACACCTTACGGTTATTTATTTATTATACAGTAACTCCTTCACACCTCTACTGACATTTCTCATTTTCTTTTTAATGGTGATACAGTATGTGTGCGTGTGTATCACCTATGCCAGATGGTTCTTTTGCTTTAATGCAAAACACATTATGGGCCAATGTTATTTGGTCCTTGTTGTTAACACTGATTTATATTTCTCTGCACATAGTGTAAATCAATATGAATAGCCTGTTATACCACAGTGATATTGTATTCTTGATTCTGATTGGTCAGAATGTGCTTGAAAAGCTGCTCTGGTGAAATTGCAGTGCAGATACAGGATAAATGGTTATAAACCATTATAAATTAAATATTTAATCCTAATAATACTGACTTTTTTATTAGGTACTTTGTAGATATAGTTAATAGTCAGGTGAACCCACGTATATGTGTCCCTTTCTTTCTTTACGGCAAAACAGTCTACCTAACTTATTAATACAAAGGAATAAAATCTTATATATTATGCCTTGAAAAAAGAACTATATTTTTCCAATTCTGTGATGTAATGTTGCACATAAATGCTAATAAATTCACTTCTCCTCGACATTTAGATTTTTATATATGGCGCAGATTTAACTTCAGGCAAATCCTGAAGGACTGGCAAAGTTTCATTACGTTATGTACAGGCAATTCTGCGTAATGCTGTGACAAATTCTAACTGGACAGACGGACAGACAGCGATGTTTCTGAGACTGGTTTCATGTCCTTCAATGTATGAAACATACATTGAAATTGATCAATGTGTAGACAAAACTTTTCTTTTATTTATGCAGAGATACCAGTAAACATGCTTATCCAATCATGTAGAAGCAATTTAGTGCGTAAAATCATGTGGATGAAGGCCAAGAAGTAATTTTTTTATAATTTAATTACAACATCAGAAAGAGCGAAAAACAGTAGAAGGAGAAAAAATAGTGATTATAATTGTTCATGCGAGATGTGCTGGTTTCGGTATTTCAGAAATCACTCTTTGCAACTGTGGTGAACAGAAAAGCAGTTTAGAACATAGAGAATCCTTAAAAGTCTGAATCATGGACACTCACAAACAGAAGAAACTTTTTTTTTTTTTAAGTGTTTCAAAACTGTAATTCATGTAGAGCGGTACCTCGGTTTATTGGTTTTAATCAATTCCAGAGGCGAGTTCTTAGGGCAAAAATTTGTATTGTGAAATGCATTTTCCCATAGGAAATAATGTAAATGCAGATAATTCATTCCAACCACCCAAAATATTACTAATATTACCAATTTCTAATTTTATAATCATATTTTTGCATATTCAAGCAATTACAACATTTAGAAAAGACTATTATAAAATATGAAATAAATAGACATTAAACCTCACGTAACACTGATTTACAGTATGATTCCTCTGCTTTAAAAATGAACATTCTTGGGAGCCATGGTACTACGTCTCTTGCACAAAATGCAAAATGCAAAAAAAAAAAAAAAAAAATACACACACACAAAAAATATGTAAATTTGCTGGCACTGGGTCCTGCTCAGTTCGTTCACTCAAAAATGGCAAAAATGGTTTGTATGCCAAAGCAAATTTCTTGCAAAATTGAAGTTCTTAATGTGCAAATTTGTGAGGGGTGGGGTCGTATGTCAGGGTATCACTGTAATCAGAACTTTTTGAGATTCTTACAAAATTCTTTTGAATTACAAAATTGTAATTCATATAATTGAAAAATACTGTCATTATTTCTTTTCTTTTTTTTTTAGCATTTATGTCAGTAACAGTCAAAAGTAAAGTCGTTCCTTTAATTATTCCAGGGTGGAGGGATTTTTATTTGTTTTTGTTTTTTGTCTCATAAACTTTAACATTCAGAGAAAAGAAGAGGCTGTTTATACCACATGCGTGATGACAGAAAATAACCTAGTTATTAAATAACAGATGTTATACAATTTAACTTTTTTTTGTTCTTTAAATCAATATAATGTGTAATTAGACTTCAACCTGTTGTTGATTCATTTTCTTTCATCCCTTCTTTAACATGCTATGGCTGTCTAATAATAGAAATCCAGTAACCAGTTGAATCCTCTCCTGGAACTCCTTTTCCTTTCCTGGCAGGTTTTTTAAAGTGGTTATAAAACTTTTGTTTATGATTCCACTCAGGATAATTTTTCACAGAAGGTTTGTCAGCATTGCAAGGCTGGTGAAATATAACAAAGTAGCAGTCTTAAAAGGAAGTCCAATTTCACAGACTGGATGGTCTAACCATGTTGATTTGGCGATGGTCTGTCTTTCATCTTCTAACAAATAATCCACTGTACCCACAGTAGTCAGAGATAGATAGAGAGAAAGAGAGAAGCGGGCTGGGGGGACTGGGGTGAGAGGAAGCGAAAGGTAAGGCTCGCTATATCACCTCTGTTATGTGTCAGGTAACCTGTTCCATATGGAAGGCAGCCATGGTGAAAAGGACTCGATGGCCTAAAGGCATGTGTTTGGGATTTCTCAGGAAGCATGTAGACAGAATCCATTATTATTCAATAGGCTCCATTTATCATGTCAGGAAATGACCTTATGTGAGGATCCGGATATCCGAATATCTCGTCACGGAACATCCAGTCACGGAACATTTTATTCTATGTGAAGTTCTTCTGTTCAGTGTTTTCTATGAAAATTCATAAAGCTCAGGAAATCACTCTCAGTACTTCAATTAATCTAAAATATGACCGATGATTGACATATTAGGATTTGATAAATGCTATGATAAATAATAATTCAAAGATGATGCATAAAGCTTATACAACATCTGTAAAACTTCCTTCACCAGTGCTCCAGGCCAGCTGTTTTTCTCATCAGCAGGCAAGCAGAGAAAGAACAAACAATGAGAATTTTTGCTACCGAACCGAGTGCAGATTTCCCTAAGGAAGGGGATCCTTTATCCAGGGTTTCCTCTATGCACAGAATAGATAGAATATATTACAAACCATTTTCCTGGGCATTTTTTCCACTCTTTTTTTTTTTTACCTGGAGGAGAGGATACCATATTTTCCTCTCTGAGACAGATCATTCTTTTACTAGAAACTTTCCGGGAAAAGCGGCAGGTGCTTACGTGGATGTCATAAAAGCCTTCCCATGTGCATCATGACTTTAAGGTGGGCGTTTTGTTTTTTTCAACCATAAACCTTGCGCGGCATAAATTTTCACAACAGCAACAAAATATTTATTATAGTGCGACCTGGATTCAATTCATTTATACAATAAGGATTTGTGTGAAATGTGAAGTGCTGGTCTAAAGCCTGGATAAAATGGGAGAGTTGCATCAGGAAGGGCATCTGGTGTAAAAACCTGTGCCATGCTGATGTGCGGATCGGATGGTCCACTGTGGTGACCCCTCAACAAATTCATTAATTCATTCATCTTGAGTAGTTGTTCAGGATCATAATATATCCGTGAAACACTGGGCGTGGGGATGGAATACACCCTGGATGAGAATATCGTAAGGTATCATGCAGACACATTTACACCTAGGGACATTTTAGAATTTCCAGTCCACCTACCAACATGTTTAGGAGGTATGGGGAAACCAGAGAACGTGGACTCAAGCCAATACAGACAGATGTTGAAATTCTGTACAGGCAGTAGCGTGAGCTCAGGATCGAACTAAACACCATAAACAGTGCTTAAATACAAAACTGAATACAGGTTATTTCCATTTCCAGATTATCCACTCTGCCCACTTTTTTCCCAATGCACAGCTCTCAAACTTTTTATAACATTTTCCTGAAGTTCCATCATTTGACTTGCCATGAAGTTATTTGGACTCTGTGGAACATCTTGATCCATCTTTCTCTCTAATCAGCGTCCTTCTTTAACTACAGCCTGCTGTCAGGAGCGCTTGACTTTGGGTAAGTGGAGATGTTAGGGCTCAATGGAGGCACTGTGCTCCTAACTAGCAGCACGCACACATGAGGAAATTGAAGCTCCCGGAGGACCACCGCTCTGTACTCGCTTCCAGACTTCACACCTCATACTTCGCAAAGATCTTATCACTGCGTGACTTGGAAAGACCATGAGACATTATAGAAGGCTTTTAATGACCACAAATGCCCTTCAGGTCTTTCATGGCTTGGGTCTATGTAAATAACTAAAGCTATCAAATCACATTGATACAGGCTTTGTGCACTGAATTCATTTTTGAGGATTTTGGAGGGAATGCAGTGGACTTTAGCTAGCTAGACAGGAAAAAAATGTGGGCTGACTGCTACTTAATAATTAACCGATCCTATGTTTGTTTTAGGAATAATATTAAAAACCCACCGGCTTCTTTTGTCCACATATTTGAATAGTTAAAGTTCACAAATGAAATTCAGCTGCTAAAATCAAGGGAAATTTAATACCAGAGGTAGGAACATTGTGTTACTTGGTATTTAACTCCTACAGAGTTTCAGAGTTTGAGTTTCTCTTTCACCTAACATTTTCAAGTTTTACTCATGCTCCCAGAACCACTCTTTCACCATTCGAGTTCTGGAATATACCTGTACCATCAGGGAAGACAAACTCCATAGATGTGACAACCGGGTCATTCAGTACATTCAGATCATCAGTCCTGACCAGTTGAAGATTATAACACTGCCTCCAGAGGATTGTACAGTGAGCACTAGGCATGATGGGTGCCCTGATTGCTCTGGAAAGGGTCAATCTGGACTCATCGGACCACATGACCTTTTCCATTGCTCCAAAGTCCAATGTTTATGGTTCCTAGCAAACTGAAGCCTTTTGCTTTTTTGGCTGATTAATCTCATTAGCAATGGTTTAGTCCGAATCCATTGCATTGAGTATGAATGGGAATGCTCTTACTTTCACAGTTAAACATCGCTATGGTTTTAACTGTTGATTTTTCTTACCATGCAACTTCATCAAGTGTTTAAGGGATCTAAATTCATGATTTTTTTTCCAACCACATTTGTTCCACAAACTTGACGGTCCAGCACTATCCTTTCAATTTTTAATAATGTGATGGAGGGTTCTTAACCCAGTTCCAGTAATTTCTAATTTGCTTGATCTAGCCCAACAATTTCATCCAACTTTTTTTGGGGGGCCAGACAGAAATCTGAACATAGATTTGGTTCTCTAATGAGCAAACCAGAGAAAGAAAAAAACTCTGACATGAAATAAAGAATAAACCTTAAGACTCAAAAGGAAACCCATTTTCTTCTGGGTAACACCACATTATAAATCATTATTCACAGTTGTACGGTTCCCTGGTGGACTAGTAGCTAGCTTAACTTGATCCAGAGCCTGGGTTTAATTCCTAGTCAGGGAACCAACCTTAGCCATGAACTAGTGCCAGTTCAGGAAGGGCATCCATTGTAACTGTGCCACATCAAACATCTGGATCCAGACATCTTCTATGGTGAGCCCCAAACATGAAAAAAATATATACTTTTTACGTATACGTCTTTTTATGTATTTTAAGTACAGTACAGACCAAAAGTTTGGACACCCCTTCTCATTCAAAGAGTTTTCTTTATTGTGTTCTTTAGCCCAAACAAGTCTCTTCTGCTTGTTGCCTGTCCTTAGCAGTGGTTTCCTAGCAGATATTCTACCATGAAGGCCTGATTCACACAGTCTCCTCTTAACAGTTGTTCTAGAGATGTGTCTGCTGCTAGAACTCTGTGTGGCATTGACCTGCTCTCTGATCTGAGCTGCAGTTAACCTGCGATTTCTGAGGCTGGTGACTCGGATGAACTTATCCTCCCTGTAGCAGAGGTGACTCTTGATCTTCCTTTCCTGGGGCGGTCCGCATGTGAGCCAGTTTCTTTGTAGCGCTTGATGGTTTTTGTGACTGCACTTTCAAAGTTTTCCCAATTTTTCGGACTGACTGACCTTCATTTCTTAAAGTAATGATGGCCACTCGTTTTTTCTTTACTTAGCTGCTTTTTTCTTGCCATAATACAAATTCAACCTCTTTGAATGAGAAGGTGTGGCCAAACTTTTGGTCTGTACTGTATATACCTTGAATGAATGAACAGTATGTGTAAGTGTATAGAGAATAGTTTAAGTATGAGCAGATTGTGTACATGTCCAGGGATGACGTCCAGAACTCATTTGTGGTCTTTGTGATTATAGCAGTTCTTAGATACAAATCTACAGTACGTATATGAGTATGCACTCAAACAAGAATGGGCCTGCAAATCATTAGGAATCATCAACAGCAACGGAACATGAGTCAGAAATACAGACGTTCACTCTGCTTTAAAGAATTTGAATGTGTCATGCCTAAACTTGCATTCTACTCAGTATATTGACCTTCATGAGCACAGAAATGTCAATGCAGATATATAAAGAGGATCAGGTCTAACATTTTATCAAGCTCTTATCTGCACCAGCACAAGAATTTTCATTCATACAGACACAGCAATAAAATATCACATTCAGAAGCCCCTCGGTGCTACAGGAGGACACTTTGCATTATTGCGTATTAAGATAAGAATTCCCGGCGGAGGATAAATGTTTGCAGCATCTGACATTTCTGATCTTGGCATCTAATTTAAAAAAGACACAGGAGAGAGTTTTGATTTCAGTCATCATGAAGTGTTGTGCTGCCATAAAAAGCTTTTTTTTTTAAAATAGATAATTGAACTGGAAGAAGGTTTATATGCTTAGTAATGCCAGCCTCCAGATTGCAGTAAAGCTCTAAGTACAAAGAAACCCACAAACCAGATGGACCGACATGTCTCACAGTTTCCAGGTGGAAAATATTATTAGGAGGTCTGTCCGTGTAACACTGCCAAGGACGGGCTGCTGCAAACACGTTCATTCCCACTGACAGCAGAAGTTCGGAAGATGTTTTACTAACAAATTTGACTTCATGTAGATATTTCGAAGCAGGAGGTAGCTCAGCAGTTACAAATACATCACCTCCCGCTGCGTGTTAAAGGAAATTGGTGATAAATGTGAAAGCCGAACTTTGATCCTCCAGTAGTGTGCTAATATTATTAATAAACGATAAAATTCATGAATGAAGTTTATAGTTAATAATCAGACCAAAGGTTAGAAATAACTGACGCTCCATCTTCTTCCTCGAACAAGAAATAAAATATGACGGGAAACGCCGCAATAGGAAAAAGACAAACAACAGGGAACTCAGAAACCAGAAAGTGCTCAGACATTCTTGAGGCGGAAAACTTAGTCATATCAATAATTATACTTTTCCCCTTGGTAAATTACAGCAATGTTTTTACCATTATCTTTTTTATATATACCATTTATTACCAGTCTGCCATACAATTATTTGTTACTATCAGGGCTCTTAAAATTAACACGTGATTAATACAGGAATTTTAACGCATTACTATTTTTTAACACACATTAATCTCGTGACCAGGTTTGACCCTAATGGCTTCCCATCATCGCAGTACGTTTACTCGGCTGTGTGTGATAATGGAACATTTAACACAGATAATAAGATGGCTGAGGAAACATCACCAGGTGTGCTGAACAGCAAGTTATTCATTATAAAAAGCTTCCAGATGGACGTTTGGATAAAACCAAAGTCGTGTGCTCGAGCTACAATCAATGGGAACTATTTTTACAAGAGTACATTAAATGTAGAACATTGTAAAAGGCTCTGAGAGTGAAGCAGTTTGCAGAAGCTACTTTTAATGCACTTACTGTAGACTACTGGACATCAGTAAGTAACCAAACCTACCTCGGTGTTAAAGCACACCTAATCGATGACACATGGCGACTGCACTCATTCACTCTGGGTGTAATAAAACAAAAGAAAGATATTTTGCCAAAGCATACACTACACAATTGCACTGGACAAGTTGAAAAGGAGATCACAGACATGATCCCCACTATAGGAGCAGAAAGGGCTCACAATATGATTGCGGCTGCAAGGACTTTACAATTCGAGAGATTTTAATTTAACATTTGTAACAAATGTAAATGTTTGAGATATTATATAACTGTTTATATAATCTGTTTCCTCCAACCAGTTTGTCATCCATTTCTTTATTCCAACATTGTACGTTTATACAATAATACAAGTAAATCCGAGTGTTTTAAAACTGTGATTA
The DNA here is from genome assembly GCA_030347435.1 of Clarias fuscus. Classification (NCBI taxonomy): domain Eukaryota; kingdom Metazoa; phylum Chordata; class Actinopteri; order Siluriformes; family Clariidae; genus Clarias; species Clarias fuscus. The sequence continues at coordinate 22,711,227 of CM059208.1, forward strand.
AATTAATTGAGATTAATCACATAATATAACTATCCTTAACTAGATTAAATAGTTTAATCAATTGACAGCACTAGTTATTATAGAAACAACAACATATATAAAATGCACATTACTATACTATAATTGTACAATAAATGTACTATAGATGTATAATAAATGGCGGCAGTGGTACTGTCAACACTTTTCCTGTAGAACATTATTCAACACCTTTGACCAATCAGCATTAAGCATTGAGCAAAAGCGCTGTATTAAATCTGTCAACAAATTCATGTCTGTCTTTTTTCTCCACTACTATTCAACGACTCCGCCCCTGTAGACGACCCACAAGTTTTGACTTTTAACAGGCCCACAATCGCTCTCCATCTAGTTACTAGAATGGTCTGGATTTACAAACTTAGTGTCCATTACAGAACGTGCAGTACAGACACCGAGCACAGTAACTAGACTGAGACGCTTGTCCATAATTACGTATTGAACAAGCTCCAGGGAATAACCCAGTTTCAGTATGCTTCTCTGGTTCTCTATAAGCCCCTGCATCTCAGTGTCTGACCTGTTCCCTAATCACCTTCAGCTCTGCCTTTAATGGCACAAGCTGCAGTAAGTAACAGTGACGGCCATAAATCAGGAGTACAGCCTGAGTTGTATGAAATACTGAAGCTGTTAAGCACGACCTGGTTAGAAAAAGAGACAAAGCGGGGCATTATATTTAATGTTTCCAAGTAAATCTAGTTTATAGGCAAGTCTGTGTGTCAATGTGTATTTTATGCATTTTTGGTAATAAATTAATAATTTATGCCTCTTCTAAAATCATAAAGATGGCTAAAGAGGCATTTATTAGCGATGAAGGGCCAGACAAGAGACTTCTAATTAATGAGTCTAGCTCCTTGTTCAGGCTGTGGGAATGGGACAGACTTGTGGGTCATCCACCGACTGAGTCTCTGTCTGAATACAAGGAACATGGCTGCCTGTTTAGGATGGTAGAAAGAGTCACTTTCTTTTATGCATAAAAGCCATTTAACTTTCTTGATTCATCAACAATGTTCATGTTGTAAGGCTTCTTGATATATTTCGACGTTTTGCTCAGATCATAGTTCATGTTAGCATCACTTGTTGTTTTTTGAAAAACAGTAGCAGACAAAAAGTATAACCTACAGACCACTATACAGCTTATACCTTTCACATGTGTTTTTGATTTACAGCAATTCCCCTACATACGAACAAGTTCCGTTCGTAAATCCAATTTGTTCGTAAATCCAACAAATATTGCTTAAGTACTAGGATACTAACAGAATCGGCTATATACGGTACATTTACAAAAAAGAAATGAACAAGTAATGTCTGCCATCTTCTCACCTCGATCTATTCTCTCAATTATTTTCACTTTTGTCTCCATCGTTATTGCTTGCCGCTTCTAAGCAGCTTCATCGCCGCTGCTTTTATACTTGTTGGAAAAGGTAGTATCACAGCAGCTATGTTCACATCTACACAGAAATAGCATAAATGAACTGTATCAGTCAGGATTTAGGCCTCATCACAGCACAGAGACAGCACTTGTTAAAGTAGTAAACGACCTCCTATGGGCCTCTGATCAGGGTTGCGTCACTATACTTGTGTTACTGGACCTCAGTGCAGCTTTTGACAACATTGATCATAGTATTCTCCTTCACAGATTAGAAAAGGTAGTAGGAATTAAGGGAACTGCCCTCTTGTGGCTCAGATCCTATTTGACTGATCGTTATCAGTTTGTAGATTTAGATGGTGACCATTCCTCATGTTCTCAAGTGGAGTTTGGTGTTCCACAGGGCTCAGTTTTAGGCCCACTGCTTTTTTCCCTTTACATGCTTCCTCTGGGCAACATAATTCGTAAACATGGTATTAGTTTTCATTGTTATGCTGATGACACACAATTATATGTCTCAGCAAAACCAGATGAGAAAAACCAGTTTGCTAAAATCGAGCAGTGTGTGCAGGATATACGAGATTGGATGTTAATTAATTTTCTTCTGCTTAATCCTGATAAGACAGAAGTTCTGGTCATAGGACCACAAGTAGCTAGAAGTAAGCTTTCTGATCACACTGTAACTTTAGATGGCCTTTCTGTTCCATCAAGTGCAACAGTAAAAGACCTCGGTGTGATTATAGATTCCAGCCTTTCGTTTGAAGCTCATGTAGATAATATCACCAGGATAGCTTTCTTTCACCTTAGAAATATTGCCAAGATAAGAAACATATTGTCACTAAATGATGCAGAAAAACTAGTTCATGCTTTTATCACGTCTAGGTTGGACTATTGTAACGCCTTACTGTCTGGTTGTTCAATTAGGTGTATAAACAAGCTTCAGTTAGTACAGAATGCAGCAGCGAGAGTCCTCACTAGAACCAGAAAATACGAGCACATCACCCCTATCTTATCTACACTGCATTGGCTCCCTGTGAAATTTCGCATCGATTTTAAGATACTACTTTTGACATTTAAAGCACTAAATGGTCTCGCGCCACAGTATTTGAGTGAACTGTTAGTGTCTTACGATCCGCCACGCCTACTTCGATCAAAGAATGCAGGCTGCCTGTCAGTACCACGTATTATTAAAACTACAGCAGGGGGCAGAGCTTTTTCTTACAAAGCCCCAAAGTTATGGAATAGTCTTCCTATTAATGTTCGGGACTCAGACACAGTCTCAGTGTTTAAGTCTAGGCTAAAAACCTATTTATTTAGCCAAGCATTTTTGTAAATAGATTAACCTTAGGTAAAGGAGCAGATCTGGGGGACTCATAGACGTAGAGTATTCTGGTGAACTGGTATGTTTAGATGCTGTCCTCCCCACTCTCATTGTTCACTCAGGTTTGTTGACGGTGAGGTGAGGTTGCTTTACATCTCAGGGAGCCCTCATGTTTGTGTTTCCTTCTGGCTCTCCCTTTTAGTTATGCTGTTATAGTTAGTCCTGCCGGAGTCTCTGCTTGCACTTTGCACTAAATATACATTCACCTATACATGCTGACTGTGACCATACCTAACTGCCATCTCTCCTTATTTTCTGTTCTCTCCTTTTCTGCTCTCTTCTCTCTCTCTCTCCCCCTCTTCTTTCCCTCTCTCTGTCTCTCTGTCGAGCTATACATGTTTCGCTCCTGAGTTGCCAGTGATCCAGACCCCTCTGCCCTCTGGAGCCGTCTAACCCATCCTGGAGTCCTGCTTCTGGTTGGAGATCTCGTCGCATGGATGCCCCGTGTGGTCTGCCTGGATTCGTATGGTGGCTGGGGATGGTTTCCATGAAGACTCTCCTGTCATCGAGTGATGCTCTGGGGACCTGTGACTTCAGTTGTTCGATAACTCAGGACCGGAATCCCCTACAGTCTACCTGAGCCTCCGGGAACAAACTGGACTCCTTTTAATTTTAAAACATCTCTTGTTATACTGAACTTCCAGTCTTACACATTATTATGCTGAGCAATTCCTGCTATCCGTTATCACCCAGATGAGGATGGGTTCCCTGTTGAGTCTGGTTCCTCTCAAGGTTTCTTCCTATTACCATCTCAGGGAGTTTTTCCTTGCCACCGTCGCCCTCGGCTTGCTCATCGGGGACAATCTTGTCATTTTGATTCATATACATTGCATAAAAACTTACTTCTTTTTATTGTGTAAAGCTGCTTTGCGACAATGTCAATTGTTAAAAGCGCTATATAAATAAAATTGACTTGACTTGACTTGACTTGTTTCCAGACATCCTGGACTTGTACTGCACTACTGTACTTTATACATTACAGTATAGTACTGTACACTACACCACAACCACTTGCAGGGGATGCGTTCTGCATGCATGTAACAAAGTACGCCAGACACGTGATCTAACTTCCGCGATTGAACATGATTTAGGGGGAATTAAGGGGGGAAAAAGATCTAGTTAACTATCACTTATTTTAAGCATTAAGCCATGCTGTCTCTTTGTTGTTGAAACTTGTTTGAAGTTTGTGTTGCACGCTTTGCTGCTTTGTCACTCGAGAGATACATATTTTTTAAGTTAAATATGTATCCTGTATCTGTCAGTAGTGCAGACAAGCAGGATTTTTTTTTTTTTTTTGCTAAAAGCTGATCGCTCTCGTTATTAGTTGTGATAATAATTAAAGTACTGTAAAAAGTCTTGAGCCACCTCTCATGTACTCATATTCAATGAAATTGTGTGTATAAAAGAAATGGGAGCAAATGTGACAGGCTGCAAAGTGCGTAAAAGGTCCTGTAAAGTTTTAACATTTTGTAAATGACTAAACAAGTCACTCGGTCTGTCCATATGGATAATGATCCATACTGTATGTAAGCTCATAATCTTACTGCTGCCAGGAGAATCACATTTAAACGCACTGTCTGTCAGAAAGGTCTCCATTTATTAACAGAAAAAGACATAGTTTTATACGTTTGGCCAAACGCCTGGTGTCATGTACATCTGTTACAAAAGAACATAAACCATTTTAACATGTTCTGGTGAAATCCTAAAGAACAAAGAGTGGAATCTGTACAGATGTCTTTCTGGAGACAAACCACTAAGTGTTAGCTCGGGGGAAGGGAAGAGAGAAGGAGAGAGAGACATAGCGAGAGAGAGCATGGGAGAGTTGGCACGTTGATATCAAATCCAAGAGGAGACAAGAAGGTAGTTGCATGGAAGACTTAACACTTTTATATCAGATCCATGAGGAAGAGTAAAATTTACTTTTTTATATATATAAAAACTCTTATAGATACGACAGCAACCTCATTTCCCCTCTTGTCTGTTCCAACCACTCAGCATTATTCAGCATCAACAGTATACAAATCACCGGCCTGATCATCTGTCGTCATCTGCACCTGTTTCTCACTAGTTAACACCTTAAGTTAGATTTATTTATTTATTTTTGCTTGTGTCATGTGTATAAATGATTTATAGGTCACTGTGTGGCTTAACAAACAAAAAACATTTGCCGGAAACTGATCAGGTACAGGGACTGGACTGTAAATAAGAACTATTCCTTATGGAGACATTATAATACCTGAAATTCTGGCTCTTTGGAAGCAAAATATGAAGGAATGATTGGTCACTGATTGGTCAAGACTTTGGCACAGTTCTATATAATGCTACATCCATATGGTTCACAATCATAACCCCAAGTTACCCATTTTTTTTTTCTTTGATGTGAACGTTCCAATTCCTAGAAATGTACCACATGTACATGCAATTTTTTTTGCCCACTGCCATTAGGCATAATTTCAAGAGAGTAAATATGGGATATGTAACCAAATGAGATTTTTGTGTCTACTCATCCCCTTATTCTGTACAGGGCCATAGAAAGCCTAAAGCCCATCCCATGTGATGGCATGAGACGGGGTGCCCCCTGGATGGTGCGCTATTCCATCACAGGGCACAAGCACACACAAACTCACTTCCAGACTATTGGTAATTTGGAAATGCTAATTGGATGTTTTTGGACAGTGGAGGGAGAACAACTCCACACACACACACACACACACACACACACACACACACACACACACACACACACACACACACACACACATACACACATACACACACACAGACCTGAGACAGAAATCAAACCCTCATCTCTGGAGGTGCAGGGCCCCAGTGCTAACTATTACACCAGCATGCCACCTCTACATAAAAATTTAAACATGTCATCTTAAGGCAAGAAAACCAGATCCTAAAAAGTGTATGAATGTAAGTTTATGCATATTCATTGGAATTCTTATTATGAACTAATGGTCGCATATGGAAGAACACGTATCTGATTTGAAAAGATTTTTCTTTTCGTGTTCACACTCACACAGCCAACAAAAATCAAATTAGATCTGTGTGCCACTGAAGCAAAACCAATAAAAAATGCAATTCTAAGGACTATAATGTAAATATGGCCTTTAGCTCTTCACCCTGTAAAGCAGGCTTATTCCTGCAAATGAAATCCAATAATCCCACAACCCATCAAAATACAGTCCTGCTAATGTAATGTTCTTACTCCTTATTGAAAGCAATTTGCAGTCGTCAAAAAATAATGAAAAATTATGTCGCCATTTCCATTTAAAAGAAAAGTTCTTGTATTAAAAAAAAAAAGTCAATGGCTTGGGCACATCATAGCTTGTTAGAGAGGGCAATGATATCAGTGAGCGAAGGAGGCAATCACACACCCCATGCTGCACAGGGCATATGGAAAGCTTCAGACTCCAGGCTTTCATCAAAATTAATCCATCATATGAATGGATTAGTGTGTAGGGAAGAATTGCATGCGTGGGATCTGGATGTGTGTGATGGGGTGGGGGGGCGGGGTTGTGTAGCAGTTTGCTGTCTTTTCACAGCAGGCATCAAGCATGTTTAGATTTATCACAGCTCCCTTGGTGAGCAGCTTTAGCAGCGAGAGCATAACACACACAAGCATACTTCATCATTTAATAAGGCAATTCATCATTGTTATCCAATAAAACAACACACTGAGCCTCTTGTTTGATTAGACAAGTCTCTTGCTCCTTGATTTCAACACATGAATCATGAATTTTTGGCCGGTTTTCCATTAGCTAACGCCAGGAAAATGCTACAAAGGTGTGTGTATGGGAGGAATGGGGGATATTTATTGGACATAGCAGAAAAGACATCCATTACACATTGAGAGCGGGATTATAAATGCGAGACTTGGATAGTTCAAATCCTATTAGACATGGGTCGATAGACTGATAATTAGAGGGGTCATGTTTTTTCCCTCCCATGCTTGACGGGGGTTTGCGTCTGTCCCCATTATTGTTCTGTAGATCTTACTGCCCTCTGCTGCATTGGCTGTGACACTAAACACTGTTTGATCAAGGGTGTTGAAATACCCCCACCCCCCAACCCCAAACCCCACCCATCCCCCAGTAAATGTGTCACAAAAAAAAAACTGCTAGAATTAGATCAATGTTCAAACCTTGAATAGTTGTGTCATGCACCATGCACACTCATACATTCATGCAACTTATCTTAGACATTTCAACTACCAGCCTTTTTTTTGGGGGGAGGGGGGGGGGGCAGTTGGCTAGCAAAAACCAGCATGGGTACCAGGAGAAAATGTGAACCTCCACACAGAAATAACCCAAGCTGAGAATCAACCCATGAGGCAATAATGGTATGCCAACATGCCACCTCTTCATAAACATTAGCTGTAGGTGTTTCTCACCTTTTTCACAAGAAAGGATTTATTTTTGGCGAAATCTGTAAAGCCTTTGCTATGACTTTAAGAGGTTTGACTCCTCACAATGCCAAAGCTGGCAGTCCAAGAGAGTCTAATTGGTTCTCATTATTGGCATTCCACCCTCTTCACTGTGGACCTGAGCGACACAAGACAGTAACAAGTAGCTGTGAGCTCATGTATACAAAAGAAGGCAGTTAATGCTCTCCTTCAGTCCTGTTTAGCGCCCTGTTTGACAATGGATGAGTACTAATTTGAAATGATGGGGTGCTCTGGATTCATGAAATCAGGACCTGACACTAAAATAAACAATGGCTCCATTTCTTAAACACAATACAAGTTGCAAGTCAAGATGCAAAATACATTATAGGTTTAGAGTATGCAGTCTGTATGGGGGTAACTCACAGGACACCGAGTTGATGTCTCCATAACTGGGGTGTCTTTTGACACCCGCTGCTGCAGTTGTAAATATTTATACAAGGTAAAATCTAGGTAACAATTTTCTTAACAACATATAGTGCACAGTATGCATGTTTAAATTCTTTCTACAGCACTTTGCCAATACCACTATTACACTATAACTTTCCATCTCATGTTATTTAATCCATCTATCCATCCATCTGTCCATTATCTATCTCACTTATCCTGTATGGGGTCGCAGGGGACCTGGAGCCTATCCTAGAGAACTTGGGGCATGAGGCAGTGTACAAGAAGTATACCATGGATGGGGTGCCAACCCATCACAAGGCACATGGCCAATGGACAATTTGGAGAAGGCAGCCAGCCTACACCCATAAACTGTATAAGAATGGGACCAACCCACTGTGAAACCACCTATAGGTTTTCTGAAGAGCAGTTTTGAAGCTCAACTGTGGCATTTCTGATCATCGCCATCTTGGCAGGAATTGACTTGGCCAAAACTAAAAATATGCTAACGTTATCCCTACCCTGTCAACCCCTGCATTTCTTGTGGTAAGTTACATGTCAGTGATTCCAGTTAGCTGGTTAGCTAATGCGATGCATAGTACAGAGGTAGTGTTTTGACACCTGCAATGTACAGTACAGTACTACTGAAAACCTTCTAATTTCATGGTCTCTGATTTTTATTTCTTTCTACAATGTAAAACAATGACGAAGTCGTCCAAAATATGCAACAATCTCTTTTAAACCATTTATATTGAGAGTGTCTGCTGCTTATGCTCTGTAAAGCCTTCATAATGGCTCTAATCTGAAGTGCTGTTTGGTAATTGGTGATTTCTGAGGCTGGTAACTCTAAATTAACTTCTAGTAAGTTTTGATCTTGCTTCTCTGGGATGTTCTTCATGAGAGCCAGTTTCATCATGGTGCTTGATGGCTTTTGCGAGTGCACTTGACAATACCGTTCTTACAAAAACTTTTACTTAATTGCCTACTGCCATATGTGTTATTATCATCACAACTTTGAAATTTCCAGTATGGTTCTTGAAATAGAAGGTGTGCCCAAACCAGAGTACTCAGAAAAAACTCACCAAGCACCAGGGGTCCGTTAAAGATTATGAAAAAATATCCAATATACTGCAACATCCAATCAACCCTATCAACACATTCACTCAATGAAATATTTGTAACAAGTCACATGTTCAACAGGAAATTACATAATCCAAGTTTCCTGAAGCTCATGGGAGAAACAAAGTAAGTTGTTTTATTTTTTCTTTGATGAAGAAACTGCACCAGTCATCAAGAAAACATTATAAAATGAGATATTGATGACTGAGATGGATTAACACATGTTTTCTCTCTTAAAAGATTTATGTTTAAGAGTTACCAAGGCCAACTGTCAAATCACCAGAATAATTGTATTCTGTGTTAGGTATTTACTTCCAGCATTGGCCAATTGGCCAATTAGTGATTAAAGAAACCAACCTATTTTCTATAGAAAAGTATCATTTACATTGTAGTGCTCAAATTCCAGGTAGGAGCAGAGTTGTATAGTTGACAGTGTGCCTCTGAAATTCAGCAGGAGGGAGGATGATTTATAACAAGCTGGACATCCTGCTTCATACATCCTGCACTGATTACAGTAGCAGAACTCACAAGGGAGACGATCCAATCCCTACAGAAGGTAGGATGGAACTCAGCGATATATTCCAAGGCTTTCTTGCTCTTTTTTTTTTCCTCTTCCTGTCTGTGATTGGAAAATCAGTTTGCAATCGTTTGATTCCTTAGCTACTATTGCGAAACGGGGCTGTCGGACACAAGAGAATTAGAAAAGAAGTTAAATAGAATGGTGTTGAAATCTCCCTTCTATAAAATGTATTTTATGTCACTCTGAGTGTTTTTCAACACTAATCTTACTGAAAATGTGGATTCATTTCATGTAATAAAAATTGTATCTTATATCAGACATATAGTATACTCAGCTGCACTACAATAAACCTATATTGATTTTGGTAAATATCCATTGAAGAGTATGTCTCATCCAAATCGACTGAGAATTGAGGGTCTGGTTAGCAATTTAATGGGCCACACTTATCAGTCTTATCAGTGCTTTCCATTCAAGGCTACTGTCTCACTGCTGTGCAGATGCAGGTATGTCAGTGCATTTGTAAATGTGGTGCGAGCAAAAATGGATTCCCCACCTGTGATTTACATAAAAGAAGAGCAGCGTGCAGTGATTAGTTTGTTTCTGGTCCGAGGGTGTACCTGGTGCCGGAACAACTCACGGAAGAGCAGCTTGAAAGTTTTTTAAGGAGAATCATTACTGGTGATGAGACATGGATTTATCACTACGAGCCTGAGAGTAAATGGAAGGAAACATCCTCAATCGCCCTCCAAGAATAAGTTCACAAGTCAACCATCAGCTGGAGAAATTATGCTTACAGGTTTCTGGCATTCTCACAGGCCAGTATTGGAACATTATCGGGAAAAAGGTTCAACAATCAACAGTGCTTGTTATGGTGGATGCCTACTAAAGAGCTGAAGTCTAAACATCGGATAAAATGCAGAGGACTGCTCTCCAAGGGTGTCGTGATCTTGCATTCAATTCTGCCGACACTGTCAACAGTCTACAAAAACTTTACTTTGTTATAAGCAATCTTCCTTATGATCCCTTATAGTCCCCCGAAAGCAGCCCTACGAGGATGAGCATTCACTGCTGATGAAGAACTGAAGACAGTGGTGCATTCATGGCTTGCAGAACTCAGCCTAAAACACTTTTTAGTCTGAGAATATGAAAGCTTGTTGATAAATGGACAAAGTGTATCAAAAAGCAATGAGGTTATGTCAAAAATGTATGTATTTCTCTTTTCTAAAAGTTAGTTATTAGCAGAGGTGTGTAGAGTAGCCAGAAAAGTAAGAGTAGCTGTACTTTAAAATAATATTTTAAAATATATTATTTATATATATTTATAATATATATAGTAGCCATACAGTGTATATATATATATATATATATATATATATATATATATATATATATATATATATGCTGAAGAGTTTCTTTTCCTGCAATGCTTCATGTTTTGGGTGTGGACATGTGACTACAAATGCTTATTGTTACTGCGGCTAATTGGTCAAGCGGAGTCATGTGATTATCGTTGCTGCATCTGATTGGTGAAACAGTCATGCAGTAGATCTACCAGCTGCATGTGTAGAACAAATTATTAGAAAAGTAACGAGTCAAGTGGAGCCAAATGTAACGGAGTAAGAGTAGCGTTTCTTCTTCAAAAATCTACTCAAGTTAAAGTAAAAAGTATGATGCAGTAAAACTACTCATAGAAGTAAAATTTTCAAAAAGTTACTCAAGTAACCTAACTCAGAGTAAATTTAACTCGTTACTACCCACCTCTGATTATTAGCTAGTTAAGTATCTGGCTAACCATCTTATCTGCAAAATTTATATTTTATACAAATGCATTTACATGAAATAGACTTATTGGATATGAGCCAATTAGTGCTGACGGTTTCTATTTATCGATGCAAGGCTGTTTTGCTAGCTAGTGCTTTGGGAATCAAAAGTGGTTAGGTTAATTAAATATTGTATCAAACAGCTGAAAATGGCTAAATTTGATGGACAAGACAAATAATAGCTATTAACTAATAATGAGTTAGTGAAGAGATGGGTGTAGTGTAGTTAGGGCCTGTTTAGTGTGTGTGTGTGTGTGTGTGTGTGTGTGTGTGTGTGTGTGTGTGTGTGTGTGTGTGTGTGTGTGTGCGTGTGTGCGTGTGTGTGTGTGTGCGTGTGTGTGTGTGTGTGTGTGTGTGTGTGTGCGTGTGTGCGTGTGTGTGTGTGTGCGTGTGTGTGTGTGTGCGTGTGTGTGTGTGTGTGTGTGTGTGTGTGTGTGTGTGTGTGTGTGTGGAATCGACATCTGAGACATCAGTGAACTCTGTTTGCAGCTGCTGGGCTTATTCCACTCTGGCTTTGTTCAGTATGGCTGAGGTCAGGGCTTCCCCAGTGACATCATCAGCCAGCTGATTGTCCAGTTTCCATTATTCTAAATCGATTACAAAGGATTCACACGTTAAGACTGACTCGCTATTTATGCTGCATTTTAGGCAGGCCTTGTCTGATTGTTTAAAGCAGAAATAAGGCACTACAATACATCGATCAGCCACAGCATTAAAACCATTCAGGTTTTAGGTTCCCCTTGTTCTACCGGGGCACCACAGGTCTCTATGGGGATGACTCTACAAGATCTCTGAGGGTGTGTTGTGGTGTCTGGAAATGGGATGTTAGCAGTGTAGGCTTTGGGTCCTGTGGAGTGTGGGTGAGCCCAGACCAGACTTATTGCTCGAATGGATTGGGATCTGGGGAATTTAAGGGCCAGGTCAACAACCTTGAACTTTTTGTCCGCTAAGCCCTGAGACCTGAGAAACATACCATGAACATAACATAACATGTTCTGATACTTTTCTATTGTGGCCAGCCTTTCGATGTAAAATTTTTTTTTTGATGCTGCATTGGCTTTTCAGTGCAATCTAGCCTTTGGTCCCCATGTATGTGAATGAGCCCTGGATGCCCATGATCCTGTCATCCAATTCACCTGGCGGTGGTGTTAATGTTAATGGCTGATTGGTCTGTACAGTATATAGTAAAATAATCACATTTTAGAAATGATAAAAAAGAAATGTACTTGAAATTAAGAACCCATCGTTTTCTTTGCTTTATGTGCTTTTGGAACACTACAGTACATTCCATCTATGCAGGAAGAATACTGTGCAAACCATTTTTACCCACATTGATCACTATTGGTATTACAGCAAGTCTTTGCGATTTACTTATATTCTACTTTGATGACTTTTCTTCTTTCAACTTTCAGACTTGCATATGATTTCTCTTGTGGACAGCAACAATCAATAGGTTTGAAACCAATCACAGGCGCCATACATCTCTCTGCTGCCGTCAGGGTGCACTACTGTGGGAAAGAAATGATTCCTGCATCAACAGACAGACTGAGAATATTGTCTTCACACTAATAAAACATTCATACTATCAAAATTAATGTTAGAATATGAGAGTTTCCATGCGATACCTTATTGATCAACTTAAAAAGAATTTAAGATGCATTACTTCCCCCCAGATATTCTGACCAAACTGCTTGTCCAGTCAGCAAGTTGCTCTTGAGTGCCACAACAGAGACATATTCACCCTGTCATCTAGAGACAGCTGTTACACTTGTCCTTAAGTAGGGACTGTTTGTGTCTCGACGCAGGGTGAGAACGAGGCCATAATTAGCTTTGGAATCTCCAGGCCACAATGATAAACTGTATAAAAACCTGCCAAACCTAAGAGCCGTTCTGAAGCTCAACTGTAGAAGCTTTGGTCGTCACCAGAAAGGAACTGACTCCGTCGAATACCTCGGTTAATTCATAAATGGGAAAATGGCCAGAGCGACCTACTTACCTCAGTTACAACAAGCTAGCACTAGCTAGGTTAGCTTTAGCTTAGATAAAACGTTAGGGTGGTAATTCTAGCTATTAAGACCAAAACTATTTTTTGTACCATCCATTTATTCAGGAACCTCTGTAGTCCAGCTTTTTGCGTGTTTTGGATGTTTTAGCACAGGGAGAACATGCTAGCTCCATACACACAGACCTGAGGCAGGAATCGAACCTGCGGGCCATGGAGGTACAAGGTGACAATGCTAACCACTATGCCACCGTGCCACCATTTATTTGTACCAGGTTGTAAATATGTTTATTTCTGTTGTATTGTGAACATTTTAACATGTGGGTCTGTGGGGATTGACTCATATTTGGAGCTAGTGGTCATTCAAGGAACTGCACATTTTGGCACTTTCACAGTGGACACATGTACAGCAGTACAGCAGTACATCGGTAGTCAGAGAATAAGTATCTGATTAAATTGAATTATTCCATGTCATCCCTGCAGGAGGTTTGAAGGAAACTGTCATTAGTGGTGATTAGGCTCTGAATAATAGCTCCAAGATGGTTTCTCCCTTACGGCTTTATGAAAACGGCTTTAAATGTTTTCTCAAGTGTTAAAAATGTTTTACGAACCCCGCCACCTGAAGACATATGCACAGCTATTTACACACACACACACACACACACACACACACACACACACACACACACACACACACACACACACACACACACACACAAAGTGATTTAATCTGGAGTTGACCTGCTTTAGATCTGAAACTGTATAAAAGCACAACTCTGGGGTTGTTAACAAACCAATTAGGGGAACTGTGAATGTGAAAGAATGATGCAGTTGCATGATGGGATGCAGGAAAGGAAGTGCATGAAGGTTAATCAATACTGTTTTCTGCTAGGGCTTAGGACTAGGACAAATACAGACAGCAAACAAAGTTTAATGAGGTCTTCTGCAGATCCACAACAGCTCTACTTTGAGTCACATTATATCCCGGACTAGCATAATGTGGAGAGAATGTGGAGAAACCCAAAGAAGTAAAAGACTGAAAGCTGAAAGCTTTAGCCAGGGGTATAGTCCAATATATTAAATGTAAATGATTTTTACATCAGCAACTACCAAAAAAAAAAAAAAAAAGAAAGAAAAAAAGAAAAAACAGGATGTTCTCACTCATTAGAATAAAAAAAGAAAAAAATTAAAGCAATCATTCCTTATGCATGAGTTGCATCACCATTTTTGGGATCCACTATTGTTTTTATCACAGTCTGTAGGTGGTCATACGGCATCTGGTTGTAATCAAAAGCATATTTCAGACCCTGTATGTCTGGGAAAAAATGGGCACTTTTTCCACAGAGAAGTAATGGGAACTCATGTAAGGTAATGGAACTCAGGTGCGCAGCAGAGACAGTCCGAAAAATAACTCAATTCCATCATTGCGTCCTTGACAACGTTAGATAAACTGACTGAACCTGAAAATCCATTTGCTGTATAATACTGATGCCGATACATAAATGGTTTGATTGGTAATCTGAATATGTTTAGTCTACTTTCCATGCTGGAGCCTGGAGCTGTTTTTGTAGTTTACATTTATGGTTCATTTGATTATCATTTTTACATACCATGATACAGAAATCTGATAGTATATCTAGACCCAGACATCCGTTTCCGCATGAGTAATGTATATATTTGGAAAACTCATTGCTTCCTTACATATAAAAATAAAATCCTTGCATCTGATTCCATATGGAAAATTTTTTCCTAAGTTGCCAGAGAAATGAAATTTGCAAATGGGTTGATTTGAAAGTGGAGGAGAAAGTAGTGTAAATATATGTAGGGTTTGTGTAAAAGTCTCTGGATCGGAATTTAGTAAAATATGTGAACTGGGAGCTTAAAAGTGGTTACTCTTCAAAAAAATATATTTTTACTAATGTCTTACACTTTTCATAAGAAAAAAAAATTAAGAACCTTTTTTGCAGCAGAAATCTGTTAATATTAAACCATATTCACTCGCTATTTCAAAAAAGAGTCATTCTAAGTAAGCAATAAAGCACTTAATGCACATTTTATTAAAGGACTACAAATGTACATGTCTATCTGTTTATAGTTATTTAGATATATAATAATAATAAGTATTATAATTATAATTATAATTATTATAATTATAATTATAATTACACACACTCATTCACACACTATGGGCAATTTCGAATTGCCAATCAGCCTTCCACCCGAGTACCTGAAGGAAACCCACCAAGCACAGGGAGAACATGCAAACTCCATGCACACAGACCGGAGGGAGGAATCGAACCCCCACCCTGGTGGTGCAAGGCGACAGTGCTAACCACTACGTCACAGTAATAAACCTGCGTCACAGTAATAAACCTGCTAAGTCGTCCTGAAGACTTTGACATGTCAGAAAACTTGTAGCTTTAGTTCGGACTATTGAGAAGTGCTGACACTGGAGACTGGAGACCAGAGTGAGACTTCTTCCATCCGTTAGCTGTACTACTGTATATACTACTGTATATGGTGAAAGGGGGCTTAGAGCCTATCCCATGGAACTTAGGTGGGGTACATTTTGGTTAAATTCTTCACAGGAGACACAATCATATACTATGGGCAATTTGGAAATGGGAGAAAACCTGCAAACACAGGGAGAAAATATAAACGCCACCCACACAGAAGTTGGGATTCAAACCCCAACACCCATCCAACCCCAACCCTGGAGGTGTAAGCCAATGTGCCACCAAGATTTCTTCCAAAAATTACATGAACAAATGGGTATACAGTATGTACTGTATATGGAGCATCCATTATACAAGTTGCTGTATAACTTGTTTCTTGTTACCCCTATAGCAGGGTGTTTAAGTTATTAAAAAATAACTACTCAGTACTTTTTTTTAACAAAAAAATAAATACTCAGTTATTAAGGTATTGGACTACTGCACATGTTCAAACCCCACCCCTGCTTGGTTTGCCACTATTGGGCGATTGAGCAAGGCCCTTAACCCATTAGATAAAAAATCAAGTCGTTCTGGATGAGGGCGTCTGCCAAATGTAAATACTTTTAAATATAACAGATTATGACATTACCAACACTCTCTGACCAACCAGAATTGAGCAATCAACAGTGCTTCTTAACTTAACTTAACTTTTAAAAGACATGATCATTTGAAGTTTATCTTTTCCACTGATTATATCTTGCTCTCAAAATCTCTTGTCATGATGTTTAAACATTTGCTCCCTTGTTTTAGAAAGCACAGATGGTTAATCAGACTCCAAAATTCCTGTTTTGAAATCTGGGCAAAGCATCTGAAGCAAAGACTAATTTTCTCTAGCTGCGACTAAAAGGTTAAGTCCAAATCTTAGAAGTGCCAGAGATCCGCTAGTGAGCAAAGCCCTTTGGAACTGCTCTGCTTTGTGCTTGGACCCCTTATGGGCTCAGAAATAAGATCTTCAGCATAAGTGATTTCTTAAGAACCATTATGAAATTCCCAAATCATATCCTCGAGAGTGTTTGAGGAACGACGTGAAGGATGTTAGAAGGTTTATGTGTATTTATCTAGCCATATCAGCTCTATCATGCAGGCATTCAGAAGCAACTGCATGACATAAACACCTCATTTTGTGATTGTCCAAAATAGGCAAAGCAATTCTCCAGGAGTGTGTAGTTAATCATTCAGTTGCAATGTGTTTTCCATTTGTATATGAGTCCGGGAACTACACCATTAGCAGCGAGGTCTACAGACCAGAGTGAGGTCATGCCTTTCCTCACTCTCAGTGGAGCAGATACATTCGTTCCCTTTAGAGATCTCCGGCTACTGGAAGAAATGTGGGGGTTGAAACAGTGAGTCAGAAGGGGAAATCCATCACATCACTCTTTGTTTGTCTTTCTGCCGACTGTCATTCCAGCTTTAAAAAAAATAATAAAGCATATGGCATGGGTCAGTGTACATGGTGCCAATTATGAGGGCAGCAGGTTAGGTTTTGTTAATGAAATGGACCTACATTTGGTATGTTTCTTGGATATTTGGTAAATAACATAAAACAGTAAACTAGCATATTTACTAAGTATTTTTACAAAATGACTTATTACCAATTTATTGAGTGAATAAATTACATATCTTGTTCTTTATATTCCATCACTGCTTTCACATTCAAAAACATTTTGTAAAAAGTTTTGCATGCAATTCATTCATTTGTACTAACAAATATGAGTCCATTCATTCAGTTATTCATCTTCTATACTGCTTATTTTGTGTACAGGGTCACGATGGCCTGGAGCCTATCCCAGGAGGCGGAGTACACCCTGGACAGGATGCCAATCCATCACAGGGGACAGACACACACACACACTTTTACCAAATTTGCATGTCTTTTGGACTGTGGGAGGATGAATATGAGTTTCCTTTGATAAATCCTTTTCATAGCACTAATAATTTAGATTCATCTAAGAGTGCCTTCCAGTGAATAAACTTTTATTCTTTACAATGTTTACAAAGACATTTTGAAGAAACTAAAGAGTAAAGATTTTGCCTTACTCAAATTTTTAGTTGCTGTTAACAAATCTATTGTCTGAATTTAGTGCACATGTGGAAACAAGAACTACAGCACCACCAGCAGTTATTAAAAAATACACATCCAATGGTATGTCATAACATTACAACATAAAACATTAAGCCCAGTTTTGCGTGTTCCTCTTGTGCTACCTGGGTAGCTCTGGTTTCGGAATGGCCCTGGGGGAGTGTGATGTGGTGCTTGGTACAGGTTGTTGCCAGCGGATCCTTTGGGTGCTGTGAGTTGCGGGACTGGGACTACATGGATGAGACTTGTTTGTTCGGCTCATCACATGCATGCTCAATCATATTGTGATTAGGGGTGTTTGGAGGCTGGATTGGCAGCCTTGGTCTCTTTGCCTACAGGGTCCCATGTTCTGGTGCTTTTCTATCATGACCAGTACTGACTGACGAGTTGTGCTGCATTGGCTTTTCAGTGGGATCGGACAACACGGGCTGGCCTTTGTTCTCTTTCAAAAGCTACACTCGATGCTGCGTGAAAACGCTATGGGAACATTTCTTTGTTGCCCGGTTGTGAAGCCTGTGCATGTCAAAACCGCCGAATACCTTCGGCTTATAACCTCTGCCAGGCATGACGTCACCGAATAAGGTGCACCTGCAGGTTATAAATAGGAATGAACCGGAAACATCCTCAGATCTTTTTGTCTTCAGGACCGCTTTGTGTTTGCGTGTGAATGTGCAAGCCATAACAAAAGCAAAAATAAAATAACAGCATTAACTCACCGATATGGCGGAGTTGCTTAAGAGATGCGTGCCACCATGCGATAGATCTCTTTTGGAGTTTCAGACTCTGCTGGGCAAAGGGGCCATAGAACATGTTCCCCTCCCAGACAGAGAGCTGGGCTACTACAGTCAGTACTTTTTGGTGCCCAAGAGAGGGGGGGGGGGGTTGCGTCCGATCTTGGATCTTTGCGGCTTGAACCGCTATCTCAGGAAATCCACATTCAAAATGTTGACTGTCAAAATGATTGTTTCTCAAATCCAACTACAGGATTGGTTTGTGACAATCGATCTCAAGGACGCATATTTACATATAGAAATATTGCCACAGCACAGGAAGTTCCTGAAGTTCGCTTTTGGGGGCGAAGCTTACCAGTATCGGATCTTTCCATTTGGCCTAGCTCTGTCACCCCGCACATATACAAAATGCATGGATGCAGCTCTGGCTCCTTTACGACTCCAGGGCATCCGTATTTTGAATTACATAGACGACTGGCTGATTCTGGCCCAGTCTCAGGAGCTAGCGCTTCGATATCAGGATGTCATCCTAGCCCATCTTCATTCTTTAGGATTGAGACTCAACGCCACAAAAGCATTCTCCTTCCTGTTCAGAGGACAACATATTTGAACTCTTTCAAAAGCTACACTCGATGCTGCGTGAAAACGCTATGGGAACATTTCTTTGTTGCCCGGTTGTGAAGCCTGTGCATGTCAAAACCGCCGAATACCTTCGGCTTATAACCTCTGCCAGGCATGACGTCACCGAATAAGGTGCACCTGCAGGTTATAAATAGGAATGAACCGGAAACATCCTCAGATCTTTTTGTCTTCAGGACCGCTTTGTGTTTGCGTGTGAATGTGCAAGCCATAACAAAAGCAAAAATAAAATAACAGCATTAACTCACCGATATGGCGGAGTTGCTTAAGAGATGCGTGCCTCCATGCGATAGATCTCTTTCGGAGGGCGATCTTCATGAATTTTGTCTTGAGTGCTTGGGGGAAGAACACGCTCGCCTCGGGCTTCAGGGAGACTGAGTACTGTGATTTTCTGCCTATTAAGGTGCTTCGCGCGCGGCTCGCTTTCTTTAAAGAGAAACCGCAAGCCGCGGCACATTCCTGGGGACGCGCACGAGATGGAATTTCCAATTTCTCTCTCGCTCTCTGCGGATCAGGAAGTTTTAACTTCTGCTTCGCAAGCGCGCTCCGGCGCTTCTTGTGAAGGAGCGGAAGAATCCTCCTCTTTCGCTTCCATGGAAGTAGCCTCCTCACAACGCTCCTCCAGTGCTGACAGAGCTTATGAGGAATTATTAGAGGTTATAATGTGTGCGGTCGAGCGATTGCATATGGACTGGCCGCAGAAGCGAGATTCCCCTAAGCGTTCGAGATTGGACGACAGGTTTCTGTCGGGTGGCCGGGGGGAGGAGCCTCAACGTCTCTCTCTCCCCTTCTTTGGTGACCTCCATGATGAATTAACTCTTTCATGGAGCAAGCCGTATTCATCGCGTGTTTTTGTGCCATCGACTTCGACTTATTCGAATATCGTTGATGCGAAAGCACGCGGTTATATGATGATGCCCCAGATAGAAGAGACGCTTGCGGGCTATCTCTCTCCTGGGACATCATCCTCCCTGAAAAAGCCTACTCTCCCCTCCAAGCCATGTAGATTGACATCTGCTTTGGTGGGGAAAGCTTTTCAGGCAGCAGGTCAGGCTGGCACTTCACTGCACACCATGGCGGTTTTGCAGGCTTACCAAGCTGACCTGAGCACCGGCGGGGTTATTGATTACAGGGCGTTTGCAGAGCTGCGCCGAGCCACAGACCTGTCTCTCCGTGCAACCGAGCAGACGGGCCGTGCTGTGGGCCGTTCTATGGCTGCCATGGTATCCACGGAGAGGCATCTGTGGCTGAACCTCACGGGCATCAAGGATAAGGATCATGCTGTCCTCCTTGATGCCCCCGTCTCGCCTTCCGGCCTCTTTGGCGACGCTGTTAATTCCGTCGCCACTAGTTTTCGGGAGGCGAAGCTATATGAACAGGCCTTTGGGAGGTTCCTTCCCCGCCGTGCTCAAGAACCGGGACCGTCGGCCACCCGGCCCCGGCCAGGTCTGGCCCCTATCAGGTGTGAGGTGCAGAAGGAGAGCGTGACCAGCCCCGCACCCCCTCGTAAAGACTGGGGTGGGGCTCCCCGCTCTTCTCAGAAATCTGCTTCGAAAAGACCGGATCTGAGGAGCTTCCTCTCTTCAAAGAAGAAGCCCTGAGGTTCGTGCGCCTGGGGCCGTGGGGGTGTCTCCCCCCAGGGAGGGGCGCCTGGATTTTCATCACAAAACAGGGCCTCCTCCCTGGCACTCCCGGGAGGCCGGTTATCAATCCCCTCCACCACTGGTGTTTCGGGGAGCGCCGGTCTCCAACGAAAAGTTAGGTGTTCGGGCATCTCCTGCCATACTTCAGGATACCCAACACCTAACACCCCCTATCCAGCCGAAGTGTCAAAGCTCGTGCCCCTTTCGGAGAAGCTGGCAGCGTGGAAACTACTCCCAGGCGTATCTCCTTGGGTACAAAGGACTGTAGGCACAGGCTACAGGATTCAGTTTGCACATCGTCCTCCGCATTTCGATGGCGTGGTCTCCACTTCCGTGAAACCGGACCGAGCACATCTGCTGGCCCAGGAGTTTCAGACTCTGCTGGGCAAAGGGGCCATAGAACATGTTCCCCTCCCAGACAGAGAGCTGGGCTACTACAGTCAGTACTTTTTGGTGCCCAAGAGAGGGGGGGGGTTGCGTCCGATCTTGGATCTTTGCGGCTTGAACCGCTATCTCAGGAAATCCACATTCAAAATGTTGACTGTCAAAATGATTGTTTCTCAAATCCAACTACAGGATTGGTTTGTGACAATCGATCTCAAGGACGCATATTTACATATAGAAATATTGCCACAGCACAGGAAGTTCCTGAAGTTCGCTTTTGGGGGCGAAGCTTACCAGTATCGGGTCCTTCCATTTGGCCTAGCTCTGTCACCCCGCACATATACAAAATGCATGGATGCAGCTCTGGCTCCTTTACGACTCCAGGGCATCCGTATTTTGAATTACATAGACGACTGGCTGATTCTGGCCCAGTCTCAGGAGCTAGCGCTTCGATATCAGGATGTCATCCTAGCCCATCTTCATTCTTTAGGATTGAGACTCAACGCCACAAAAGCATTCTCCTTCCTGTTCAGAGGACAACATATTTGGGTGTCACATGGGATTCGGTCACAATGCGGGCACAGCTGTCTCCTGCTTGTGTCGAATCCATTCTCAACACCCTGAAGGAAATCAAGCTAGGCCAGAAGGTCACTGTTCATCACTTTCAGAAATCTTTAGGCCTCATGGCAGCTGCGTCCACGGTGATACCTTTGGGCCTTCTGTACATGAGAGCGTTTCAGCTGTGGCTAAGAGCTAGGGGGTTTCATTCAAGGGCCAACCCCCAGAGGCTAATAAGGGTTACGCGCCGGGGGCTTCGTACCCTTTCTATGTGGTTCAGACCCCGGTTTCTGACTTTGGGTCCCACTCTAGGTCCGTCTTGTCGTCGCAAGATGCTAACGACAGACGCTTCCCTCACGGGCTGGGGTGCGGTCTTGGATGGCCATCCAGCACAAGGGAGCTGGAGAGGTCATCTTCTCGCGTGGCACATCAATTGCCTCGAAATGATGGCTCTGTTTCTGGCCCTGAAACACTTCCTCCAGCAGTTGAGAGGCTACCATGTCCTAGTAGGGGTGGACAGCACTGCGGTAGTCTTGTACATAAATCGCCAGGGTGGACTGCGCTCGCGCCGCTTGAACAAGCTAGCGCACCAGGTTCTGCTTTTGGCACAGGACAAGTTCCTGTCTCTCAGGGCGATTTACATTCCAGGGCATATGAATGTAGGAGCAGACTTGCTATCCAGACAAGCTGTAGAACATGGGGAATGGAAACTCCACCCCGAAGTAGAAAGATTTTACGTAGCAGAGGTGGACCTCTTTGCCTCACAAGAGGCAGCACAATGCCCCCTTTACTACTCTCTGACTCCTCCAGCTCCCCTGGGTCTGGACGCAATGGCCCACACGTGGCCTAGGTTATGCCTTTATGCGTTTCCACCTATAGTTCTGCTCCCGGGAGTCCTGGCGAGGGTCCGTCAACAAGGGTTGCGCCTCTTATTGATAGCGCCCCATTGGCCGACCAGAGTGTGGTTCTCGGATCTAATATCTCTCCTCAACGGCTCACCCTGGGTGATTCCAATGAGGAGGGATCTTCTGTCTCAGGCGCAGGGGACAATACTTCATCCCCGGCCCGAGCTCTGGAACCTTCACATTTGGCCCCTGAACTGGACATGCTGGGCTTTCAGCCAGCGTAATTGAAACCATTTTAAGTGCCAGGGCTCCCTCCACTAGACGAACTTATGCCCTCAAATGGAGTGTATTTGAAAATTGGTGCATGGCAAGACATGTAGACCCAGTTCTAGAAACCAGATTGTTTCAGTGCTGGAGTTTCTGCAAGAAAAGTTGTCCTTGGGCTTATGCCCTAGTACGCTCAGAACGTACGTAGCCGCTATTTCGGCTTGTCACGCTCTGAATGATGGGGTTTCTGTGGGCAAGCACCATTTAGTTGCCTGTTTTATTCGTGGAGCTAAACGGTTGAAGTCGCCCACTAGAGCGACGGTCCCTTCATGGGACTTAACTATCGTACTCGAAGGCCTGGCCGACACCCCTTTTGAACCACTAGAGTCAGCGCCTGTCAGGCTTCTGTCTCTTAAGATGGTTTTTCTTATGGCTATTACTTCTTTGAAGAGGATTGGGGATCTGCAGGCTCTGTCAGTCTCCCCATCCTGCCTAGACTTTGCCCCTGGGCTAGTCAAAGCTATTCTGCATCCTCACCCAAACTATCTTCCCAAGGTTCCATTCTCGACCATGCACCCAGTTGTTCTCGAAGCCTTCTGTCCTCCGCCTTTCACAGCTCCGGAGCAGGAAAGACTTCACTTACTGTGTCCAGTACGTGCTCTTCGGATCTACGTCCACCGCACTAGCCAGTGGCGTAAGTCAGAGCAGCTCTTTATTTGCCATGGGGGTCGCAACCGTGGGGCGGCTGCCACTAGACAGACTCTGTCACACTGGGTGAGAGATGCCATTGCCCGAGACTTTCCCCAGGGGCATAAATGAGCCCTCGTGCCCTTGATACTTGTATATAATTGATAATCAACTTTAATGTGTATTTGCTTCCTTTCAAGCCCTTACTGTAGATTTATGCTGTATATTAGTGACAATCATGTCAAGTGATAACACAGAGAGAAAAGCACCCTAGAATTAGTGTCCAGTGTGGGTAATTCACTCATTACCATTACCAATATGGGTAATTCTTGTTCATTTTACTGCCCCATCCATAACATATCATTAGTATTGATTGAGAACGCACAAGAGAAACTCAGTCTTGAGAATAATAAACAAAAATGAGGATGATAATTTTCTTTTCTAAATGTCTTTAAAGTAAAAGTTAGAAGTAACTAAGCTAAGTGAATAAAGCACTTATTGTATGAAGAAGAAGAAGGACAGACCTGTACGCTTAGTGCAGGGTAAATGAAAGCGCTAGCTAATGGCTCACACAGCTTTTCTGTTTTCTGCTTGCTATTCAAGATCACAGATGTAAAAATGTAAAGCACAAGTTATGCTACTGATCTGCCTTCTTACGACTGTGTGTAATGTAATAGCTCCATGCCTATTATAACCTGTGCTGTAAGGCTGCCTAATGGTTTTATAATAGCAACAGCAGTTACTACGGTAAAAATATTTTAGCTCTCCTATTCAATATCACAACCAGCTGTCATAACACAATCCGATGTTCCAAAATGTGTGTTTGCACAAAGCAACACGCCATACCATTAGTCCTTAATGACACTTAAAGGTATTCAGCATTCCTCACCACTCTTCTAGCTCAGCGCATCCAAGGGCTTATGAACACATCAGCACGGCACAGATCAGTGACTGAACAGTCAATATTTCTCTATTCATGTCTTTGAAGCAGGCGGTGATTTGCTTTAATGTCACGCTTTCTACGCTTCAGTCAGAAATGTCACAAAAAAAGTAAATAGTAGCGTTGCATGAATCGTAGCATGGCCAAACACTAAAAGAAACAGCGTGTGCAGTGCTCACAGTTTAGGGCCTTTAGAATTCCCCAGTTTATTATAGTGTGCTGCAGAAGGGCATGTTGAGTTCACCACATGTCAGAAACGTCCAGTCCCCTGTCTTTCTGTCTGCAGGATCATCAAGGGACCTGTAGCATTTTTTCCTTCTCTGTAGCCATCTGTTTTAATATAGTCTAACTGTCCAAATACCTCCACACCCACTCCTGAGCAGAAGTGGGTCCTGCCAATAACCAACATTACGACTGCAATGAATGATCCTCCATGCTGAAGCTGGATGCCAGCTATAAATCTCTCTTCTGATCCTTAAAGAGGTGTAATTATGTCACAGAAATGTGGTGGAAGAATGTATTACAGCTACTGCTAAATGTTTATCTTTATAGAAAAAAAATGGCCAAATTAACCCTGTTGTAAAACTTTTAAGCAAATCGTTCATGGGATTATATGGTGCAATCTGAATTTTATTTGAAGAATTTAGCATTTAGAGTTTTAAACTGTTTAAATAGCTAAGTAAACTTTTTATGGCTAAATTAAGACCTTTGGACAGCAAAAAATAGATACCCAGTATACAGATTATGCGGCGGCACTGTGGCACAGTGGTTGGCACTGTCGCCTCGCCAGGGGCGGATCTAGAAAATTATTCATGGGGTGGCAAGGGGGTGGCATTAAAATTATGAGAGGTGGCAACACTGAAGCAAGCATCCTTGCATGGTTTTTGTGGATTCAAGGAACGCTATTCTCATTCGGTGTATACACTAGGATGCACATTTTTACATTGTCCTATAAACATTAAATAAAGGCTGATGTGTGATTGACACCAGTGCTGGGGTGGCAAATGGGGTGGCAAGGCTTTTTCTTAGGATGGCAATTGCCACCCCATGCCACCCCAGTAGACCCGCCCCTGCGCCTCGCACCTCCAGGGGCGAGGATTCGATTCCCGCTTTGGGTCTGTGTGCATGGTGTCAGGCTCGGTAAAGGGCGTTGTGGATCCAAGTGCAGAGCTTTGGGGTGTATGCCGATTGGAGTGAGGTTAAAGAGTGCTTGTGGTTCACTTCGTGGTGCTTCGAAGCTGCATTGTGAAATCTGCGTTGAGCAGGGGAAGTTTTGATGTAATGCAGAAGCAAGTAGTGCTGACAAGAGTGCAAAGAGGCAAGGGGCGATGAGTCTGACGCTCCTCTGGAGAATGCGGAAGTGGCTTGGCGTGACATGACAGTCCCCTCGCCCCTACGAACGCCCCCAGGCGTTCTAGCGGGTGCTTCGGGGTGGAGTCCGTGGAAGTCCGTGATCAGGGAACGGTCTAAAATGAATTTGGCGGTTACCCAAGTTCTCTCTTCGGGGCCGTAACCCTCCCAGTCTACTAAGTATTGGATCCCCCATCCGCGACGGCGAGACTTGAGGAGGCTGCGAACAGTGAATGCTTCTCCCCATCAATGAGTCTGGGGGGTGGGGGAGGTTGGGGGGGTGTAGACAGTGGGCAAGTGACCAGGTGGCAAATCTGGGAGACGTGGAACGTGGGGTTGATTCGGCGCATGGAGAGAGGTAGAGACAGTCGGACAGAGCACGGGTTGATGATGCGGTTGATAGTGAAGGGGCTGATGAACCTTGGGGAGAGTTTCTTTGAGGTGGTCTTGAGGGGAAGGTCATGTGTAGATAGCATTACCCTTTGGCCGATCCGATACCTTGGAGCTAATGATCGGTGACGGTTAGCGTGACGCTGGAAGGAGCTCATGGAGCACAAAAGATGGTTGCGGGCCCACAGACAATGTCGATGGGGAGCCCATGAAGGCGAAAAACATGGTTGACTTTCCAGGAGAAAGAGGGTGCGTGTCACTCCAGGATGGCAGGCCGGCCTGGAACTATGGGCCCAGTCCAACACTTGAGGGCGCACGGGGGCAGGAACAAAGAGTTTGTTGTGGGGAACGACACTTGGGCCTGGTTCTTGCTCGAGGGTCTGCTGAACGAGGTGTTCCACATCCAGTTGGGTCGTTGCCACGAGACAGTGGGGGGGAAGGATCATTTCTGGCGAGGGCGTGTCTTGGGAAGAGGAGAACTGTCGTGAGAGGGCATCAGACTTGACATTCTTGGAACCAGGGCGATAAGATAGCGTGAACAGGAAACGAGAGAAGAATAGTGACCATCATGAATTTAGTCTCTTAGCAGTCTTTAAGTACTCCAGGTTTCGATGATCCGTCCTAACAAGGAAATTGTTCCGCCCCTCCAACCAGTGTCTCCATTCCTCAAGTGCCAGCTTGACTTCCAGGAGTTCACGGTCTCCAATGCCATAGTTGCGTTCAGGGGGTGTGAGACGACGGGAGAAAAAGCAGCAAGGGTGGAGTTTATTGCATCTCTGTGAAAGGACGGCTCCAACTCCGGTCTCGGATGCGTCTAACTCCAAAACAAACTGAAGGGCAGGATCAGCGAAGATGGTGCTGTGGTGAAGCGGCGCTTGAGTTCCATAAAGGCCTCCTCGGCCAGAGAGTTCCATCGGAAAGGAGTCTTGGAAGAAGTGAGTGCAGTAAGTGGAGCTGCCACTGTACTATAACTTCCGATTAATCGACGATAAAAAATGCCGAACCCCAGGAAACGTTGAAGCTCCCGCCTTGAAGAAGGTACCGGCCAGTCCGTAACAGCTTTGACCTTGGTGGGGTCCATCTGGATGAAGTAGCCCAAAAAGGAGGTGGAGGTGACATGGAATTCACATTTTTCCACCTTGATGTAGAGCTTGTTTTCCAGCAGCCGCTGAAGGACCTGGCGTACATGGCGTTCCTTTAAAGAACGTGAAAAAATTAGGATGTCATCCAGGTAAGCAAAGGCAAAAAAATTGAGGAAGTCCCTCAGGACGTCATTGATGAGGGCCTGGAACACGAAAGGCAGAGACG
Source organism: Clarias fuscus (assembly GCA_030347435.1). NCBI lineage: Eukaryota > Metazoa > Chordata > Actinopteri > Siluriformes > Clariidae > Clarias > Clarias fuscus. The sequence goes on from CM059208.1 coordinate 22,738,625, forward strand.
AGGTCGGAAAAAACAAAGCGAGGTCAAAACTAGGCAGACAGAGACAGAAGAAAACGCTGGTGAATTGGTGAATAAGGCGCACAATAAACTGGCGACATGACTGAGTCAGAGCGTGGCTTAAATAGGATTGATAATTACGTCAGTGATAGACAACAGGTGTGGGGAGCGGGAAGTGAGATCGTGAGATGAAAGGAGTATCCAGGTGATCATGACGAGGCTGTGGCTTGGCGTGACATGACACATGGAGTTGGCATGTTCTCCCCATGCACCGTTCAGAGGAGGTAGAGGAGGCTAATTGGTGTTCCCAAATTATCTGCAGTGTGTGTGTGTTTGTGTGTGTGTGTGTGTGCCCTGCAAAGGATTGGCACCTGGGCCAATGTGTACCCCACCTTGTGCCCTGTATCAGTATATGTGGTATCAAAGATGAATAAATTAATGTAATGAATGAAAGTGATTTAATGAACTCACATGAGACTTGTGCTCATGTGAAAAAAGATTTAGGTGCATACACTGATGCATATTTGTGCCAAACCTCTACAAAGGAAAGATTTGTATCAGGGCATGACTTGTATATAATGTTATCTCATGCAGGAACTTCTGCAGAAAAATGGCTTGTCTTAGACTGAAACTTGTTGTGGGATGCCGTCTTGTCGACCTCTGCGGGATCCTGGGCGGTGGAGGTTGCCATGTTGACCTCTATGGGGTGCTGAGTAGGGACTATGGCTGTGGGCTGAAGCTTGGCTTGTGGGGATGTGAGCCAAGCTAAATTGTCGGCCTTCAGTCAGAGCACAGTACAGACAGCATCTCTGTCAGCTCATCCCTGGACACCTTAGTGCACTGTCTATCCTGCCATCTTACCAGATATAACAACCCTCCCCACAAATGATTTAGGATCATGAGGAATGCTTGTTTTCCAATACCAATACATTTTAATAAGTTCCAAATGTGAGCATGGCTACTATATATTAAAAGGACAGCATGGATTACACAAAATCCACCTGGACAGCAACATGCACAGTAATTCCAAAATATAAGCAAATCATACTAAAACTCTTTATCACCTCTTTTAAGAAAGCTTCTGTTCGTGCGAGCCTATTCTCGGCGGCCCAGATTGATGACGTGAGTAGGACTTAATCATTTTCTATTGTCAGATGATGTTCATCATGGAGGACATGTAGCCTCAGAGTCAGTTACAGAGTTCAGCTAAGATTTTCTTGGTATTCAGGTGAGATGTACTGTAATAATCTTACAAGACTGCTGCAATTACCCGGTTAAAACCCAGATCCTAAACATGCCATGCTTTCCATTCATCCTGTGGGTCGTGTTTCTTCATTTTGCCCTCACCTGTCTCCTGAGACAAAGACCTTTATGCAGCTCTCTTATTATTTTCTGACATATCTTCAGAACCATGGCAGGACCTATACGTTCTACAAAATAAAAAAAGTCTGCTTGGTATTCTTGAGCTGACCTACTTTGTCATGTTTTTCATTATCTTGTCAAGTGCCTCTGAAGCCGAGACATATGTTGGGCTTTAACCGTAAGCTTTTTTTTCCCCTTTCTTTCTTTTCCTGGTGAAGTACATCCATAGAGATGGCATATGCTTTAACCCGTAAAACAGCACAAATGCTGCACTAGTCGACCAGCTGTGATTCGCGACAAAGCGCCGACATCTGTGTGGCAGTCTGCTTGTCGCGGTGTGAGCATAAAAAGGGCCCGTGATAAACCTAGCGTTTGAGACATTCCCTTAATGAAAGACAAACTTGACCCTTTCCGCGGCTGATTGTTTCCTTATATCTTCTTGGGCGGATTTGCGAAAGCTGCAAACGTGTAAGACAGAAGCTGGGTTTAAGCGCCATGTGTGTCCAAATGCTCGATCAGCAAGAAAAAGTAGACCCTCAAACGAAAACAGTAGCCACTGACAAGAAAAACACGGCCGGTTACGAGAGGCCCTCATAACTCAGGGGAACCGCTGCCTTGCGAAAGGAAAACAAAGTCTGCATGTCGAAACAGCTGAAAGATATACACTCCTCCACATCTAAAGGATGCAAACTTTTCAAAAAGAGGCTTGAGGGTGAAAACCCACCGAAGAACCACAAAATAACGGGTTTATTATAGACGCAATGGAGCGCAAGGATGTCTTCCAATTCTAAGCAGGATTAGATGCAAAGCTGATGTTTTTTTTTTGTTGTTGGGTTTTTTTTGAGCTTACAAAAGTACTTGAACGCTCAAGGACTGTTTTTCTTCAGATATTTACTTATTGAAAGAAAATACACTTTATAGGTAGATCTCTGAAAGGCTGTAAGGGGCACATCCATAAAGCACTCAGTGAACCTTCATGCTAACTGTCATGTCTGAGGAATGATTTAGGTTTTATGGTAAAAATTGTTTTCTTTCTAACAAAACTAAACATTATTTAGTTGGAAGGATATATAGGATCATGTGGTCTGTTAGTAACGTTGGAAAGCAAAAATCTCACAGCTAACTAAATAATGAACTTCTTTTGAAAAAGTGCTGGTTTGCATCACTTTTATGTTTTATGAGGAGAAGTAATGATTTCTGCAATCTGGAGCCTTCTTTAAAGTCCTCCTACTGAAAACTGTCTAGAGGAACAAACACAAGACTTAAAACATTTATCTCTTTTTCCCATTTATAGTCTTTAATGTACCAACATGGTAGCCAGACTTATGGAGAAACTGTGCACATTTGCCATGTGATCATAAGTTCGTTTCACATGTAACTATGTTAATAATCGGTGATCAACATGAAAAAGACAACAGAAATAAGATTGAACTCAGGTAAACAAATAGTATCATCCTGGCAAAATGTACAGTAATCATGTGAAAAAGAATTATTTAATTATAAGTGAGCAAAAATAAAAATCACAAAATGTGCAAAATCCACTGTGTGTGAGAAATATACTGTACATCTATAAACCTCTTGTGTAAAATTTACAAGTGAAGATCATGTGACTTGATGTCAGAGGCCACAGCTCATTCAAACCCCCTTGTTGTGGAGAGGCACCTTTTTATGTTGGCTGTAAATCATTCATGAAACACTGTGCATCATGTGAAGTACTTTTTTTTTTTAAGTGTGGGTTATCTGATACTCTTTAAAAAATGGTCAAGTTCTAATCTCTTTAATGGGATTCTACTTGGAGGCTTCGGTGGAAGTCGAGAGCCCTTAGCTATCTACAGAACACTATCTACAGGATGACGTTTTTGGAGTGTAGTAGGGTATGAAACACGGTTAGTTTTCCACCCACCAAAAAATCTTACTTTATTATGTATGGAAAATTTTATTTTATAAAAAAAATAATAATTGATAGCCATAAATTATAGAGTCAATAATATGATTTAGTATTATATAGTAAATAAGTAATTTTTTAAAAGAACAAATAGCAACAAATTCAGGTTAGTAAATCCCTTCAGTGTAACTTGCATAAATATGAAAAAATATTCTTTGCACTACATTTGGTAACATACACTGCCAGTACAACTAATATTTTATTGGACCGCCTTTTGCTTTGATTACAGTGCACATTCAAGTTTATGCAATGACTCAACATTTATTTCCATCTATCCATCCATGCATCTAGGAATCTCTGTAGTTCAACTATGCACTGTCGAGGCCAGTGGTGATTACCACTATATTTATTCCCATTAGTCTAATCTAATCTGTCTTTGGACTGTGGGAGGACACTAGAGCACCCAGAGGAAACCCAACAATCACGGCACATGCAAACTCCATGCATACAGATCCACAGAGGCATGAATCAAACCCAGACCCTGGAGGTGCGAGGTGACAGCGCTAACCACTAAACCATCATGCCACCTCTTTCCATCCAGAGTTACATAAATTTCTCTCCAAGATCTGGTATTGATGATGGAAGAGTCTAACCAGCACATAACGTCGTCTCCAGCACATCCCAAAGATTCTCAATGGGGTTAAGATCTGTACTCAATCCATGTGTAAAAAGGATGTCTCATGCTCCCTGAACCACCCTTTCACAATTTGGAGCTGATGAATCATGGTATTGTCATCTTGGAACATGCCCGTGTCAACAGGGAAGAAAAAATCCATTGATGGAAAAACCTGGTCATTCAGTATATTCCGGTAGTCAGCTGACCTAATTTTTGGCAAACAGCATTGCTGAACATAGACCTGACCAACAGAGGCAAGCCCAGATCACAACACTGCCCCCACAGGCCTGCATGGTGGCTGCATTACTTCATCTGCCTCTCTTCTTACCCTGATCCATCCATTAATCTGGAACAGGGTAAATCTGGACTCATCACACCATGCAACCTTTTTTCCAGTGAGCTACAATCCATTATTTATGGCGTGTATATCTTTGCTTAATACAGGACAATAACCTGAGCATTCTGAAACAGAGTGATCCATTACTGGGCACATACAGTATGCCCACACACACACTCACACACATTTTGGTAATTAGACTCAATTCAATTTGTTAGAAATGGGACAAAAAAATCCTCCCACATATTTAGTTGAAACCAGCCCCTCCCCTGTTTTAAAATCCAATTCTATAGATATCCCTAATACCCCTTAAAAACATTATTTAGGGTCTAAGATTTATTGAGACATAAAGCAAAGTATGACTTCTAAAAAAAAATGTTGTAAGTGTCCAAGCCACATATCATCCTCAGCAATGACTTCAAATAGACCACAGTCATGCTTGACTTTCCATCATGTAAGCATGCTACAGTATGTTTTTTCCTCCTCCCAAATTATGCCTACGCTTGAGCAAATCATATGTGATTTGTAGTAGTGTTTGGCACATTACATTGTAGGTAACAGCAGACGGGAGCAAATGTAAAAAGATTACAATTTTTCTCCACTTTCATGGAATTAATGAAAATATTGTACATGCAGATTTTATACTTGGCCGTATTCTGGGCTCATCATTTTGATAAATGTTCCTTCGTGGAAGAAAAAAGGGATCTTTTTTCTTCCATGAAGATAAGTAATGAAAATCTAGTTCTTCTTACTTTGAAGTTCAGACAGTCGATCTGGTCAGACTTTTTCTTTTAATGGGCGTCAGTATGGTACATCAGGAAGTGTTCACACAGCTTGTGGGTTTAAGGCTTGAAGAGCCTGAAATCTGGGCTCAGATTTCCATCTGTGAACTGTTTCTCCATGTTGGTACCTGTTAATTCTATGTGTTCCAGTTTCCTTCAAGGAACTGGGTTATGCTCAGGCTGAACTTTCTGGACCTGGTACCCAGTATCTGTGATAGATGCTGCAACCTAGACTGGACTAAAGTGCTTAATGAATTTGGGAATATTCCCATAGAATATTGAATATTGTGATATGATTACTGTATATCTATAGTATGCTACAAACCTGCCTTGCTTAAAATGACCCCAGTAATTAATTCACCTCCCACTATACTGAGCAATGCTATCAAACCTTGCTCTCTCTCCAGGAGCAATTTCACCACCCACCAGTCTCTCTTAATTAACCAACACCAATTTAACGCCCTACTGATCTCTCGCTGAATAACGTCTTCAACCTTTGGTTTGTTTTATACTGTATGTTGGATCATTTCTCTCTGACCTGTCTGACTGTGTGGGGAAACTGCAAGTAACTTCTGATTAATCACATCTGGTTCTTCTACAGTATCTTTTACAGTATCTAGACAAAATATTCCGAGACAGTGGTTCTCAGAGTATGGTCTACCCCTAGGGTTTTATAATGCTCAGCACAGGGTTTGTTTAGCTACAGTGGTAGAAACCACAACCCACCACTTTTGAAGTTATTACAATCATTATTGAGTTCCTACAGTTATTAGCCTATTTACCTGGCCCATTGAACTGATCCAAACCACTGTAGCTGAAAAAAATTAATAAATAAACCAACATTAAAGAAAAGCTCAATATCTTCAATAACTATAAGGTCAGAAATAAATAATCTGTTCCAAGTCAGAATATTATTGGGTTTTGTTCATAAAATAAATCTGTACTGAGTGTTCTAGTCATTCTTTAATTTATTGATTTGGACAGGCATAGTAAATCTTAGAAGCACAGATTTTAATCATAGTTAGTCTGAAGACTGGACAGTTATGAAGCAAGATTTGGGATGAAAAGGGGAGATTAATATCTAAGAAAAAAAGTTTAAGAATGGAACTGATATTATATTAACATTGGCGTTGTGGTTACCACTGTCACCTTGTACCTCCATGGTCCAGGGTTTGATTCCCATTTCGAGTTTCGGTGCATGAAGTATACCAGAGTGCCAGGACCAAACCCACCAAGCATGGGAGAACATGCAAGTTCTCCCATGCTTGGTGGGTTTGGTCGTAGCACTCTGGTTTCATCCCATAGTCCAAAGACATGCAGCTTAGGCTAATTGGTGTTCCCAAAATTGTGTATGTGTGTGTGCCCTGCGATGGCTTGACATCCCATCCAGGGTTTATCCAACCTCATGCTCGAAGTCTCCTGCGATAGGCTCCAGTTCCCCTGTGACCCCGTATACAGGATTAAGTTAGTGAGTAAGTGAGTGTTGTGCTTCCCAAGTTTTGCAATGGTTGCTACAGTTACTTCACGGAACACCTGTATGGTCTTGTTGGAAGTCTAATAGCTGGGAAGACACTGCATGGATTCAGCCCGATCTTATCCCGCAAATCACTCACCCAGGATTAATTTTATAATATGCCTGAGTTGTCATTTAATGTGCAGTGTGAGCAGGGTCCTGGCTCCGGATAAATCACCCAAAAGGGAAGTAATCTGGTTTCCGGATCACTTGATGGATTTCTGGCATGTCTTGCAGTGCGAGCAGGTCCACGGTCTGGGTCTGATTTTTCCAAAGTTTTTTCTTAATGCTCTGCTCTTTTAAAAAAAAATTTAAACAAAAAAATGCCTTCAAGCCTTTACTTATCTTGTTTGATTTTCATATTCAGTGAACAAACCAATTCATGTGTTCTGTTTAAACTTACAACGTGAGCACTCATGTCATGCCCAGTTGCTGGGATGTAGAATGTGAGCAGAAAAGTCGCAGCTTCAGGCTGTAAGGGACGGCAGATTAAAGCGTATAAAATCGTACAGATACATAATTTAACGAATCTACCTTAAAACAAGTTTTGGAAGTCGGTTTTGGCCCCTATTCCCCAGACAAACTGCAGTCAAAAGGAGAGACATTCCACTGACTAGGCTTGTGTGACTCATTGAAAAGTTCAAACCATACTATTGGTTCCTATGTTTAACATTTTTTCCATCCTTTCCAGTTAGGCTCATTCTGTGGGAGCCTGGTAATGGAACATGTGGATCCATAAAAGTAGACCCACATGAGACAGCAGAAAATCCAGCCAGCAATACTTTCCAAGGATACAAGACGCATTTCTTCTTAATGATTCTTACAGGAAGAGATGTAATATAATGGCAAAATGCAGTCATTCAAGTCAGTGCTATGAGTGTATATTATATGAAAAAATAAACAGCGGTACAAGGATCTACTGTATATCTTTGTTATTATGGGCATATTTAAAGTCGAATTCAATTTTTGCTAAAATTACCCTATGAAAAGTTTATATAATTGTTGTTTATGCATGTTTACTCTCGCTGCTTTGTTTGCTCTCTATGAATAATGTCATCAGATTACAGGCTTTCATTAGTTGCTGAGGTTCCACCACCAATCCAGACCACCATGATGTAACTGATTTACAGAGTGGGATTATTAACCAGAGGCTCTAGTACAACACACTTCATCAGTCCCAGTGGGATTGTCCCTCACTACTTTTCCACATATACCATGAGATAGCTCATGGAACCTGAGGGTGACCGAAAATTAAATCAGTTCAGTGGAATGTGACGGATTTTGAGGGATGCCACATGAAAGAGTCTCAGTTCTTTCCTATAGAGTCAGCCTCCTACACTAATTACAGTTCTCTGGATGCTGAAGCAAGAAAAACTAAGAAACCATGATTTGTGACTTACGTGTTTTCTTTGGACAAAACCAGGTTTAATGACCAGCATTTAGTCAGTTGGATTCATCTACAAGGGGTGTTCAAGTCAAACAGGGACTTTTGATTGCGCAGAACACAGTTAAGAGATTAAAAACTCCCTTTATTTCTCTATATACTGTGACACTAATGCACTTATCGAGTGTCTCACTAGTACTTGGATACCACCAAGGTAGAAAGTTTTCTCAGTATGCCGGAGCTGGCTAAACCCTGGCCTCCCAGGAAATCCTTTAACAGCCCAAAAATGTGGAAGAGGCTTCGAGACTCTATGGGGCATGTGGTAATAACTCCCAACTGAGTTCCTGTAATGTGCAAGTGGTATTGGTAAATGATTGTGTGTACAGTTCCCACAGACAGATGTGTTTCTTCTACAAGTTGTCTATCTTCAAGAATCATGCGTTCAACTCACTGAATGTTCACCGGTACGACTTCAGTGGGCTTCGAGCCACCTTGGCCAGGATCATCTTCCACTGATGTATAGCCTTCTTTTAAAGGTTTGCACCAGTCCAATGTTTCACTGCAGCCAAGAGTCTCATCATCGTACTTTGGTTGAAGTCTTATCAATCAGTTTTACGCCTTCATTTATCAAAAATTTCATCACAAGTCCTGGATTGACTTCGGCTCCCCTCACATAATATTTCAATATGTACAACTGAGTGCAAATATTGGCATAACCTCATAATTCTGAATAAAAAAATGGAAATATATTGCTATGTTACAGACGTTGAAAATGAACTGGAAAGTCAAAACCAACAGAATAAACCTTTTTTTGGGGGGGGGGGGGGGGGTCCCTCAAAATATGCACAAAAACTATGAAAGACATTACATGTAATTAATAAGGTAAATGGATTTGCTTAATTATTTAGAGAGTAGTTATATATTTATATATAGCTTTTCACTTGCTGGGACCCGAAGGTTTGGCAGATCATCACCAGGGAAGAACCCCAGCGTCTCGTCTACTGATGTGTTTGAGCTCCAGACTTCTGCAAGTCATTAAGCCGCAAATGATTTGCAACCAAGTATTAAAAATCGCAACTTACTTCATGTTTTTGTAGTTTGTCCAATTTCTATTTTGGTCCTGTAACTTGGTGGTTAGCATAAGAGGGCATGGGGAAATAAAAACGTAACATAGAAAGTGCTGTAATTCCCACACTACTCATCTGATTTGGATTTAAATACCGTTAAATTAAAGTGAGCACTTTAATTTATTATCTGAGACTATCATCATTAATTCAACTGATTAATTTTAACTCCATTATACAGTACTGACCAATATGCAGCTGAAATAACAATAACTTTTATTAATGTGAAAATATTGGATGACCATTACTCCTGAATCGTATCACTCCCATCACTATCATTTGTTTTTATTCACTACTAATATCTTAATACACAACCTCATTTTTTTACTTGTGCTGATGAAGAAGCACATGTCAAACCTAGAATTAATTGTTAGTATTAATAATTAGTTAATCGTTACTTTTTTCCAGCATAGGCTTGTGCATTTGATTGTAAAATTGGCTTAAAAATACGTCTGTTCTGTTTCAGCACCTCATGGACAGCATCCTTCACCCATACACCACATACAGTACAAGCCATATATCTAGATGACCTCATCATTCATAGTGATGATTGGAAGCAGCAAATCCAACATCTCAGGGCTGTCCTGAGATCACTGAAACAAGCAGGGCTCAAGGTAAACCCAAACCCAGCTGTATGTACAGTAAATATCCAAATAATATTAGATATGGCTCTCCATAGAACACCTATAGCTTATGTAAATTGTGGTATGAATGGGGCAATTATTCAAATAATGAGGATCATTCTATGATTAGCCCATGACTGTCACATGATCCACGGCTCGAACACATCCTAAAATACAGCAAGTTAATGTGACAGTTGCTTTCACTCAACTGTAAAATTAAACAGAGCTGTGTATAATATAAACATAACTTTCCTGCATGGAAGAGTTATTGTTTTGTATTCAGTACTGTACCACTGACCTCTGCATGCTCAATGCCAGTACTGTCACTTAGTGTTGATATTTAGCCACTTTACAACACATCAAATAACTTGGCAGAAAAAACATGTCTCTTGTAGAGCAAACTTTTTTGGAAGCAGCAATGCATTCAATGTTCACTCTATAAATCTCTATTAGTGTGGACAAAGCATCTGATAGCAGTTATAAGTAGTGTCCGTGTCAGCTTGAGGTGAGTCCAGTACATTTTGTTCTAGTCTACATTGTGAATCCAAGTTTTGCTTTCTAGCACATCTTCACCACAGGTCTATCTTTTGTCAAGAACATGCATAAATAAATAAGCTTCATAATGAGGTACAGATAGAAAGCATTAACTGTTGGCTTCACCCACATCTCTCTGAAGATGACACTCAACCAAGCCCCTGCTGCTAATATCTTGAACACCAGATTTGTGTTGAGGAGCAGTCTGGCCTGAAGTTGACTCTCCAGGAATTACCAGTCCCAGAAAACCCAGGGAACCAAGGGCCCATGAACCAAGTGGAAACTGTGATACTGCACTAACTGTACACCCACCCAACTGCATAATTTTTTGCTGTGAGCCCTGCTTGCCACAGTGATCTCAGGATAAACCCTGATCTATTGCATGTGCTGCTGCCAATCATTACTATAAATTATGTCATCTATATGTGTGGCTTGTATGTGGTGTATGTGGTGTATAAAGGTTCCTGTCCACAAGACTGTCACGGGAGCCCTGAACAAACTGAACAGTGTCATGACTTTTTTTTCCCCCTTTGAATATTGGAATTGAGGGAATCTGCCAATATCCCTTTGTCCAATCCATTGTTAAACAAATATATGAGCCACCTAAGTGTTTGATCAGTTTTCACTACAGGGCATTGGTTATGTGTCAAAAAATCACTACATTGGATACCAAGACCACCGGGCTGCTTCAATTGCTGTGTCACTTCAAAGTTTTTTTTTGTTTGGTTTTTTTTAGTCTTCTTTACACAGTCAGCTATGTACAACCACACCTGAAGGTGGTCTATGTGGTTAGTGAGACCTGGCATAAGCGAAAACACTTCAGAAATTTCCTCCTGTAGTGTGTCAACCTGTGCTCTCTGTGAGGGCAAGATTAGATCTCCACAGGAGCCCAGGGTGACTTGGGCCACACTTTTTAAACTCACCTCCAGTCCTCGCTCCACGCTTTTAGGAACTACCAATGCCAAAGACAAAGAAGACTCTATCCATGATTTCAGGAGATTGATCCCGAATGCCCATCCAGACACAAGCCTCCCATGTTATCCGGGCTTGGGACTGGCACTGCATCCAGTGACTGGGGTTTGGGCATTGGCTGGGACTCAAACATGGGCCTTCCCTCACATGGTAGGTGAGAGACCTACCACTGAGCCACAAATGCGTGTTACCACCTAACCTCATAGTAGATGGCTCCAACTAGCAATGTGACCTCAGAGGGTCCTTGACACTAATTTAGAAGCTCAATGTGATAGTAATACAAGCATTTGATCCCCTGGTATACAGCAGACATGAACTTGACCCTAGTCAAGTAAATTCTCCTGTGTGTGAAGTTTTGCTCTCAAATTAAGAACACATCTTCTCACTTTTGCTAGAAGATGTCCCATTCTTCCAGGTTCTCTATTGATGTCTAGGATGCCACAAGGCCTGCATCCATATACTGTAATAATCCACAGAGGGAAGCTTTTGGGATGACTTGTTCCAAATACGAATAGGATCATAAGCAAACTTATGAAACCTTTTTTAACATTTGACTAAAGCTTTTGACCAGACCTTGCCTCTGTGGGTGGTAAATGCTGTAGAAAATCCCTTTAATTCCCAATAGTTCATATATTTCAAATAGTGTATGTGACATTAATGTATTTTCTTTTTTCAGTCAGGAGAGTCAGAGAACCTCTGCAAAAAGAGTTCTGAAAAGGCACTGTTTCCAGGTATCATGTTGCATTGTCCACTATAACAAGCACAAAGCAATACCCTAGTGCAGTCCAATTTACTGGGCTGACAAGAGCCATACAAATTTTTTCAAAAGGGATTTTGATTAATGGTCGCTAGTGTTTTATCCAGCCCTAAATGCCCCTCCATTATATTGTGGGGGCCCACTTGGAATAACATTTACTACTGAGTTTTCCTCTTTTGTTTAAGTGTCACATGTCAGTTGATACAATCTACCTTTAATAATAGCAAAATAGGGCCCCTTCTGCCACGCTCCATTTTGGCAAATTTGTGACAAAAATGAAGATGAGGAAAGAAGAATTTCAAGCTGTTCGAAAATTTTGAGTGCATGGAATCACAAGGTTGTAAAATGCACAAATGCCATAATTTAATGTTTCTAATTTAAAATGTCTTTAATTTAAAATGTGATTTTGCAAAACACACAATATAACTTCACCTGTCACGTTTTTGCCCAAAATAATAAATCAGGCTGCTGCTGTGTTTAGGGCCATATAAATATGCAATGTAGTCTCAATAATAGTGTTGGGCAGGCTTTAATAACAAAAATACAGCAAAGTCATGCTTATTGCTTATAGTGAGTCATGGCAGCAACTTGCCCTGACTCACCCTCCTTCACCCTCTTTCCCCTTACAGTTTCACTTTGGTTTTTTCCAACGTCGCCATGTTGGGTTGCATTGACAATCCATCACAATGGGCAGCACATTGAACACATTTTATAAGTGGTCAGAAACTTGTAAATAACTCATGAAAGAATAAAGTTACGTTAAAACTAAGCACACCATTGTTTTTCTTGTGAAATTCCCAATACGTCTGATGTGTCACATGACCCTCTTCCTAGTGAAAAAAAACAAAAGTCGGATCCAAGATGGCCGACTTCCAAATGGCCACCATGGTCACCACCCATCTTGAAAAGTTTGCCCCCTCACATGTGCCACAAACAGGACGTTAATATCACCAACCATTCCCATTTTATTAAGGTGTATCCATATAAATGACCCACCCTGTACATTTCTGGTCCCATAAGTTTATATTCAGTCATTCATTCATCTTCTATTCCACTTAATATGGTAATACAGGCAATTAGGGAACGCCCATTTACCTAATCTGCATGTCTTTGAACTGTGGTAGGAAACCGGAGTACACTGGAGGAAACCAGCCAAGCACATACAAGAACATGCAAACTCCATGCAAATGGGGAATCAAACCCGGATGCTGGAGATGCAAGGCGACAGTGCTAAGCCTCCATGCCGCCATTATTGAGAAATAAGGCATAGTAAATATAACAGGCGTTACCAAACACAACAGCAACATGTGCATTTCATGTCTAGTTTACCCAAAAAGAGCACATGATCTCCCGAGGGTTTTAGCATTATTTTTCGTTTCGTAAATATTACAGTCATAAATATTAAAGTGCATCATGCCTCTCAAATGCAGCACAACCAGAAGTAAACCAGTGATAGATCAAAGCTTATAAAATAAATATATGTATATAAAATGAAACAGAAATGTTCTGTTCTAGATGTTTTGCTGTCAAACTATTCAAGTACTGTCTACTTTAAAGTACTCTCATTTATAACTCTTATACAGTATGTTTGTATTTTAAAAAAATTAATAATAGCTTTCAAATGCTTTTTTTTTATAACTGTACTTAGTCCTGTTATTATTAGATCTATACAAATCCTTCACAAATGAGCTAAGCATATTGTAATAGCTAAATGGGTCTAAATGACATTACATTAGCCAATAGTCTGCTGAGTACAGAAAAAGCAGAGCACACACATTTTCCATGTAGCATATGTTAGCTCCTAGTCACAAACACATTAAAAACTATGATCAAAGGCATGGAAAAAGACAAGGGATAAAGAGTTTAGTCTCTCTCAGCACGGCACCTTTCGCTTTTGAGTACCAGCTCTCAGCAGGTAGATCCATTTGGTATAAAAACCACCTTCCTCAAACACAGTGCTCAAACATCTCTTACCAGGAGCCATAAACTAAGCACACTTTCCAGCAGGCTCCTTCCACAATGACGCAAGGGAGCGAAACATTTTTACATGCAGCTCCACGGAGTTAGATAAAGCAGACTGCGCCAAGATAGAAGATGATTTCGGGCCACCCTCTGTGCTGCAGGAGAAGGAGAAACACAGACAAACAAATCCACAACAATCTAATGTGGAGTTTAATTAAATATAACAGACAAAAACTTGCTAGTTTAAAAAAAAAAAACTAAACAAAAAAAAAAGGTGCCTTTCAGACATGGGAGCAAATCTTCACCTGTGGAAAGCACCATCATAAATCAACAATGTTGTGTTGCCATGGGATCTGAGGCTGTTTACTCGCAGAGAAGCAGTGCTGAGGCTCTGCAGCCATCCTCAGGGCTGAGGGACTTCTGGGAAACGAGAGCATGATGGGTGAATGAAAGCCTCCAGGAGACAGTTGGCCTAAAATGAGATCAGACTTCTGGAGAATGAGGAGAGAAATGAGTTTTACCAGTGTTCCTCTCAGGGGAGGAGATGTAGGGTGTTGTAATGTGTTGTATTAGTATCATGTCATATATATAATATAAGCAGAGTATTTCTTTTGCAAAAACTATTAACAAAAAAATTAAATGCTTTCCATGCGCACATAGTGCAAATTTTGACAATAGGGGAATGATAAAAATGACTTTCCTTGTAAATGACCGATTTATTTGCCTTTCCAATTAGCCATCCTATCATCATTTCTTTGACAATGTACAAAGTGGGAACTGATTAAGTAGACAGGCACACTTTCCTTAACTTCCTTAATTAATACAGTTTCAGTCAGGCCCCTTATTCCCAGCGAAGGGCAATCTTAATGCCTCAGCATACCAAGACATCTTGGACAATGCTATGCTTCCAACTTTGTGGCAACAGTTTGGAGAAGGCCCTTTTCTGTTCCAACATGACTGTTTCCCAGTGAACTAAGCACGGACTATAAAGACATGGTTTGATGAGTTCAGTGGGAAAGAACTTGACTGGCCCTATCACAGAACCCTGACGTCAACCCCATTGAGCACCTTTGGGATAAACTGGAACGCAGACCTTCTTGTCCAACATCAGTACCTGACCTCATAAATGCTCTACAGAATGAATGGGAGAGTGAAAGCTGTTATAGCTGCAAAAGGGGGACCAACTCCATATTAAAGAATGTATTTGGGTACAATTTCATTGCAGGTTTGGGCAAATACGTTTGTCCATATAGTGTAACATGTTCATATAGGTTCTTTCAGCAGAGCTTGATTGTTGGCATCCCACAGGTATAACCAGAGGATCGTCTTTTATTAAAAAATAATTTACTATGAACCACTTAGTGTAGAATTGTTTCTGTCCTGGAAATAACACTTCACACCTCCTGCACTCTCATTTCCTCTCCTCATTTGAATTCCATGCTGTTACTGTTATTTCCCCATTCATCATAATATTGTTGTTATATATCACCTGACCCCCTAATAAACCTTATAAACTAGAAAGACATCCTACTGAGCATCTTCTCTTCTGACAGAAATGCATTCACTCTCCCTGGAGACTCTTCCTGCCTCCTTCCTCTTTTGTGCTCTTTGGACATGACCCTCAACAACTGCCCTCCTGTGTCACATAAAAGGAAACATTCTGGACCTGAGCTTTTCTGCCTGGCTTTTCAAAACTCATACCACGTTCTCACTTGCTGCAACATTCACTCCATCTCTCCTCCCTCCCTAGATTACACCATCCTAATAAATCCTTATGGCCTTGACTCCTTTTCTTCACTACAAATGGAATCAACCACCAACATCTTTCTTACTTTTTTCATCCACTAACCTACTCTACCCTCTACCCTCCATGTCCTCACCCTAGTTGTTGGATGTCAGACATACCATGTAGCAGCTGGTGAGACATAACACCCATGTGAAAGTGGAGACCTTGACATTGACATTAGGAAAGCAGGAAATATCTAAGCAAGCCCCTAACATCCCTCAGAATGATGGCTTGGCCATCTTTTTAATAAAAAAAGATCTTTCCCTTCCTGTTTGATTCTTGAATAGCACCATCTATCCTAACCTTTCCATCTCTATATGATTAGCGTTTAAGATTCTTGTCCAGAAATTCTAACACTCTTTACCAACCAAACATGTCTGGCTCTAAAGCAGCACAATCCACAGGAACAGTCCTTATCAGGGAACCTACAGTATCAGAGGGTTTTGATCCTTCTTGACCTCTCAGCAGCCTACAACACATTCAATCAAAAGACAATCCTGTCTGTGCTCACAAATCCTGGAATTAGGAGCATAGCAATGGCTGGTCTTCTACTGGAGTGATGGTACACTGCTGCACATGCTGACTCTCCAGCGGTATCCCACAATGCTCAGTATTTGGTATTCCTCCAATTTCTCTCTATACAGTACCTGTGCTCATCCTTCCTTGGATATGTATCCATGTGTCAAGCTCTTTTGATCCCCCAATGGAATTCTTGCATCACGCCATCTCCAAACGTAGGCAAAGTTTGGTTTAGATCTGGACAATTGACTTTTATTTTTGCTCCATATTGCTAACCTTTCTCAGTCATGTCGGTTTCTCCTTTAGAACATTAGGAGGATCTGGCCATCTTTCTCCACTTAGGACACTCAGGGACTTGCTTAGTCCCTTATCATCTCGACACTGGACTACTTCCTTCAAGTCTTTCCTGGTAGGTCTTCCCCTGTGTGCCATTACACCCATAAAACAGATACAGAATGCAGCTGCATGTCGTGTTTTCAATCATCCCAAGTTCTCCCACATTACTCATTGCTGTGATCTCTCCACTGGTTTCCTTTCGCTGTTTAGAGCGAATCCAAAAACAAAGCCAAAAACCAGACCAGCTACCTGATGGCACCCAGGCAGTGTAACAAATTTCCTCTGGCAGTCTTTAAACAAATACAAAAGACCCACCACTTCATTTGACTTTACATAGCTGTACATTGAAAGTCAGCCTAATGGTATTCTTATGTGTATGTGTGTTTGATGTTTAATACAAATTAACATTTCCTCTAAGCCACATGTTACTATTTTTTTCAGTACAGGAGGTTAATTTTCTCTAACCTTTACTATCCACCTAAAAAGCCAACCTCTAGTAATTGATATGAATGCATGTTACATCAAAAGCCCCATCCTACCTACTCACATGCTTCGTGGTGCATGCCGAGAAACCCCAAAAGAAGGATTGTCCCATGTTAATCCACAGATTAGACACTGTCTGTGCACTCTGATACTGCGCTGCAGATTTACCCTGAAGAAAAAATATGGCACACACCATAAGCCAGCTTAATATAAATACCAAAGCCCCCCTGCTGTGGAGGTTATCTTCCATATGACTCAGTCTCACAGCTCGTGTCTGAAGCCAAATTTGGGGATAAATAGCATCCTTCCAAAGAACACCGATGATTCTGATGCACGTGGTAAAATCTGATGGAATCTGAGTTCCCACGGGAAACTGATTATGCATTGCTCAAATCAGTCTTTGTCTACTTTCAACCCCATTCCTCAAGGGGCGTTCAAGCTTGAGACTCCTGATTTGTTCAAAATAACAGAAAGCAGCTATTTGAGTAAAAACTATTTTATTTCTCTAAAGAATCTCGTGCTACACAAATGCATTTATCCCGGTGTTTCACTAGTGCTTGGAAACCATCAAGGTCAAACGTTTTCTAAGTACGCTGGAGCCATGATCAGACTGTCTGAAACACTGGCCTCCCCGGAACTCCCAAATATGTGGAAATGGCGGATGTGGCAAAAACTCCCAGACAAGTCTCTGTAACGTGCAAGTGGTGTCCATAAATGATTGCGGAAAAGTTCCCACAGACAGATGCATCCCTGGCAAAACGTTATCCGTTGATTTTTCGCGGATCACGTGTCCCACTCACTGAATGTTCACGGTAATAACCATAGTGGGCTCTGAGCCACACCTCATCCAGGATCGTCATTTACGGACATTCTTTTAAACCTTTGCACCATTCAAATGTTTTACAGCAGCTAAGAGTTTCATCGCCATATTGCGCCTGAGGGTTTCTGTAAATGCCAATCGGTTTTACACCTTCATTCATGAGAAATTGAATCACGCGCCCTGGTTCGTCTGGAACACTCATTCTAGATGACTTTCAGCAGCTGACTAATGCAGTAACCTTTCAGTAAAGAGTGACGAACCCCAGTCTCTTTTCCCAAACACCATGAGGTAATGTTTAACCTCTCACCTTTTAAAACTGCTACCTAAGCTTGTTAAACTTTGTCTGTTGCCACTTCCTGAAAACCTTCAGCAGTATTCCCATGGGATAAAAGCATGGGTCTGAATCCAGACAATGACCTGCTTCATGTTAAACGTGTGTGGTATCTGGTCTTCAATTAACGAGACAGTGTATAATAAATATGTGCTCGAATGTTTTGAAATGTACTTAGGGAAATGACATCATTGTTGCACTTTGGCTGACATTTTGTCTCAGTTTTCTCTTAGGTGATGTCAGACACATGCTACTGATTTCTTTGGAACCAACGTAGTCAGTTATTAATGAGGAAGGTGCTCGTACTAACTTGTGCTCATTAAAACATGCTTTTTTGAGACACTTGACTAATTTGTTACGTTGTGTAATATGAATGTCACTCACTGCCATATATATATATATATATACACCGCTCAAAAGTTTGGGATCCCTCTCTAACTCCATGGTTGTAGATTTTTATTTCTTCGTACATTGTAAAGGAATGCTAGAAGGTGTCCAAAATACACAATAATCTCCTTTGAACTGGTGATATTGAGATTTATATGCTACTTATGATCTGTAAATCCTTCATAACGACTCTAATCTGAGGTGCTGTTTGTTAATTGGTGATTTCTGAGGCTGTAACTCTAAATAAACTGCAGCAGAGGTAAGTTTTGGTCTTGCCTTTCTGGGAAGGTCTTCATGAGAGCCAGTTTCGTCATGGTGCTTGATGGGTTTTGCAAATGCACTCAACAATACTGTTCTTCCAGAAAGGCTGACTTCTGTGTCTTAAGATAACAACTGACTTCTTGATGTTGTTACATAATTACCTAATTCCATATGTGTTATTTCATAGTTTTATTATTTCATAAACAATTCTGTTTACTCGTAACTGACATGACGGAATTACAAGGCCATTTGAACCATTCAGTTTCTGCCCAAACAACATTCTGCTTTTTTTCAGTACAGGCAAACATTCTGATATTGTCTACAAAGGAGCTGGAAAAAAGATTTTAGAGTAATTAGAGGTCAGACTTGAAGTTACATATTGTCAGCAGACACTAAAGACAAAGAAAGCAGATTTCTAGAAATAAGTTTTGCGTACACTGTTGGTATAGGCACCTCTAGGGTCAAGGGTACAATTCCTGTGTGAATGTCTGTGTGTTTTTTTTTTTTTATCTTGTTTTTATTGGATCTCTTGGATGGATCTTTGGGTGATTATATAAATCTATATAAATTTCAAATTGGAGAAGAAAAAAAACAGGGGGAGGGTTGTTCCAGAGTGCTGCGGCAGCGATACCTCACCCTAAGTCTAATTATTCCGCCGCTAAAATCCTCCATCTTTCCTAGCACGTGATGAGTTGCATTGATGTAAAAGTCACATGAATTCCAATTTGATTTCAAATATTAGGTGCTTTAACCTAGATAACATGAGCAAGAATGTATTTATTTGCACATACATGCAGTTTCAGGGGACAGAAGGGTTCACTTAGTCAAATACAAGTCACTTGTATTTGAACTAAATAGTCATAAGAACATAAATGGTCATGACATGAAAATCCGATCTGACCAAAAAAATCTTAATTGAACAATGTGGCTTGTAATGTGAACATACATGTCTCCTCAATCAGAAGCATGGGACTGTTCACACTAGCATGAAAAAAAAAAGTGTGAACCATACCCTCCATTTTAAAGTCACCAGTCTTAATTTTTATACATTTTATTTTTGACAGCATCATGAATGCTTTCTTTTGCAGAGTTTTTAAAAATGAATTGAGCTAAATTTATGGTTAAAATATGAAACAGTTTGAACGGAAGCAGAACCTCACGGGAAGAAAAGTGCGAAGCTGAACAAAGTAAATTGAGCATGCTTCAGTGAACTCTGTGAAAGCCATCAGCCCTGCATAGGCCATTTCAGTGTACTTCCTTTGCCTGTTCTTTAGAGCAGTGTGTGTGTGTGTGTGTGTGCGCACGTCCGTGTGCATGTGTGATGCCTGTTCTTTAGAGCAGTGGAGTGGACGATGAATACCAGTGTGAATTCATGTCGCGCTAGTGCCATCATGTGGTGACTGGAAGAAAAAAATCAAGCGAGCACACTTTCATCACTGTGAGGTCAGAAAAGCATTTATTGAAGATGTCAGAGGGTTAAACCATGATAAAGGGAGAAAAGAATCACGGCACCTTTACACGTCACTGCTAGGCGCAGGCCTTCACACTTTCACATTTTTTCCAAAGTAAACGGCATTAGAAAGATTATGGCACTGCAAGACAGACGTCTTACAAGGATTATAACACAAGTTATTAAACGTACACAAATTACAAGTTATAGATAACTAATCTAAGAAACAACTTTAGAGCTTCGATTCAAATGTAAAAACATAAGAAAATACTGTCACTTCAGTATAGCGTATGATCAAGTTAATTTACATTTAAACGGCTGCAGGCGAACTCCTGCAAATGTAGTGTCTAGCAAGGCCTAGTAGCTGTCGGACTGAAAAGAAAATTCAACCCATCATCCAGATGAACACACTAGATTTCACTCAAACAATAGGAAGGTCACTTGTATAATTGCACAAGCTAAACTGTAATGTATGCATTGCAATCAAATAATAGTATTGTCAGTTGTAAAGGCAAAGTGTTTTAAGTGTTATATATGCTATTCGTGTAAATAACTGAAAGATTTATAAATATGACGCACAATACAGCACATCTGCAGCATGCACTGGTTGTTTAAGCTGGCATGTAGCGACAGGATGCATCATATGACCTATACTACAGAGGCACGTCAACTATTTACAAAATTTCAAAAATGTCACTGGGCCGAAACGAGCAAGCTGGAGAAAACCTCGACTGCTAAATGAATACTGCAGTGACATTAAAAAACTTAATAAAACAATTTGAAAAAGACTAGTTTCCTCAGAGGATGACACAAAAGTGGAGAACTTGCTGAAGCCCAAAAAAAAAAGGGAAAAAAATGTGTTTAAAAAATAAATAAATAAATAAATAAAGCGCCCGAACACATTTTTAAACCATCCCAACAGGAAATAGTACATATATTATTACTTAATAGAATCTATATTAGATATATAGTTAATATTCGATATATGCACAGCGTACACTCGGACAACTGTGTGCACCGTATAATAGTATATCTATTTATACTTAAATAAGCAATATAACACATTCACATTTATAACCGTCGTATACCGCATTTCAACAGATAATAAAGTAAAAGCAATACAAATAAAATCTTGGTCTACGGAGTAAACCAATACTTTACAATATGTGTGTTTGTCATTTTTTTCTTTTTTTCTTTATTGAAACATCTCATGCACAGAGAGATTTCAATGTCTGTCGGAACTGGTTTGAAAATAGGCTGGGTCTAGGTGCTTCGGTGGCATGAAGGCATCATTTCTATTTTTTTTTTGTTCTTTTTTTCAAAAAAAAAAAACGTAAATGAAGAAAGATAAATAAATAAAAAGCATCTCAGACTCCATCTAGGAAAAGGATCAGAGATCAGAGCGGAAACCTCATATGGAAGACGTACTGTATGCTGTAAGCCCTTAGGATGGAAGAGTCATGCACTGTATAGGTGTAGCGACGCTCTTTGTGGTTCCTTAAAAAAAAAAAGAAGAAATAATAATGAAACAAAACAAAACTAAAAAAAAACCCACTACCGCTTCTCTTGAGGTGATCGCGTGTAGAAAAAACGAGGTCGGGCTATTTATCTTTTATGGAACCTTTCCGATCTTAAAAATGGCTTAAAGCTGCTACAGGTAGGATTAGCAGTTGTAATTACTAATTAATAATTAGTAGTCCTTTGCTTCCAGAGTTAGCCCCGGTCATCCACAGTACATGTGTGAATATTTGAGTCGATCATTTTTCAATTTTCTTTTTTGTCCCGTTTGTGCGCCGTGGCGTCTAATGACAAACGTTGATGCTGAGAGCAAATCCTTTCTGTTTGTACAAATTTCACAAAGTGGCCTGGGACAACAGGAGCTATGGTAACGAATGTAAATTCGTGATTTTTGTTTAATGCTTGCGATCATTTGAAACGATTTATGATTACCACTTACACGACACATAGCTCCTTTAACAACCACATGTTTCTAGTACGTTCACAAAGTGTAAAACCCATAGAGAACTTTTATAGTATAGCGACAAAACAGGAGTGACTAAAGAATAGTCCTTTTGGATAATTCTAGTTAAGTTAACAGAGTACGTTATAGTTGGAGGGCCGTTAATCACTTTTTGCCCAAAGCAGCACAACATCAAGAGAACACTCAGAACGAGAAAACACCAAAGTACGATTCAACACGCCAGCCCTTTCACGCCACAAGAAAGCACGAGTTTCTGTCCTAGTCTACGTCTCCACTCAGAGTAGGCTAAAAGCTGCCAGTTAGTGTGTTCAGGTAAATCCCAGATGCCTTGCTGCCTTGCTCTCGGGATGATCCTATCTGCTCGTAGTGAAATGATGGGTTACACTGAGGCATGAGAGGCAAAATATTTGAGCGTTTAACTAACACCGGAATGTGTTGGTATTTCTTTTTTCCGCTAACAGGGAGTTACGATGAAACTGCCTTCGCTTCTCAGGTTCGAGGTGCAAACCTGCTCTTTTGCTAACTTGAATGTATCTTCCACAGATCCAACATGCAAACTAATACAGCAAAGAACACCGATAAAATGGTAAGGAAGGAAACAGGAGACCTGCACATACACATACCTCAAACACAAGCAGGGTCGAAAGAATCCCAAATTTTGCGCTTTCGGACTTCGTGGAATCCAAGCAATGTTCACCACTACGTACATAGATGAGATGAGAGAAGATGTGTACACTCAGAGTGGTTAGATAGTAGATTAAGCGAGATTAAGGAATTATATAGGAGCAAAAGAATTCTTTAGCATTATTCATTGTTATTGAAACTCCACGTCTGTCTATGCAAAAAAAAACAAATAAATAAAATGTAAAAAAAAACACGCAATTAGTTCAAACACCGAAACGTAAAAGCCAAGCCCCAAACACTGGCCACAGCACAGGCAAAGCTCCTGAAAGTGAAATGACTCCTAACCTGTGAGTAAAAGTCCTCTCTCAATCTCTATAAAAAGGCAGAAGTGCCACAACAGGCACCGATAGTTACATTACAATCACTGCTGACAGCTATTCCCGCTATGGGGAAGGAGGAGGAGAGAACTTTCCAACTATATTACAGCAAAACTGCACAAACTCCAGGCACAATTTGGGTTGGCAACATTAATGTAGAGCAATGTAAAGTAACACTGCCCTAGAAATGGGAGTCACTCAGGGGTGCGTAGGTGGCCCCCGTCAGAGATCTGCTAAAGGTCTCAGGCCTCGGCACGGCGCTGAAGACCGACCGCAGCAGGCTGGAGGAGTGCAAAGAGCTGCCCTTACAGTCTTAAAGGCCAGTGAGGTCAACAATGGCCTTGATGAAGATGGTGTCATCGCGGATGTAGGAGTTTTTGGAGTCGAGTTTGGAGAGCGGGCAGAAGAGGGGGCAGCCGCTGGCGATGTTCATGTCGCTGACGGGTCTCTGGAATGACGAGGATGAGATGTCGGGTCTGAACGCGTCGATGATGTGCTCTCTGTTATTCTGGTCCAGCAGCATTAGGGTGACCTGTAGGCGAGGAATTGGACCGGAGTTAATTGTTATAGCTTCATTCTCTTTACGCAAAAAAAGCTGATTCATTACAGGGACAAGGTTTAATATCAAAAACCGCTATGTAAATCAATTCAACCATGTGTCTATGCCCAGGATTAGGCTTACTTTAAATTGCCTACACAAAGCCAAAATGACCCCATTAAGAAAAAAATAATAATAATAATGCTGTCACATTAAATAAAATCACCAGCAGGTGGTGTGAAACACCATGAACAAGCACAGTCAAATAACTTAATCGACCCTGCCCAAATTTCGCATTTGAGCCACGTGTCAGGTTCACATGGAGTGAGAAATACCTTCTGATTAAAAGGCCACTTGAGCAAGGCATCACTGTGTCCCCTCATCACCACGAAGAACAGAGACAAGTGAGTGCCGCGCCCTGTCCCGTCCCCGTTCAGGTAGATGCGCAAACACATCTTATAGCCATACTTGCTTGTATAAAATGCTAGACAGAAGACAGAAAGGAATGGATTTCAATGAGCCGTCTGAGCACAACAGTTAAGATATTTAAAAATTTTTTTTAAAAAAAACACAATGAACTTGTATCGGTACCAGGTGAGAACATGGCGGGGGCCCGTCCAGCAACAGCGTCTTGTCTCTTCTTGGCGAAGTCTGAAATCTTCCACACGAAAACACCATCGTAAGTGGCAGCCGACATTTCTCTCATCTTGCTCTCCATCTCCACGATGGAGAGATCCCTCAGCCCCACTGTCCTCTCCAGCTGACGAACCTATAGATCACAGAGGCAGGTATAAGTGGTGTGCTCTAAAGTGTCACGAAATACAGGTTACGTTCGAAGATTAGCTTTGAAACTGATCAATTTTTGACTGTCTGCTTTGCACATATAAAACATATAGGCTTTGTTACATTGCAATTGGCCCACGAGAAAAGAAAACATGCTACTTTGAATTTTACATTGAAAACACACTTCTATCATATAAAAAAAAGAAAAAAAGTAGAAGAAATTGAATTTGAAAACATCATTAGTTCATCTCAAAATTTAACAAATCGTACATTTGGAACAAAAAGTTTTTTTTTTTTTTACGTCCTTATAAGTGTGCAATTGAAATGCACTTAATAAACACAATCTCACACCTTCATTCACGATAACGCAAAGAAATTTAGTTCATTCCAAACATTCACGCATTCAACTGATGAAGTGTACATTTTTTTTTTAAACGCGCTTATGAGTGTGCAATGAAATTCCATGCGAACGAAGTCGAGGACACATCTAGTGTTTTAACAATTTGGTTGCTGCAATTATACAAATTTTCAGATCTTTTTTGAGCCACTTCATCACCTTGTTGTTGAGGATCTCGATCTTGTCCTGGTCAAGTCGGTGCTGTCGGTTGTAAGCCTCCATGGTGGTGGCCGAGCGCTCCATCTCGCGATTCAGCACGCACACAATGTTCTCGAAGGTGCCGGCCTTCAGCTCGAGCTCCTGGCAGCGACGGCTCAGCTCCGCCACCTTGGTCTTCTCGCTGTGTAGTTGCAGCTCGAGGGCGGCGCCGACAGCGCTGGGCAGCGGGGTGAACGAGGTGGCCAGGGTGGGCGCAGGCGGTGCAGGAGGTGGAGGATTAGGCGCGGGCACGCACGGCACGCAGGGCCCCTGCACGGGAGCCCCAGCGCTCAGCTGGCCCAGCTTAACTTCCAGCTCACACAGAGACTGCTGCAGCTCCTCGAGCTTGTGGCTGGCCATCTCCAGGCCCTGCGGCTGCAGGCTCTCCACGCTCACCTTGATGCCCATGATGAAGTGCAGCAGCAGATTCAGGTGCTCATATGAGCACGCCCGCTCGTGCTCGTGGATCTTCTCCTTTTCCACCTGGAAGCGAGTGAATCGGACACACATTCACAAAGTGCATTTCTTTTTTCTTAGAAGAAATAATACACACGTAAAAACATTCCAGACTGATCATTTTCTTGCTAATTACTAATCAATGAAAATGCAAAATAAAAAATATGATCTCAGTAATAACACACTTCTTGTGTCTTTATTGATTTTATTATATATTTAATGTTGTCATATTGTAATAAGAAATATTTTCAGTTATATTTTTTAGAAAATGTATCGCTTTTAATTCCTGAACAAAATGCTTTTATGTAGACTAATGTGAAACACAACTAGGTTCCTCTACTATATCCTACAACAAATATCTGTCCTTTCTACTTCACTACATTTCTGCATGGCAATGTGTTACACACAGTGCTGTGAAAATGTACTGTATTTGACACTTCTTGCTTTTTTGTGCATATTTGTGATTCAGATCATCAAACTAATTTTAATATTACTCAAAGATTGCCTGAGTAAATACAAAATGCCGTTTTTTTTTTAATGATGATTTATTAAGGGGAAAAGAAACTGTCTAAACCTGCCTGGCCTCATGTGAGAAAGTAATTACCCCTAAGCCTAATAACTGGTTGTGCCACCCCTGGTGGAAACAACTGCGACTAAGCGATTGCAATAACTGGCAATAAGTCTCTCAATTTTTAGCCACGCTTCTTTGCAGAATTGTTTCAATTCAGCCACATTGTTGTTTTTTTTCTCAACAGTCTGTTTAAGAATCTCAGTCGGATTTAAGTCCAGACTTTGCCTAGACCACTTACTTTTTCACATAAGGCCAGGTAGGTTTGGTCTTTTTTTCCCTAAATAAATGAAATCAAAATTTAAAAACTGCATTTTGTATTTACTCTGGTTATTTTTGTGTAAGATCAACATTTGTGTGACGATCTTAATCATTTAAGTGTGGAAATATCGCCACCTGCAGACTATTATTCGTAATTGCATCATTTGCTTTCTTCTGTAAAACAACCATGTAGCATGTGTTGTGAATCAGAAATGGATGTGGTTTCAGACAGTGACAAAAAAAAAGGTTATAGAGGGAGGGAAAGAGAGAGAGAGAGAGACTCTTTTACTGGGACTTAAAGTCTATAGTAAGCTAATGCAAACAGTACATTTGACACTTGGGTAAATCTAAACGCAAGTACTTTTGTACTTTTTCTCAAGTAGAAATGTAAATGAAGGATGAAGGCGAATGTTTTTCATTTGTGAGATGTGAGGCCAGCTCATGCTGTGAGGAATGAGCTATGTTAGGGTTATATGAGTTTTGCTCTTGACCATGGATGGACGTTTAAACTATCTGTCATGTTAAATTTACTTTTTAGTCATTTTGGGCATTATGATGGGTCTCCAATGTGTGTGTACAAACAAAATACATCCTTATTCCATTTTTTTGTATTGGCCAGGGTTTAAACTGTGCCCTTAACGTGACCTCGTATAAACAGGTACCCTCCCTCGGATTGTTGTTCAGCACTGCTGTTCTCATCAGTACCTCATTTATGTAGACAAATGGTGTGTTTGGAAGAGAAGTGAGGAGGGACTTTATGGCATAAAACTGCATTATCCGATGGGGATTTCAGCTTGAGCATTAAAGGGATAGTCCGGGTTTTTTCCCTCCCCAAGTCGGTCTTGATTTAAAATTGAGGTGAACCTGAGTAAGTACATTACAATAAGTCTTGATTGTTATAAATGTTTCTGCCCGGCATACTGACTGTGAAGTTTGTCACACGGAACGCGAGTACAATGCGAGTAATCTTGACCGCATTTCACAACCCAGTCCAACTGAGCTAAATCAAGTTGGGATTTTTCAAGGTTACAGTGTATTTAATACAAATGGAACTCTTTTTAGCTAGTCTGGGGAAAGAAAAGAAAATTGTACTTTGTAACTTGTTAAAGAAATTGTAAAAATATAGGAACTTTGAGGTAGAAAAATGTGGCACGTTGATACAGGAGTACTCACAGACATGTCGCAGCCGACGACGTGAAATCTGCATGGGGTGCGGAATTTGGTACACAGCTTAATGTGATCCACATACTACCAAAACATAAGAAAGAAAAAGCAGGAATGTTACATTAGTTTGGCAAGTAATGCTTAATATTTATAATAATGAAAAATAATATTAAATCACCTTCTCTCTGGGAATTTTCTTCTTCGCACATCCTTCACAAATCATTGGATATTTTGGACAAATCTCATCATGGGCCTGAAGATAAGGGCAGAGCATTTTAGTTTTTTTTTTTTTTTTTTACCCCTTATCGTATGACCTTTGTTTCACGATCATGCTAACATTTAACACTTATCCTGACAAAAAAATAAAGACAGTTCACCTTAATGTTTTTAAAATGAAAAGGTTCTTTGCAGTATTTGCAGTTCAAAGTTCTCTCAGGGCATTCCCGTTCATTGTGGCGTTCAAGTTCGTTGGCTCTCAAGAGCTCTTTGCAGGATGGGCATGGGATGATCATAAAATCACACTGTCCCTCGTGGGTAGCCTGGAAGGAGGGAAAAAACGAAGCATTTTAAAAAGAAAATATATGAACAATTCAAAATATGAACACCCGCGCACACACACACACACACACACACACACTAATGACACTTAAGAACCTTCCACCCAAATATTGTGCAAATGATAAGTAAATTTCCAAAATGTCAGTGGGATAGAATGTGTGATGTTGCATCATTATGGAAAAATTGTGAAGAGAAAACAAGTTGATCACGATGTCAAGAGACGACAGAACACACTAGACGTACTACAAAATTGTGGAATCTGTTCTAAGAAAAAATGTGAACGCATATGTATTGGGGCATCTCATTTCACTGTTGCTGAATCTGTTAGAAATAAAAATGGAAGAACAAACTTCATCTTCGTATAAACAACTTCATCCCCTTCTCCAAAACAACAAGGGAATGTTTTTATTGACTTTTTAATCATGCCTTGATTATCATCCTGCAAACACCACAGAGAGTAAGGAGTTAATTCAACAAACACTGCATTAAAACTCTTGATGTTTAAACATTTTCTGCCAGGTGTCTGAAAAACTGTGAAAGGAAAGGTGGTATGTGTGTCTCACGTGCCATTTTGTATGACTCCATGATGATCGCAAATATCCACAATGGATGCTCATGTCAGATCTAGAATTGTGATCATGCAGAATTACAGAACACAGGTAGAGCTTCCTTTATTTCTCTATATAATCTCCAGCTACTCTAATGCACTTATCTCAGCGTTTCACTAGTGCTTGGATACCATCAAAGTAGAACATTTTCTCAGTAAGCAAGAGTCATGACCGGTCCTTCACATCTGAAACGCTGGCCTTCTTCTTCAGGAACTTCTTTAACAGCGCAAACATGTGGAAATGGCTAGAGTGAGGTCAGGACTGTACAAGAGAGAGAGATGTGCCCATAATTCCTAGCTAAGTTCCTGTAATGTGCAAGAGATGTCCGTTAATGACTGTGTTTGCAGTTCCTACAGACAGATTTGTCAACTTGCGCAAGTTGGCAACTTATCTGTTGATTTTTGAACATCATCCAACATATTTATTACCCCAAATATCCAATACTTCCTTTTTTGTTTTGCTCAGATTTGTATGATAGATAAATTACGGCTTCACCACTACCCACCTCATATTCTTTGATGGTGCCTGTCCAGTTACATCCTTCATTAATACACACAGCTTCAAGGGCTTCAACTTCTCGTTTAGCAGCATTGTCGGGAAAAGCCTGCAGGATATTGCACACATCTTGTTATTACAAAGTCTTCTTAACTTCCTACAGCTTTACTGCCTCGTTCATCATGCAGTTCATCCTGTAGGTCTGTTTAGCTCTACAGTATCTAGTAAAGATGTCAAATTGACGTCATCATGTTAAAGGAATTCATTAGCTTTTTCAGCATCTAATTTCTACCAACTATACAAAGCCTGTTTACTCTAAAGAAGAACAGTATTTACAACTATTGTTCAAATTAAACCTGAACTTCTGCATCGTTAAGAGACTGGTTCGCTGACCCAAAACTCTGACCCAAACACCAGAAATAAACCACCCTGCACCACTGTACCTGAGATGTTTTGCATAAGTTATAGAGACATTGTTCCTGAATGTTCTGTGACATTATTTTAAACAGATATATCGTTATAAGAACAAAACCTGGAACTCCAATATTAGCACTGTACTTAAATTAGGGGGGGGGGGGGGGGTGAATGGGGGAAATATTTTTGCTTTCGCTTTTCGGAAAAGCTTTTATTAACTGCCTGCTGTTAGAGCTCCACCGTAATGCACTTTCAGTAAACCTCTTCTCAGAAACCCAGTAAATTTCCCATGTGTGGTCATCACAAGTGCACTATCAGACAAGCAAGAAATGAGACAGGGGGAAAATACGACTTAAAAAGAAACTGAAAGTATTCCTTTAAATGAAACACAACCATTATAGTTTAGATTCCTGAAAGATGATGACTTCTTTCAGGAATCTAACATTCCTGGCAATTTGTCAAACAAGGCTTTATATATTTAAAAAATAATAATAATAATTCTACACATGGCAAAAACTCACTGGATGATGATCAGAGTATAATAATAATATTTATTATAATAAAATTATAATAAGATTACCTTTTTAATTAATTATTTGACTTTATAAATTACACAGACATAAAAATCACTGTTTTTGACTAAGACAATATATTTCAGCATAATCTACATAACATCTATGTCTTTATTAGTATAATAATAATAGTCTATGCCTTTATTATTATTATTATTATTAAAGTCTGAAATAAGTCAGTGATTTAAATGAGCATTTTTATCTAACAAGTTATGAATTATTAATATTATTGTTGTTAATGATTATGTAGAAATTGACATCATCATCACTCTATGAATTACTACAAACAAAAAAAATTTGTACATGTATTTTGTCTTAATTTTAAGATGGATATATTTGGTAAATGATTCCATATATATATATATATATATATATATATATACACTGTTTGTTTATGAAATGAATAGATTCAGGGAGATTAAGGCTATTTTCAACATTTAACAAAAAATTTGGCATAAACTTTGAGATAAAAGAATAAAAGAAATAAGCATAAACTTTGATATATACATATATCAGCCATTACATTATGACCACCTGCCTAATATTGAGTAGCTCTCTCTCGCTCTATTTTTTTTTATATTTCCCCTAAAAAAAAAAAAAAAACTCAATATTTCAGCCACCTAATATTAAGTAGGTCCCCCTATATTTTTTTCCTAAAAAGATCATAGATTTTAGAAATATCTAAAAAGTATGATTTTAATAACATTTATTCTTGAGTTTTTAACCATTATTATTAGTAGTAATAGTATTAGTAGTAATAGCAGTAATCTTCTTATAATAATAAAAATAATAATAGGATTAAAGTAATATTACCAACAGTAATAATAATAATAATAATAATAATAATAATAATATAAAGAGGATAAAGAACTGGCCAGATTAAATAAGCATGTATTCATCTTGATTTTAACACGGATCATATAGTCATCAACTCTTTATATCCATTTTGAAAACTAATAATAAAGAATATTACATTAAAAAGGTATTCAATGTAAAAATATATTGACTGTTAGTGTGTATGAATATAAAGATTCTCTGTGCTGCAGTCAGTGATATAAATAAGAATATTTGTCCTTGTGTGTGTATATAATTGCAGAGTGCTAACTCACACAGCCCTGTTTCAGGATTGACGTTGGCTCCTCAAAGATATCTTCTTTAATACAGGCACTGCATTTCTGGGGACCAGAACTGGAAATGGGGTGAAGAAAAATTAGAGGAAACAATTATGTTTTAACGAAAGATATAAAATGTTGTATAAATGTGATGTTTCTACGTGAATAAAGGGCTGAGTCTGGGTATCAGTGCTGAGCTAATGTGCCTGGCAACAACAGCGAATTGCTGCACAATGCCTGGAACAGAAGGGGAAAGGGAGCTAACTGAGCTAGCAAGCCTTTCTTTCTTTTGTTCGTCTTGCCTCGAAAACACGCGTTCCACTGACTGGCATGCGGACAAAACGTGAGATAAATGATCCAGCAGTGTGTGTGAGGTATTTACAGTGAGTGCCAGGTGGTGGTATTAGTGAATTGTAAGGTGAGATGTGAGCTTTATTGTGCCTTGTCGTTAGCATGTTGCTACAAGGGGCTCTGCGCGCGTATTCCCCACCTCACTGTTTTGTTGAAGCAGTAGGAACAGAATCGGTGTCCGCACTGCGCCTGGAACGGCCTCCGCAGGATCTTCTGACAGATGTTGCACAGATGCTTTTCTTCCAGCTTGTTGGCCAGGATTTTCCTTGGGAAGCCCGGCTTGTTGCCTTCCAGAGAAGACGGAGGGGACGGTTCCTGTGCAGCCATTATTATTATTCCCGAGCGAGCATGTGACCTGCCTAAATGAAACCGAGCATTGGGTTAAAAAAGGGGGGAGAAAAAGCGAAAGGCAAAAACAGCATGAGCTATCTCTAACAAATGTGAATTTGTTAATAAACCTAACGCTTAGTCATTATTACCCTATTACACATCATCACAGGATGCTCACGTGCTCGGGTTTTGTAACCAAGGTTACACACCAGGACCCTCCCCAGATTAACAAACAACGCTAAGCTAAAGAATTTAAAAATACCTCAACATTACTTTTTTGTGACTTATTGTTTATGGTTATTCTTACTATTACTATTATTATTATTCGTTTATTCCTAAGTTATCCCTTAAAATTGTCTATATCCTATCTTGTTTACAATGATTGTTTTAATCAACATTTAGAAGAAGAAGAAAAAAAACTTACCATCATACGTTCCAGTAAATTCTTAGCGACGAAGTCTGACATTCTCCAAACCACCATCGCTACATCACTTTTTCTCAAACTCATCCAATACAGCTGTATTTCTAATCTCCAGCCTGGTAAATAAAAAGTACGCGATGTGCCCTCTCTCTCTTGAGCCAGGAGTCGATTCACGGATAAAAGTGCCGAATCTTTGATTCGACGCTTTTAGTGTAAAGTGCGAGACTTGAGAAATCGAGTGTCGAATTAATTCTATTAATTAGAATTGAATCTGATTCAGTTAGCACTCCTCCCTACAAACAATCACTCATCACCAGTGTTGGGTGTAACGCGTTAGAGTACTCAGATTACTTTTTTTGATGTATCGAGTAATCTAACGCGTTAGTAGGTCCGCCATTCAAGTACTCAGTTACTTAGTTTTTTTTTTTTTAGTTTTTTTTTATGTAATCCGTGAGCCAGACAGCAGTCATTCACAATCCATCAGTGTGTGAGAGAGAAAGTCATCCTACAGACCCCCCCCCCCCCCCCCCCCCGCGTTATTAGTGGTGCTTGCGAAGCTAAGCACTATTATTGTTATTTCACAGGCTTATTATTCTTTCTTCTTCTTCTTCCGTACAAAAGTTTGAATGAATGAATGAAGTGTCAAATCGTGCAGCTTATTCGGGAATGGGGTGCTATGACTTTTCTAAGGGGCTTAGCATTGAAAGCTACATCAGCTATGACATCCGCTATATCAATGACATGGCAAGCACCACTCATACTTTCTTCAGGAAATGGTTTGACTATGCAAGGACCGATGCGCAGAAAGATGGAAACCTAATCACAGTGCCAAAACTCACGGTGAATCATGATGAACCATACTTACAGCCATCACGCGAAACCGCATAGGTGAAATAGGGGTATTAGTAGTTAACAGGTTATGGTCCAAAGTTCGCTGAGTGTAGTAACATCCCCCAACTCTGCTCATCACACACTACTTTAGAGCCTGGCGCCTATCCCAGAAGATACACCCTGAATGGGGTCCCAAAACAACCCAGAGCACAGACACAGGGACGCTCATTCAGGCACTATGGGAACGGCAATTAGCCCAACATGCATGTCTTTGCATGTCTGTGGAAGGAAACCAAAGAATCCGGAGGAAACCCACCAAAGCACGGGGAGAACATGCAAACTCCATTGCGCCCATATCCGGAGGTGGGAATCGAACCTGAATCCT
The DNA here is from genome assembly GCA_030347435.1 of Clarias fuscus. NCBI lineage: Eukaryota > Metazoa > Chordata > Actinopteri > Siluriformes > Clariidae > Clarias > Clarias fuscus. Next base: position 22,772,330 of record CM059208.1, read on the forward strand.
GGAGGTGCAAGGCGACAGTGCTAACGACTAGGCCACCATTCCGCCCCCTACCAACATCGGTTCTGTAAACTTTACTCTGCCTACACAATTATTTATTTAATGGCTGAAATAACTATTAGTTTGTAAAAACTGTTTTAAAGGTTAATGCTAAAAATAAGTTGATCAACTTTAATGTAATCAGTGATATTATTCTTTCAGGTTTAAGCCCACGTACATGTATGCCCAGCTTGAAAAAATAGATTGGATAAAGATTAAGTTTTGTTTTAAAACACCTCCAGCATGTTAAAATTAATTTATACCACTGTTATTTCAGCGGTGAAAAATATTACCTAACCCCAGTAAAAATACTTAGTTTAGATTTTCTAATTGATATATATTGGAGCAGGTGTTTGTTTATATTGAGCAAGTAGTAATAATTAATCATAAATGTCTGTTATACCTGAACCGTGTATTCATAACAGATTAGATTTTTTTCAATTTAAGATTAGATTTTTTCAAATGAAGATAAAAAACATCTTAATATCTGTCACCAGCTCCACCATTCAGCACAATTAGTGTGATATTGGTTAAAAAGTAAGGAGGAAAGAACCCTGAAAGAAGAAAAACTGTCCTGATTACTCTCAATTCTCACCAATTCCTTGTTATTTTCCATCGATTCCCAACAGCTGAAATTTGACTCGTATTCCAATTCAGAGTCAGGTAACTTCTGTCGGGTTGTGGTGGATTATTATATCCACTAGGGGCGCTGCAAACACAAAAGCGTTTGATTGTAGTTGTTTGCTTTCTGTTATATATCTTTATTTAATAATAAAAGCCTGCTATAATGAAACGTGTATTCACATCACTGAATTTTCTACACTGTTTAATCATTTGTGACAAAACTACTTATATATTTAAATATATTTCTCACATATTTCCTATGGCATATATCTAAATCGTTTCATTTTCGCTGTAGTTCATTTTAAACTATTTTGAAATCTATTGTCCCACGTGACCGGAAGTGTCCTTGCTATCAGGGCTAGCACTTCTAATTCCGTCACGGACCGCAAGAAAAACTTAAAACTTTCGCTTACTTGTTTACGATATAATAGGATTTAAACTTAAAACAGCCCAGGCTTTATTTTTTATAAACACAACATTTTTACCGAATTATTTATTTTTGCATTCTAGCAATCAGGGACGGGTAATTAAAACAAGCTGGTTGATAGAAGTTATTTAGCTGTTTTTACTGAATCCAGTCATGAATGTTTGCTGTTCGGAGAAAACAATTATAATTAGAACTAGAACTCTGCTTATAAAAGGTTGCGTATTATTATTACACAATTTTTTACTTGTTCATTTTTCGTTGCATGTTTTTTTTTACCGTTTCCTCTTGTACAGGTAACACAATGATGTCTGATTTAAATTGTACTTCGTTAAAATTAACTGACAACTGAATGTGTATTTAAGTGTTTAGCTCGTTACCTAAGGTTGTGTTCTATATAGCGCGTCATTTTCTGTAACAGCGCCCTCCTTAGTGTGTAACAGAGCGGTCTATCTAGTGCCCTCGGTGACACCGGAAGTGATTTTGGGACGACACCGGTGTCAGCCGAGTCTCAGTTAGCGCGTGCTAGCTATTCGCTTCCCATCAACAGGAAGCGACAGGTCGGGTTTGTCTGATATACAGCGTTCATTAATCATCACTCGTGTTTCTGTTTCGTTTCTTTCCAAAGGATAAGGACGCCGATTCTCCAGTGAGTTTCTATAACAAAATAAGGTGAGGCTGTAAGACTTTAAACAGACTCTATAAGTGGTCTCGGGTCATTACTCAGAAACGCAACAATTCACTGAGCTGCCTTCTGTTACACACTGTGTAGGAGATCACCATGACACCCACTGGATTGTATTTCTCTTGTTTTGATTATTTATGTGTCTTTTTTATTGTGTAAATGTAGTAGTTGCTGTTGTTTTTCATGGGTTTCCTAAGATCCACAAGTATTGGCACCCTTCAACAGAAAGGGCGAGAGTACTAAAATATTCGTACTGTACAACGGTCAAAGATTTACACTTAAATGAACAAACTGCTTACTCTTTTATATAAAAACAAACATAAAAAGAAGCAAACACTTGTTTTTCTTAAAAAAAAAGAGAGAGAGAAACAGTTTAATTGTGGGGTGCCATTACTTTTGATACAAGTAGTTTTGCAGAACAAAAACACTATGGATGGATGGATAGATAGATAGATTTCTCTATATCTATCTATCTATCTATCTATCTATTTTCCCCTATTTCTTTCTATATAATTTTTGGGTTGCTCACACATACAAAAATCTGTTCCATCTTTGTTTGACGGTGCTTATTAACATCTTTTTCTTATATTTTTAGCAACAGGGCAGTCGATCATGGCTGATGAAAACACTCACATTTGCACTAACTGGTATAGATTTTCCTTTGGTTCTCTCTATTTTCAATATTTTGTTATCCAGTCTTGTGCATGTACTCTTGCAGGTTATCACCCTTTGCTGGTTTCATGATCCCCCCCCCCCCCCTCTCTCTCTGTGCACCTCTGCAGCAAACATGACATTCCCGAAGCTAACTTCACCACCCATGAGATCCACTGTCGACGCAACATCGCCCTGTGTGATGTGTGTCAGGAGCCCGTTCCCCGAGCTGAACTTCTGCAACACAAAGAGCAGGAGCATGCACAGGTATCCTTATGGATACTATTTGCACTCATTTTGTGTGGGCATAGGTGAAAGGGTCTTGCTAACAGTGGCAATTCGGATCAACCTTCTGATCAGTAACCCAGAGCTTCAACCACCTGAGCCATCCCATCATATGTGTATATATATAAATCTTTAATTAAATCATCCACAAAGGGAAAGTACGAGCATTACTAAACTGACAAATGCTGCTTATAGTCTGAGCTGCTCATATAACATTGATGCAACAAATGTGCAGGTTTATTTAAAACATAATATAATACTCATTACATTCTAATCATCAGTTATTCATTGTCTGAATTATTTTGTTTTCCTTCTCAGGGCAGTTGACATTAAAACTGGGTAACTGGATGCGTATGTGTTGAGGTTTTGTTAGCACCGAGCTAGCCAGCTAACTCAGAATAGTGATGTTTATATGTCTTAACTTAAAGTTAATATGTATGCAGTATTATACGTATATAGTTTATTTTATGACTATTTAGTCAGTGCAAGAAAATTACTGATTTATAAGAGGTAGTATTCCAGCACTAGACAAGAAAGCAGCATATTATGTAAAAGACCACTTTTCAAGAAAAGGAAAAATCGAAAAAAGAAAGCTTTTGGGTTTTGCATGAAAATGGAAGCAGGTGTGACAAATTCCTCAGAAGGACTGTGGCTGGTTCTTCAGGATGTTCAGTAATACTAAGCAGCTGATTTCATAATAAAACTGCACAAATTACACCTCAAATGCTCAAATATTTTGGATCACTTTATCAAGGAAACACACACGAAATTAGTCTGAATATAGAAAAAGAACGAGACATGCTGACATAGTCAGTTAGAAATAATAATTTTGCTGGAAATGATCAATGTGTTCTTCAAATTTTGCCTTCATTAAAAAAGAACATTTTGCAGCAATTACAGTCGGGTAGACCATAGGCATCCTAGCTGTCAGTTTTTCTAAATAATTTGATGAGATCTCTCACAATATGCAAAACCACGTGAGGTACTGTCTGGATAAAGCTTTAACACAACAAACCTTATTTGCTACGCACGAACAACACAGCGTGAATAATTTGAGTATGAAAACTATGATTCTAGGTTTTGATAACTTGTTGATAATGTTCTCTTAACCCAGTTTCAGTATTTTCAAATCTCTTTGCTTGATGCAGCCCAATAATTTGACCTGTCTGAATTGGTGAAATTTTACATTTTAATACTTTTTGTTATACGTAAATAAATAGTTTAATATTTGTTGAAACATTTAGTCATTAAAATAAGTAAATATACATTGTGATTGTGAGGTAAACTACAATACAAGCTGAACGTATCTTTAAGTTAAAACAGCAGATAGGTTATAATCTAGTAGATAGATTTAATTTATAGGTTTAACATGGTTTCTGTCACATAGAAAAAAACTGACCAGAATAATGTTGTCGTACAAAACACTGTGGAATGTCGTAATATATTTTGTAACACAAATCAGGCAGCAAAAAACACACTTAATTGTGCAATTAAACATGTTTTAAATATAATTATATCACTTACTGTCTATCTGGCTAGTTTCCTCCCTTCAGGATGCGATTGAAATTTTCCCAGCCCAGAAATACACTCCAGCCATTGTATTTGAGGTGATTCTAAGAGCGATTTGAAGCAAATTTGTACATCTTGTGGGTGTTTTTTATTCCCCCTAGGAACAGTGCAAATGTGGTCTGAATATTGAAAAGAGGCTCATGGAGACCCATCAGGTATTTATTTCAGGATTGATTTATACATGAATTTATCAGTGTAGCTCGATGATCACAGACCTAGTCGATGATGACACGCTGTCACATGTCGCAGCGTCATTGACTGACATTCACAGGGGGTTGTGCGTTTGCAGAGTTCCGAGTGCAGCCAGCGTCTGGTCCCGTGTCAGTACTGCGAGCTGGAGCTGGTCTTCAGCCAAGCCAAAGAGCATGAGGATTACTGCGGGACGCGAACCGAGCCTTGCCCCGTGTGCAAGTACAACGTCATGCTGAGGGAGAAAGCCATCCATCCGGCCCTGTGTGGGAGCCTCACACCTCCCCAGGAGAGAAGGGTGGCCTCCCAGCCACCTGAAGCATGGTTTGAGACGCAGTCCATTCATAATCTGTTGAGGGGGCAAGAAAGGAGCAATAATAACAGCAGTGCTGGGTTAACGGAGCGCAGAGGCCCACCACGGCCACTAGAGAGCAGACTGCATAACAGCACTAGAGGAGCAGTGGGAGCCGGGGCCAGGAGATTCACGGCACAGAGAAACAATGAATTTTCTCGCTGTAAGTACAAGAAGGGTTCGATGCTGCACAGTAGCTACTGTAGTATTTTGTTGTATACTGGAGATCTTGCAAAATCGCCAATGCAACCTTTGCAATCTTGTCTAGGCGTGATAACAGACAAGAATCTATAGCATGACATTTTCATGGACCATATGTGTATTTATAACAGAGCAGTGCTGAATGATTGGTTTACTTTGGATTGGTCAGAAAGTGTTAATACGGCACATTATCTGTAACAGCAGCGCAGACAATACTCTATAAAAGTATAATAATCTACAGTACTTTTTTTTAATACGTTGAAATTACTGTTATCACCATACTGTTATCTCCGTTCTCATTTTTAAAGCACATTTTAAAGCGTTACGATACACCAACGAAACATTTATGCTTAAAAGCATTAAAATGCAAATAAACACGCATATATATATTCATGCATGATAGTGTCTGAATGTTTTTTCTGGCTTATTAAAAGCATAGTCATGGTATTTAATTTTTAAGCCAAACACCTTGTGTCGTGTACGTGTGTCTCAAAAGCAAGAACAAAGGTAATTAACATGGTCCGGGGGGAACAAAGAAAGAGGAAGTTGCATGGATATCCGTTTGGACCCAAGCTACAGGACGTATTGCCATATAAGGACAGAATCAGCACTAGTAAGGATTTAAGACCATCTAGGGTTAAATCTGCAAGTACACATTATCAGAGCGGGACCAAAGAAAGAGATGGCTGGGAAATTTAACACAATCTAGGAAATGTATCAGGAAACACCGTAATACAGTCACAATGTCTGCATACATAACTCTTCACAATATCGACAGTTTTATCTTCATCCTTCTGAAATAGCATCATGGTTATTTCAAGCCTTTGATTGTAATAATTGTCGACCGTGCGCTGTACAATCCCGTGTGTACGAAGTGTTACTATTGAACTCAGGTTGTTACTATAATGTCTGAGACTGATTATAGCCAGAAGTAATGTATTTTGGGATTTTTTAAAAAAAGGTCATTTTATAGAAATCAGCAGTGCATAATAAAATTTTCTGAGATGTTTAAAATGATTTTGTAACAGTAACAAACAATGATTGTTTTTCAGTGTTAGTTATATATATTGAGACATGGAATAAAATTAAATATAAACTATTGAATAGTAAATCATGTGTTGCTTATCACAGAAACGTCTCCAATCATCACAATATACATATTTGTGCATGTTTTGCATTTTTAATGTTTTTATTTTTATTTGATATTATTATTTTTATCTTCTGTTACAGTATATATCTGTGTACTTTTTGTGTATTTTATTTCATTTTACAAATTTATTCTGTATTTGCGCTTTGTTTAGCACCTAGGAACTACTTGACTAGTAGATTGATTTGTAAATTAGTAAATAAAGATTGATTTGATTTATTGATTGAGTGATTGTTTCCCCAGTGCTTGACCGGGAAGGAGAACTGGAGAACAACAACAACAGCCTGCTGTGGCCTCTGAATCAGCTGCCTGAGTCCGACTCCTCCGGTCTGGACTACCTCCTGGCCCTGACTCTCCAGAACGACGGAGATACAGAGGAGTCAGATGTTCATCAGGGTTTGTGGACCGACGTCTGGGATCAACATTTCGGCAGAGTGCCTGCCTCAAGCACCTTTAGCTCTCAGATCACTTCTACCAATAACAACAACACTCCGGCTAGCACTAACACGCCCACTGAGATCATGCTCCCCTGTGAGTTCTGCGAGGAGCTCTTTCCAGAGGAGGATCTCATCTTGCACCAGGTTAGGATGTGCCAAGATAGCTTCAGGATTTATTCATCTTGTATTATGGTTGTGACCAAAAGTATTGAGACAAAAGTTAAATTCAATGTTTTAACAACATTCGTAATATTTTTATATCAATGACAATCAATACAACGACAATAGTTTATTTTATGCAACAAACGTGCTGTACAACAATCAATATTTAGTATGAAGTCCATAAGTTGCTGAATCTGGCTGGAGTAAAAAGAAAAAAAGATGTCTGCAGTCTTCTGGTGTCACTCGCTCAATCCGTGCCTTGCTTGACTTCTCCCTTAATATCATGCACAGAAGACTGTTTACTGCTATGTCTAACAGATTTCTCTCAAGTCTGTAGATGACCCAGGCCACGGCTCTAGATCTGAATACCATCGTCACATGGCCAGTTTCTCATTAGTTTTCCAGTTAATTAAGTGTATTAATGAAATCACTTACTTAATTACTTTGTGCACGGATAGAACTATAACACATGGCATATGTTGCCTTAATACATTTTGTCAAACCTGGAATATCAAAAATCTTATACCTTATTCTAATACATATCCTTGTTAAAGGTAGAATAAAACTATTACAAAAAAATATTTTTATATGATTTTGCATTTTCGTTAAGGTTAAACGGTCAGATGAAGAAAAATTGCTGTGTTGGGGTCTAAACAATAGAAGAAGAAAAAAGGTGCTAAACATAACCGACAATGGCATTTCCATCTAGATGGTCTTAAATGAGAGAGAAAACTAAAGATGCACCAAAAGGTTTCTAATCAATCATGCCATAGGACACTAGAATACAAACTCATGGTAGCATAGAAAGTGGTGAGTACAATACAGTATTATTATTATTATTATTGTTTTTAATCTGGTTTAAAATTAATTTGAACTACTGTACAACCAGCATTTAAATCATTCTGTTACTTATGCACAATTCTAATTCACTGCTTTCCATAATTATTGGTTAAAAAGGCATTTGTTCTACTACTATACGAATATTACTATTATTGTTTAAAGGAAACTCTTATTTTTTTCCTCAGATAAGAGGAGAAACTTTTTTTTTTCCATTTTAATAAAGTGTTTACTCATTAGATCTCCTTTTGTACCTCAAAAACATCCACCCATATTGTAAAGACCTTCATAGGAATATATTTTATCATTTTCTCATGAACTCTGTTGTTGCTTATAACCATGTCCTGTGTCCCCGGTGTATAAATGAGGTCGCACACCACACTTAAAATCTCTGTCTTTTTAAAACAAGAGAGACAGGGTGATGTTGGTTTGCATGAATGAATAAAGCAGTATGCATGCATTTTGCATACGCAGTTAAAAATATGCAATAAACATATTTAGAGCTATAATGTGAAGTTTTTTTTTTTTTTGTCCTCTATTTTGCTGGTTTGTTAATACTATGGCATTCAGAGTCGTTCTAAACAATTCAGCATGTTTTCTCTGTCCATTTTCTATAACGCATTCTTTTGTTTTTGTTATTCCTCCCCAGACGGGTTGCAGTCCTGCCTCTGCCATCGCCTCATTCAGCAAGCAGGCTCCATCTCTGCGCCACGACGAGCCTTTGACCGACGAGGACATCATCACTCCCCGCACCCCGAGCCCTCCGAATCTCCCCCAGTCCGTCTCCCCTCTCTCCTACAGCCCTCCCTCAAGCCCAGGATTGACTGAAGTCCTCATTCCCTGTGAGTTCTGCGGAGTTACTCTGGAGGAAAGTGTTGTATTCCACCATCAGGTATTTCCACATATATGATGTTCATGTTTGGAATTTAAAGAGTGTGTACTGATGTATGGTTATATGGATTTTTGGGCTTGTTCGGGGTTCATGAAATATTTGTACATCGATATTTAGGATAAGTGTGACCTCCGTCCTGCCACGGCTTATCAAACAGCTGGCGCGTCCCCCTCTCCTTGGAAACCCGTTCACTCAACCAATGAGAGATGTGGGAGGAGTTCTCCAGAAAGACAAAGGAGAGTGAAACACCAGGGTGAGGCACTGCTCATGCCACGTAAATTTCAATTGTTACGCTGCGTTATAACACGTGTACGCAGTGTACCGATACAAGCCTAAAACAGATATAAGTCATATAGTATTCGCCATTTTTGAGTGTGTGTTTATCAAAAATATGAGCATGAAGATTGCAGGGGAAAAAGCCTTCTTGTCATAAAAAAGAATGACTTTAGCAACTTTAACAATATATTTTAATATATGTAGGCTTTAACCGGTTGACCTGCATGTAAAAATAAACACCCTAATAAGTCAAGCAATCAAATACTTAAACATAATTAGGAACGATATGTTTAGATCTTACAAAAATTGGGGACACACAGGGGATGTTATGTTGCCATGATAACATTAGAATTACATAATCAGTTTTTGGTCTGTATGGAAACAGCTGATCTCTGACAAAGACTGGCTATTTTATTTCTTTAATACAGCAGATCTCGCTGAAGATTTCCTCATGCCGAATGTTCACAGCTGGCCGAGCAGCATGTCTTCTATGGACCACCTGAATCCGTCTGCCTTTAAAAATCTTTCCTCCTCCTCTGAGAAGAACACCAACGCAGAGCTGCAAGGAAAGAGCAGGAGTGAGTGGGGGAAAGGCATCGAGACCCACCAGTCTCACTTAGATCCTCTTCGTGGAGGCTACAATTCCTCCACTGCAGGGTTTTCCGGGTAAGTACACAGCACGGCTGGTATAAATTACAACCTGTGTAGATGATCCTCAAGCATGTAGGTAAAAAATTGAAAAGAGCACAAACATAGGGATTTCCAGACAGGCTAAGTTTGACACACATGTAGTACTGTGCAAAAATGTGTAAGGCACATGTACTTAACTTCTATTAAAAAAAAATAAAAAATACAATAAATAAAACAGTAATAATTGCTAAAAGTCAATAATTGCTGTGAGGACACTTTAAATAGTTTTGTGTACAGTTTGTGCAGTTTTTATAAGGAAATTAGCCATCTAGTTTTACTGAATATTCATCCTGCAGAGCCAACCACAGTCCTTCTGAGGACTTTGTTGCAACAGCTTCTTTTTCCATGCATGCAAATATTTTTTGGTCTGAAAAGTGGCCTTTTACATCCTGCTTTCTTTTCTGGCCTACATATATTTTCCTGTAAGATTAAAATGTTTTTTTGTGAAATAATGTTTTGGGGAATTTCTTTTTATCTGTTTGTTTGTTATTTTGGTACTGACTTAATAATGAAGCCATAAAATAAACATGTATAACAAAGTTTGTGGAAAAAACACAGGCCGCCTATGATATTTGCACAGTGATGTATGATGGCACACAAGTGTTATTGTCTGATAAAATATGGGAGTTGTTAATTTGTGCAAATGGGGCCCATGTGACACTCACTATGTTTATATGCACAGTTTAGTCTAGTTAGGGTTATAGCTTGACTAGGCCATTTAATTGGACTATAATTGGACCTTGTTCCAGTATAAAAGCATGGCAGAGAAATCGATTTATTGCCTGAAGTTTGACCCAACTACGCTATGATATGATACTTTCAGCTTGTTGGTATTGGACCCTTTTTCCAGTTGACCTGTTATGTCACAAACCAACCGGAAAAAAGGTCCAATACCAACTTTGTTATACAAGTTATTTTGCTAACGACAAACCGTTAACATGTTAAGTAGTCAAAACATAAGACAACTTTACGAGATGCATAATATCTTGTGTTGTTCAACTTCCGGGTCATGTCGCAGGCTAAATTCTGTGTCTGATTTGAGATATATGTGCACATAGATAATTCACATGGGAGTCCAAAGTTCCTGAGTGTGCTAGTGAGAAGTTTAGTTTGTATGGTTTCAGGCTAACATGTTTACATGTATTCATAAAAATATAAGCCAAATATATGTCATGCATTAGTTGGGCCAACAAAACATCATATAAACATAATGACTTAAACAATAGAAGAAGGAGCGTGTAGTGTTTTTGTTGTTTTTTCTTTTGCAATGCTAAAGGTATAAATGGGCACACAATATATTAAGCACCTGTATGGTCTTTAAAAAAATTAAAAGTTTATTTAAAATAGATTATCTGGTATAACTGGGATAGTTAAATCCCAAAACCAAATAGCTGCACATCTATACTCACATTTTTCCACTGAAACAGTATTTTCTCTCACCATAAACACGATCATAGACCTCTTGTTGTTGTTTTTTTCCCCATGACAGTCCTCAATCCAGAGACAGAGCAGATGGTCGACACTGCAAGAAAAACCCAGCTGTTTCAAAGGTACCGTTTTTTAACTGCACCCGAATGAATAAATAAAGCAGTAACAGAAATATTAAAGTCGAATTAATTAGTATGTTTGTTTATATTGAATGATATTGAAATATTTGCGACATGCCAAGTTAGAGGTATTGTTGGATAATAGGAGGAGGAAAAAATCTGCTTCCTGAAACTACTTTTCTCACGATGAACAAAAATTCAATATAAATATTTTTTTTTACTTGGATTCATTTTTATCAATAAAACAAAAGCAGTATCATGTTTGTTATTGTACATTTCCTGGTCAAAAAAAAAAGAAAAAGTTGCACATTGTAAGATTTTATTGAATAGATTTGATTACAACACACAATGTGGTGACCAGTTCATGTAAGAAAGTGATTTCTCACGCTTCCTCTCTTACCCCGACGCACACATCGCTCTGGAATAGCGTCACTCTGAACTCAACAGACCACATGACCTTTTTCCATCGCTCCAAATTCCAATTTCTATGATCCCTAGCAAATTGAAGCCTTTTTCCTGATTAGTCTCACTAACAAGTGGTTTTCTTATGGCCGCACAGCTGTTTAGTTCCAATCCTGAGAGTTCTCCTCATTGTGTGTGTATGTAAATGCTCTCATTTACACTATTAAAGATAGCTCTGGTTTTTACTGTAAATCTTTTTACCATGCAACTTCCAGTGTTAAGTGGTCTTCATTCTTTTTTTTTTTTTTTTTTTCTCCCCCCGATCACATTTCCTTCCACAAATTGAAGGTTCAGCACAATCATTCAAGGAAAAAGCACAAAATCTCAGCGTCTCCCCCCCCCCCCCCCTTAATTTAGCTCCGTAGTTTGACCCCTTCGAAACGGCAACACAAATATCATTTGTGAATTTCCTCATGGGGATGAATAAAGTATCTATCTATCCTTCTATCTATCTATTTATCTATCTATTTATCTTAAATTAATAAAATGTCTTAATTCCACCTTCAGGTGTCCAAGAAGCAGAACACTGAAAAAGAAAAGGAAGAAGAATAAGAAGTGTCTGTTTCCCTAATAATTGCGGAAAACAAATGGCTTGGATTAATTGATGTTGAAATGCATTTTTTTTTTTTTGCATGTATATATGTGTGTATTGTGAAGAAAGGTTGTTTATGTATTTGTCATAACTCCATGTCCAGAAATGTTTAATAGTTTCTTCTTCCTCTGCTTTTGTTGCACTACTTTTATACTTTTTTTCCCCTATATGTATAATCTTTCAATAATTTTTGATACTTTTAGCTCCTTTAATATTTTAAAGTATATCAGGACTGGAAGGACACTATAACTTTTTCTATTTTCTTAAAAAATCGTCTTAAAATATGTATGACGTTGCATTCACATTAAACTCATTTCTGTTCCTTGTTTTGCATATTGTTTTATGTTATGGTTTCAGGATCAAGCCAAGCTGAGGCAATCAACTTGTGTAAATTGTTCCTATTGTTTGGAAATTGCCTTAAAGATACAATAAAAAACCTCCTTCCTAGTTTGTGATGTTCTTATGCACTATATCTGTATGTACCAAATTGTACTGTTTCAGGTGGATTTGTTAGCAGAAAATATACATGCTTTCTTTAATTAAAATCCTGAAACATGTCAAAGGAACCGATGAAAATTTGTCTGCATAGGCCTACTTGGGTAACACTTCAGCTAAAACCTCAATCAACTTGTTCTGGCCTCTGGTATTTGTATTGTTAGTAGAGATGGTGGGGTAAAAATCGGATCAGTTCTGTATCGCGATAGGGTTTGTATGGCAGTTCATGTATCTCCACACTGATGCCTGTTAAATTCTACAACAATTTACAAAACCGCAATGCAAATTAAATCAGCACCTAGGTATCTGGCAGTGCGGTGGCTTAGCGGTTAGGTCTGTACATGGTGATCAGCTTTATGATTTTTATAGCTAAAGTTCAGTCGGTTTCAATTTTTTTGTTTAGTTTTTGTCAGTTAAAATTTTTGTCCGGTTTAATTTGTCCCATGGGACGGGTCCTCATGGACCAGCTGCTATCTGGCAGGTCTTGCAGTGCTGTGTGAGAGACAATAACAATAGTAGATTAATAATATTAAATCATATATGTAGTATTAATATGTAGTTAATAAAATACTAAAAGGTGTAAAAATAGTTAGTAGTAAAAAAAAAAAAAACCCTGACGCACCCATCACTCTAAAACAAAGTAAGTTTGGACTCGTAAGACCACGTGTCCTTTTTCCAATGCTCCAAAGTCCATTTGTTGTGCTCCGTAGCAAATAACATAGTTAGAACATAGAGTTCTACATTTTTTTAATGATTATTAAAGATTTCATTTCACCAAATACTGATCACAAAAAAAAGTTATTGCCGATCATGATCATTCAGATCACATTTCTTCCTCAAAGATGATGGGTCACCAGGTTTTATAATCCATTTTACAGTTTTTGCAGTTTTATTCGTTTCAGCAATCTCCTTAGTTGTTTTCTTTGCTTGATGCAGGACAATAACTTGACCATTGTGAAACGGCGTAACATATTTGCCACAGTGCCACCAGTTAGGGTTAAATAACCTGTTGCCAGCTGAACCATTTTAATCACTGCAGTAATTATCCAATGAGAGGCTTTTAACTATTTGCTTAGTTAAATCCAGGTGGTGACTTGTGGGGGGGGCGGGAGCCTGGAGCCTATCCCATGAGACATGAGGTGGGGTACACAGCAGTAAGATAAGAAAAAAAATCTTATTTTCTTTATATTTGTTAAAAAATATTAAATTATTTATTGCTTTTTCTACTTTCTTAATTGTTGATTTTGATTGGTTAATTGTGCACATCAGGCTTGTTTGTTTTACTTCACTGGTTAGAATGGTATAGAGTTTAAAGTTCTGATATGTGTGCTATTTGTTAGATTCAGCTTATTACTCATGTACAGTATAACTTTATATTAAGTAAACTATATTATTATTAAGTTATTATTACATATTTCTAATAAACCCTTTTATATCTTTGAATTTCATGCCAGTGCATTACTACTACTACTCTATACTCTACTAGAACATTTTGTACAATCTATCTTTCTGTTATTACAAGAGTGGATGTTTTAATACTTAGGCTTTTGGAGCCATCTAGTCGAGCAACACAGTTATTGCCAGTGTTTTCAGTGAGTATATGTGATTCAGAGGTGAAAAAATGTATAAAGGGGCAGCAGTGGCTCAGTTGGTTAAGGCGCTGAGTTACTGATTGGAAGCTTGGATGTTAATTTCCCAGCTTCTCAAAGATGCCACTGTGCAAGGCACTCTGGGGATGCTGTGTCCTGTCTGAACCAGTGTTCTGACTAACTGAGAGATATGAAATAATAATTTCAGTGTGCTGTAAGGTACATGTGACAAATAATTAAATCTTACTCTTATTATTGCATATGTCTTGATTCAGTATGATGTCAATGATGACGTATTGATTCAGGGTTGGGCCCCGATGTCAGTGAATCTCACACTCCCATACTATCCTGCCACTGTATGCGCTGCCAGTGCTAAGCCCGGATAAAATGGGAGTGTTGCGCCAGGAAGGGCATCCATTGTAAAACCTGTGCCAAAGTTGTGTGAATCATATGGCCTGTTGTGGTGACCCCTTAATGGGAGCAGTCTAAAGATTGTTTATTTGGATTTCTGTAAAGCTGCTTTGTGATTATTGAAAGAACTGTTGTAATAAGTAGGACGCAGCTGAGGGTTTGGCTCATCTTTAGGACGTAACGGTTTGATAAACCTGAGCAAATAATTATCTAGAATCATAAAAGAATGAACTAAATGAACTATTACATGCATTATTTTAAATCCTAATCCCAAATGATGTTATTCATATAAAATTCTGCAACTGACTTTAATTTAGTGTTCATGGTAATCCAGACCCAGAACTGCTAAACACTGTAAACTATTAACATTTACACAATCAATATATTTACCCCCAGGTCTGTTTGCACTGTTGAGGAGCTGTTAATGATTAGATTTCATTCAGACTATGGCTAAAACATAAACAGAGCAGACGCTTGTGGCTATACGCTGTTATCAAAGTAAGAAGCTACAAGAGTTTGGGGAAGATTGGTATATTTGGGTGAGTGTTGTTTTTTTTTCACCTTTTTTAAGTTCTTAGCTCTAACAGACATTTGATTAGGAAAGAGCACGAGTATGTATGGATGAGGATTATGACCACCATAAAGAATTTATTTATGACTTTTTCCTAGACTTTAATCTCAAAATTCTGTCTTTTTTCCCTCAGAATTCTGACTTTAATCTCAGATAATTTTTTTAAAAACTTAGAATCCTGTTGTTTTTTTCCTCAGAATTCTGATTTTATTTTTCTTTTACCTCAAAATTCTGATTATTTTTCCTCAAAATCCTGATTTTTATTTTGTTTTACCTCAGGGTTCTGTTTTTTCCCCCTTAGAGTCCTAATTTTAATCTTAGAATTCTGAATAATCTCAGAGTCCTGGATTTTTTTCCCCTCAAAATTCGGATTTTAATCACAGAAGTCGGATCTTTTTCTGAGAAAAAAGACTTCTGCGAATAAAGTCAGTATACTAAGATTAAAGTCTGAATGATCTTAGAGGAAGAATAAAGTCAGAATTTTACATTTTTAAAAAAGGAGAAATCTTTCATAATCTAATGCTTCATTTTAAACCATTAATCTGTGGTTAATATATAATATTTGTCATGAATCCTGTTATTTGTTATGAGAAAAATGTCGTAAGATCTGTCGTTTAAGCCTCCATTTTTAATCTCGCAGAACAAGTGCCATGGCGTGGAGTGTCCTGTGCTTCTGGTGTTGCTTTTCCTTACCGTTACTTTACACCAATGCACACGAAGATCTACAGCAGTCCGACTTTGATGACCGGGAAAACTACATGAAAGCACTGAGCGAGATGAACAATGGTTTTGCTTTCCGTCTGTACAAAATCATTGTCTCTTGTGCTCAGTCGCTGAACGTGTTCTTCTCTCCACTCAGTGTGTCCACGGCACTGGCCACGCTGTCTTTAGGAGCAGGCGGTGAGACTCATCAGCAGCTTCTCACTGGCCTCGGGTTCAACAGTTCTGTTTTCACCAATGAGGAGATGCACCAAGCCTTCCTCGATCTCCTGCTAAACCTCAACCAGAGGTCAGGGGTCGACCTGAATCTGGGCACTGCTGTCTACGTCAATGATACCTTCAAACCTCATCTGGAATTTCTGGAGAAAATGAGACGTTTCTATTTGTGTGATGGCTTCACTGTCGATTTCACCAAAAGCAAACAGACCACTAATCAGATGAACAAATATGTCAGCGAAAAGACAAACGGCAAAATAAGAAAGTTTATCAAAGATATGGATCCACGTACCCTAATGTACATCCTCAGCTATATATATTTTAAGGGTAAGCTAATTTAACATAGATGGCACCATGACACAAATAAATCAACCGTGTCCACAGGTTTGAAGTTTGGGGTTTAATAGCGGCACTTTTTTTCCCCTTTAGGGAATTGGTCCATACCGTTTGACCCCAAAAAAACTCAAAAGGAAAAATTCTTTGTGAATGCAGAAATGCCTGTTCAAGTTGAGATGATGCGTGAGAATAATTACTTTGATGTCCACTATGATAAAGAACTCTCTACCTTTGTCCTTCGTCTTCATTACAATGAGTCATTCTCCATGATACTGGCTCTACCAAAAGATCTCACTTTCCTGCAAGAGGCTTTGCGTCCACACCACATGGTCAACTGGCAGAGACAGATGAGTGAAAGGTCATTTTAACTCTGTGGGATTTTGAAATGTTCATAAAGTTCAGATCCGATCATTTAAATGTCTTTGTTTAATTTAGAAATTATTAAATTCTTTCCAGAAATTTCTATTTCTATTCAAATATTTTTCTAGTCAATTTGAAATGAATCTAACGAATATATTACTTTTACACAGACCCATTCCTCAATCTGGTTGAAGCAGTTTTTCAGCAGTAATCCTCATTAGGCTTCTCATTATTTCTCTATATATCTTTGGTAGGGCCGGATTTGAGTCATTTCTCCTGTTATACTGTACGTTAAAGATAGGCTCTGGTGGGATAGGAAACCATGATGATCTAGTAATCAAATGATTGATTTCTGAGTTCTCGAACAAATTTCCTCCCACTACCACTATGCAACATTGTTTTTTATCCCCTGGGCATTCTTTAGTTGACTTAAAAATATAAAATATCATATGCATATTTACATATTTAATCATAAATTCATCCAGACTGCATAAGAAATGGTAGTTCTCTTTGCTCTTCTGTTTCTTGATTATGTCTCTGACTACAAGACCCACCACCATTCCAGTAGACCTCAATTGGCTTTTTTAGTCTTTAATAGTAATAATAAAGATATATATGGCCCCTTCCTGGTCCAACATGACTATGCACCAGTGTACAAAGTCTAGAGTGTGCTTGGGTTGGAAGAACTTAACTGACCTGCACAGGTCCTGAGTCCTGACTTCAACCCAATAGAACACCTTTGGGATGAATTAGAGCCGAGACTGTCAGTGTCTGACCTCATAAATGAGCTTCTGGAAGAATGGTCAAAAATATCCATAAACACACACCCAAACTTGTGGAAAACCTTTCCAGAAGAGTTTGTCTTTTTTGAAGCAAATAAGCTCCATGGTGCGCTTCAGCAACTCATAAAAAGTGTTATTTCTCTGTCTATCGTTTCTGTTATTAAGGTCATTAAATAATTTGTTTTAATATAAGAAAACTTTGTATGTTTGCTCCATTATACCCCACTATGTGCTAATGAAATAAGCAAGTATAATATAAATGTACTGGCAGCACGGTGGTGTAGTGGTTAGCACTGTATCCCCTGTAACCCTGCAGCTCCAGGGTTGACGGTTTGAGACCAGCCTTTGTTGTCCATGTGCATGGAGCTTGTATGTTTTCCCTGTGCTTAAGGGTAGGTTTTCATCTGGTACTTTCCTCCCAGTGTCCAAATTGCCCATCGTGTGAATGCGTGTGTGACATGCTCCAGGGTGCCTAGTGCCCCCGAGTCCTCTTCAGGCTCTAGGCCTCCTGAAACTCTATACAGGATAAGCTGTATAGAAAATGAGTGCGTCAGTGAGTAAAATCGCCTATTAATATTAATCTCTTTCTACAGGAAATATGCAGTCTACCTACCTAAATTTTCGCTAAGATCATCTTACTCGCTGATAAACCTTCTGAAAGAAATTGGAATGAAGGATATGTTTACGGATAAAGCTAACTTCACTGGGATTACTGATGAGGAAATATTAATTTCTGAGGTAAGGAAGCCTACTGCCAACTGCAGATGACACATACAGTAAGTGACGGATCATTGTCATGTTGCAGGTATTTTTATGTTAATCTAAAGAAGTTATACAAAAGAAGAAACCAATCATCAGTTTTAGCAAAAAAAAAATTCCATGTGAAGGTTAAATAATATTTGCCTTACCTATGTTGAAAGCATGACTTATTCACTCAATTATATGGATTATTTCCCCCCACCCCCACCCCCCCCACCCCCCCCTTTTATTTCAGGCTGTGCATAAGGCAACATTAGATGTGGATGAAGTCGGAGCCACTGCAACAGCTGTGACTAGAATACGTTTTTCACCTCGTACCGGGCCCATGACTCTGAAATTTAATAAGCCGTTTATGATCTTCATCGTTGACCAGAAGACACAGAACATCTTGTTTATGGGGAGGATTGTCAATCCGAAACAATCTGAGATTAACTGAATAATAATTTAAACAATGAATAAATAAAACTATAAAATGAGACAACAGAGAATTTTTCCTTCTGTAGCATTCGTAGATATTAATATGGCTTGCTGAGAAATGTTTTGGCCTTTGCTGCTTATAGCTGCTTAAGATTAAGAAGCGTTAATTCATCACATGTACCTTACAGCACCTTGATTTGGAAATTATTTTCTTCTGCATATACCAGTTAGGAAGCTGGGATCTGAGAGAAGTTGCCTCTGGTGTAGATGGGGGTTAACACCCTTGTTCAAGAGCTCAACGGCTCCCCCAATCAGTAACCCTGAGCGAAATCTGCCCACCTATAATGCAGGATCAGTGGTTTAACAATTTCTGTTATTATTTAAATCCCACAGAAATACTGAAATTGATAGAATATTTGTCCATCAATTAGCTTCGCTTGCCTCAGTTAAGGTCAGTGTTCATTGATGAACAATAAGAAAGAGACTGGGCTGACCACAAAGGCTCCACTCTACTTTTAGGCGAATATTCTGTGGACTGATGAGACTTTTTGGAAGATGTGTGAGTCTGTTACACCTGGCATAAAAATAACACAGCATTTCATAAAAAGAACATCATGCCAACAGTCAAACATGCTGTTGGTAGTGTGATAGTCTGGGCTGCTTTGCAGCTTCAGGACCTGGATGATTTGCCATAATTGATAGAACCATGAATTCTCAGCTGCCAGAAACAACTGAAGGAGAAAGTCTATCAGTTTGTGACTTCAAGCTCAAGTGCACTTGAGTTATGCAGCAGGACAATGACCCAAAACACACCAGTCCACCTCTGAACCAAAATGAAAGTTGTGGAGTGGCCTAAGCAAAGTATGGTCTTCAATCCAATTGAGATGCTGTGACATGGTCTTAATCAGGCCATTCATGCTCAAAACCCCTTTTTTTCAATGTGGTTGAATTAAAACAATTCCTAAAAGAAGAATGGGCCAAAATTCCTCTACAGTGATGTGAAAGACTCATGGCCAGTTATCGCCATGTTAACGCTTGATTGCAAGGGTGGCACAACCAATTATTAGGTTTAGGGTGCAATTACTTTTACACATAAGGCCAGGCAGGTTTGGACAGCTTTTTTTTCTCTTAATAAATGATGTCATGATTTAAAAACATGAATATTGTATATTATTATTGTGAGCAGATAAATTGTTTAAGATATTTTTCACTGCCATGATGTCAGTATGAATGTGAATATGCGTTCCTGGGAAAACCGGCAGTTTTAACCAGCGAGTAGATTTGGTGATACTGATGACACCCACTCTGATATGATGGTCAGAAGGCAACTGATGAACTTCTCCAGTAACAGTCAGTAAATGACTTTCTCAGGTCATGTCTCACGCTGTGTTTGCAGAGGTTGAAAAATCCTATTATCCTAAAATCCCACACACGTCTAAATGCACAAATATGATGTTTTTCAGATCCGATCTGAGTTAGTTTTGTATGTGGGCCTAGAACAGATTTATTTTGATTATGTAACCTGAATGAATAACTTCAGATTGGAATTTATGCGACTTTTTGCCTCTGTGCATGCATAGGGTTAGGGTTATGGTTAGCATGGTCAGAACCAGGATTTTATAGCAGTGCTATAGCTATAGTATAGCTAGATAAAACAGCAAAAGTGCATTCTCTGGCTTTCTCTCTTCTTCTGGACCTCAACAAATTTATTTATTTATTTATTTATTTATTTATTTACCATTTTCCAGAGCAAAATCCCAAGAATATTTTTGTTCCAAAATTGCTCCAATGTTCTACTGTTTTTTAAGCTGACCATTATTAAGGCTTTTTTTTTTTTTTAAAGAACTGACCCTTGAACCCTGAGTTCTACCTATCAACTGATCCACAGCGTGCTGTTGTATGCAGCATTTTCTGTCAACTTTTGAAGAATTTTGAGAAGATTAATATTAAATATGTGTTTCAGTCATGGTTCATAAAACATTATGGTACAGAATCAGCACAAGTTTGTGTAGTTTCCGTTTGGATTTAATACTATGATGCTATTAGATCATAGTTTAGATGTGCAGGTCCTCCTCTGGATTACATAATTTACTAATCAATCTTAGTGTTTACTGTTATTTACTATTACTGGTCTGCATGGAGGAAATTTTGTCATTGTCATTTGTTTAGGGTTAGCCTATTACTTGACTTGGAGTCCATTCTGCCATAAAAAACCTCTGTGTTTTCTTTTGATTTGGTACTGAGGTCATTATAACGAAGCTCAGGATTATAATAAATATATGCATTGTACAGTGGCTTTTACACAGTCCTATAATTACGTTATCTTTATAGCACTTCTTAATGAACGGTTGTGTGTTCAAAGGTTAATAAACAATACTGATATATATATATATATACACTCACCTAAAGGATTAATTTCTTATTAATGCAATTATCTAATCAACCAATCACATGGCAGTTGATTCAATGCATTTAGGGGTGTGGTCCTGATCAAGACAATCTCCTGAACTTGGTGCCAGACGGGCTGGTCTTAGTATTTCAAAATCTGCTCAGTTACTGGGATTTTCACGCACAACCATTTCTAGGGTTTACAAAGAATGGTGTGAAAAGGGAAAAACATCCAGTATGCGGCAGTCCTGTGGGCGAAAATGCCTTGTTGATGCTAGAGGTCAGAGGAGAATGGGCCGACTGATTCAAGCTGATAGAAGAGCAACCTTGACTGAAATAACCACTCGTTACAACCGAGGTATGCAGCAAAGCATTTGTGAAGCCACAACACGCACAACCTTGAGGCGGATGGGCTACAACAGCAGAAGACCCCACCGGGTACCACTCATCTCCACTACAAATAGGAAAAAGAGGCTACAATTTGCACGAGCTCACCAAAATTGGACAGTTGAAGACTGGAAAAATGTTGCCTGGTCTGATGAGTCTCGATTTCTGTTGAGACATTCAAATGGTAGAGTCAGAATTTGGTGTAAACAGAATGAGAACATGGATCCATCATGCCTTGTTACCACTGTGCAGGCTGCTGGTGGTGGTGTAATGGTGTGGGGGATCTTTTCTTGGCACACTTTAGGCCCCTTAGTGCCAATTGGGCATCGTTTAAATGCCACGGCCTACCTGAGCATTGTTTCTGACCATGTCCATCCCTTTATGACCATCATGTACCCGTCCTCTGATGGCTACTTCCAGCAGGATAATGCACCATGTCACAAAGCTCGAATCATTTCACATTCGTTTCTTGAACATGACAATGAGTTCACTGTACTAAAATGGCCCCCACAGTCACCAGATCTCAACCCAATAGAGCATCTTTGGGATGTGGTGGAACGGGAGCTTCGTGCCCTGGATGTGCATCCCACAAATCTCCATCAACTGCAAGATGCTATCCTATCAATATGGGCCAACATTTCTAAAGAATGCTTTCAGCACCTTGTTGAATCAATGGCACGTAGAATTAAGGCAGTTCTGAAGGCAAAAGGGGGTCAAAAACCGTATTAGTATGGTGTTCCTAATAATCCTTTAGGTGAATGTGTATGTATGTGTGTGTGTGTGTGTGTGTGTATATATATATATATATATATATATATATATATATATAGTACAGACCAAAAGTTTGGACACACCTTCTCATTCAATTTTTGAATTTGTATTATGGCAAGAAAAAAGCAGCTAAGTAAAGAAAAACGAATGGCCATCATTACTTTAAGAAATGAAGGTCAGTCAGTCCGAAAAATTGGGAAAACTTTGAAAGTGTCCCCAAGTGCAGTCAGAAAAACCATCAAGTGCTACAAAGAAACTGGCTCACATGCGGACCGCCCCAGGAAAGGAAGATCAAGAGTCACCTCTGCTGCGGTCTGATAAGTTCATCCGAGTCACCAGCCTCAGAAATCGCAGGTTAACAGCAGCTCACATCAGAGAGCAGGTCAATGCCACACAGAGTTCTAGCAGCAGACACATCTATAGAACAACTGTTAAGAGGAGACTGTGTGAATCAGGCCTTCATGGTAGAATATCTGCTAGGAAACCACTGCTAAGGACAGGCAACAAGCAGAAGAGACTTGTTTGGGCTAAAGAACACAATAAAGAACAATAAATAATAAATAAAGAGAAGAAAACTCTTTGAATGAGAATGTGTGTCCAAACTTTTGGTCTGTACTGTGTATATACATATATATACATATATATAAGACTAAGATTGATTAGTTCTGGTCACTATTATACTATTATTGCCACCCCGGGTTAAGATGTGGTCTTAGGCCTCTAATAAAATTTTTTTACAAAAAGTATAAAAAATCCAACCTTTAATGGAAATACAATTATTCAGTCGGGAAAAAAATCCCACATTAAGATTTTTTGTTTTTATTTTTTTACATGAAATCATGTAAACATTATTGGCACCCCTGATGTTGTTACTTCGTACAATCCCAAGACAGAGCTACAGTAAAAATAACACAAATGCTTCAATTACATTTTATTGTCATGGATTTTTTTTTTAATTCACTTGAGTTAAAGATTAGATTTTTCTACAATTTTCAGTGTGAGATTATGCTTCTGCAATCAAAAATTTATTTATGAGGACTAACATTCAAGTATATAGTTCAAAAGAGGACAGTTTGTTGGTGCGCATCTCGCTGGCACATCTGTGACCAAGACAGCAAGTCTTTGTGATGTATCAAGAGCCACGGTATCCAGGGTAACATCAGCATACCACCAAGAAGGACGAACCACATCCAACAGGAGTCAACAACTGAGGACGCAAGAGGAAGCTGTCTGAAAGGGATATCCAGGTGCTAACCCGGATTGTATCCAAAAAACACAAAGCCACAGCTGCACAATTCACTGCAGAATTAAATGTGCACCTCTCCTGTTTCCAACAAAACTGTTCTTCGAGAGCTCCACAGGGTCAATGTACATGCCCAGGCTTCTATAGCCAAACCTTTGGTCACTCGTGTCAATACCAAACGTCGGTTTCAGTGGTGCCAGCAGAGAAAATCTTGGTCTGTGGACAATGTGAAACATGTATTGTTCTCTGATGAGTCCACCTTCACTGTCTTTCCCACATCTGGGAGAGTTACGGTGTGGAGAAGCCCCAAAGAGGCGTACCACCCAGACTGTTGCATGCCCAGAGTGAAGCATGGGGGTGGATCAGTGATGGTTTGAGCTGCAATATCATGGCATTCCCTAGAGTAGGCCTAATACTTGTGCTAGATGGGTGCGTCACTGCCAAGGACTACCAAACCATTCTGGAGGACCATGTACACCCAGTGGTTCAAACATTGTATCCTGAAGGCTGTGCCGTGTATCAGGATGATGATGCACCAATACACACAGCAAGACTGGTGACAGAGTGGTTTGATGAACATGAATGTGAAGTTGAACACCTCCCATGGCCTGCACAGTCACCAGCTCTAAATATTATTGAGACACTTTGGGATGTTTTGGAGGAGCGAGTCAGGAAATGTTTTGCTCCACCAGCATCACATAGTGACCTGGACACTATTCTGCAAGAAGAATGGCTCAAAATCCGTCTGGTCCACTGTGCAGGACTTGTGATTCCCAAGATGTATTGATGCTGTATTGGCCGCAAAAAGGAGGCCCGACACCATACTAATGAATTGTTGTGGTCTACAGTGTGTGTGTGTGTGTGTGTGTGTGTGTGTATATATATATATATATATATATATATATATATATATATATATATATATATATATATATACACGTGGACAAAATTGTTGGTACCCTTCGGTCAATGAAAGAAAAACTCACAATGGTCATAGAAATAACTTTAATCTGACAAAAGTAATCATTTTAAAAAAGTCTATGAATGTTAACCAATGAAAGTCAGACATTGCTTTTCAAGCATGCTTCAACAAAATTATTTTAAAAAATAAATTCATGGAACAGGCCTGGACAAAAATGATGGTACCCCTAGAAAATACTGAAAATAATGTGACCAAAGGGACATGTTAATTCAAGGTGTGTCCACTAATTAGCATCACAGGTGTCTACAATGTGTATATACACTGTGGTATAACATTCCAGTTATATATAGTCATAGTATATATATTATGTGTTAATGATCAGTAACAACCTTAATAAACCTTATCACAGTAAATAGGAAACACCTTTGCTTGCAATTTCAACCTCTGAGATACAGAAAAATTCATTTAAATATAATTCTATACAAGTCTCTGACATGGTATAGAAAAACTCTAATTAATTGTATAATTGAACACTGAGTGAGTACCCTTCCACTACTAACTATAAGGTTGAACCTATAAAGTTTAACTCTAAAGTTATCCTACTAAATTGGAGTCAGATAATTAATAATAATATAATAATAATATATAATACTATAATCTACAATAAAAATATCCACTTTTAAATTAGCTGATACAGCAAGGGTGTTAGCACAAGGAAAGCGAACTGAGTGATGCAACGTTATCCTGGGTACAAAATTGGTGCACTGATGTGAGCTCAACCTTCAAGAAATCAATATGTGCTCACTGTCTGTTTGAAAGCCGTTAATGATTAGAAAGAGTTTAGGATAAGCATGAAATAAGCAGGGTAAAGGTTGGTGTCTATGCATATTTAATGAAAACAACACTTGGACATCTTCCACAAGACTACAAGGTTCTGCAGAAGGTGGCTACGGGTAGGTGAGTTTTATTATTATTATTATTATTATTAACTGCATTTAGTGTTGTTTTTTAATACAAAACTAAGACAATGAAAATATATTAAAATGCAGAAGTTTATATTATTTCAAGGGGTTTAACAATTACACACAAATATTATGCAAGAGTAATTTTAAATACTTGGATATCGGGGGAAAATAAACAGCCATATCTTCAATAAACAGCAGTGAGATGGTTCCATTGCAGCGTTGTTTATTTGTCCATCATTAAAATCTCTCTGGTATGTTATTTTCATGTTTTGATGATGGTCTTCTCTACTTATATTTGCAACTCTTTGGACTGCATTTTGAGAGTGTCTGTGAACACCTTTAAAAAAATGCAAATTTAACTCTAAAAAAGAATTCTAAAAATTTTGTTTCATTAATTTGTCAGGAAATAACAAAGAAAAGGTGTGAAAATGTAGGGAAAATGCAATATTTTTTTTAACCACTTGAATTTTTTTTTATTGTTTGTTTTCACTAACAATTAGACATGTATAATTTTCAAACACAATGTTAGGGACTTTTGGCGTTTTGTGAAAATTATAAAATTGGTTATTAACAATATGGATACTTTACGGATATTCTTTCATACTTTCTGGATGGTAAGATTTGTATTTATTTATTTTTTATTATGAACAGCAAGATTAAGTTTAATTTTTTAAGACTACTACTCAACCCTTAATTGTCCACAATACCAGTTTTTTTCCCCTCTTAGAACTGCCATGGCTTGGAGAGTCGTGTGTTTGTGGTCTTGCCTTTCCTTGGCATTAATTTACACTGTTTCACATTCGTTTCTTGAACATGACAATGAGTTCACTGTACTAAAATGGCCCCCACAGTCACCAGATCTCAACCCAATAGAGCATCTTTGGGATGTGGTGGAACGGGAGCTTCGTGCCCTGGATGTGCATCCCACAAATCTCCATCAACTGCAAGATGCTATCCTATCAATATGGGCCAACATTTCTAAAGAATGCTTTCAGCACCTTGTTGAATCAATGGCACGTAGAATTAAGGCAGTTCTGAAGGCAAAAGGGGGTCAAAAACCGTATTAGTATGCTGTTCCTAATAATCCTTTAGGTGAATGTGTATGTATGTATGTATGTGTGTGTGTGTGTGTGTGTGTATATATATATATATATATATATATAGTACAGACCAAAAGTTTGGACACACCTTCTCATTCAATTTTTGAATTTGTATTATGGCAAGAAAAAAGCAGCTAAGTAAAGAAAAACGAGTGGCCATCATTACTTTAAGAAATGAAGGTCAGTCAGTCCGAAAAATTGGGAAAACTTTGAAAGTGTCCCCAAGTGCAGTCAGAAAAACCATCAAGTGCTACAAAGAAACTGGCTCACATGCGGACCGCCCCAGGAAAGGAAGATCAAGAGTCACCTCTGCTGCGGAGGATAAGTTCATCCGAGTCACCAGCCTCAGAAATCGCAGGTTAACAGCAGCTCAGATCAGAGAGCAGGTCAATGCCACACAGAGTTCTAGCAGCAGACACATCTCTAGAACAACTGTTAAGAGGAGACTGTGTGAATCAGACCTTCATGGTAGAATATCTGCTAGGAAACCACTGCTAAGGACAGGCAACAAGCAGAAGAGACTTGTTTGGGCTAAAGAACACAATAAAGAACACAATAAAGAAAACTCTTTGAATGAGAAGGGGTGTCCAAACTTTTGGTCTGTACTGTGTATATACATATATATACATATATATAAGACTAAGATTGATTAGTTCTGGTCACTATTATACTATTATTGCCACCCCGGGTTAAGATGTGGTCTTAGGCCTCTAATAAATAATTGGTCTTCTCTACTTATATTTGCAACTCTTTGGACTGCATTTTGAGAGTGTCTGTGAACACCTTTAAAAAAATGCAAATTTAACTCTAAAAAAGAATTCTAAAAATTTTGTTTCATTAATTTGTCAGGAAATAACAAAGAAAAGGTGTGAAAATGTAGGGAAAATGCAATATTTTTTTTAACCACTTGAATTTTTTTTAATTGTTTGTTTTCACTAACAATTAGACATGTATAATTTTCAAACACAATGTTAGGGACTTTTGGCGTTTTGTGAAAATTATAAAATTGGTTATTAATAATATGGATACTTTACGGATATTCTTTCATACTTTCTGGATGGTAAGATTTGTATTTATTTATTTTTTATTATGAACAGCAAGATTAAGTTTAATTTTTTAAGACTACTACTCAACCCTTAATTGTCCACAATACCCGTTTTTTTTCCCCTCTTAGAACTGCCATGGCTTGGAGAGTCCTGTGTTTGTGGTCTTGCCTTTCCTTGGCATTAATTTACACTGGTGCAAACGGAAGTCCAGAGCAACAGTCTGACGCTGATGGGGATAAAAGGAAAATACAGGCACTGAACGAAGTGAACAGCGATTTTGCTTTCCGTCTGTACAAAAGCGTTGTGTCTGGTGCTCAGTCTCAGAATGTGTTCTTCTCTCCACTGAGTGTGTCCACAGCACTGGCTGCACTGTCTTTAGGAGCAGGCGGTGAGACTCATCAGCAGCTTCTCAGTGGCCTCGGCTTCGAGGGTTCTGCCTTCACGAATAAGGAGATGCACCAAGCCTTCCTCGATCTTATGCAAAACCTCAATCAGAGGTCAGGGGTTGATCTGGATGTGGGCACTGCTGTCTATGTCCATGACACCTTTAAAACTCATCCCGAATTTCTGGAGAACCTGAAGCATTTCTATCTTTCTGATGGCTTCTCTGTTGATTTTACAAAGAACACTGAGACCACTAATCAGATCAACACATATGTAAGCGAAAAAACACACGGCAAAATCAGCAAGTTCATTGAAAAACTGGATCCACGTACTATCATGTATTTGCTCAGCTATATATATTTTAAAGGTAACATCATTCATGTAATGTCGTGTTCTCTCCATGGCCATTGCTTAAGTTTTCAATAATCATACAAAACCATTTTTTCCCCTCAAGGTAAATGGTCCGTCCCATTTAATCCAAAACGCACTAGAGAAGACCAGTTCCATGTGGATAAAGATACAACCGTTCCAGTTCAAATGATGTTTGTGAAGGATGATTTTTACAGCTACTATGATCATGAACTGTCTGTCAGAGTCCTCCGTCTCAATTATAATGATTCATTCTCCATGATTTTGGCTCTGCCCGAAACAAACATCACCCATTTGGAAGAGACTGTGCGCCCACACCACCTAACCAAGTGGCAAAAATGGATGTCAGAAAGGTAATATCTGTGTAAATTTTGTGGCAGATTGTCAAGTACATTATAGTGCTTTTTTTTTTGTCTTAAGGCAAACAATAAAGGGTTTGATCCATGATCAATACTTAGTTTCTGCATGTAATAAAATAAATACTGATTTAAGCCATTCAGCATCATATGTAGAGGACTATAATGATCCTCTGTGAATAAGAATAGATATTCTTATAGTTATTCTCATGTAGTCATTTAAGCAAAAGCATCTTATATTTTGCTCTATGTCCTGTTTACAGTATGTATTATCTAACATAAAGAACCTTAAAAAGTCCTCAGTTTGAGTAACGATGGCACTTCTTTCCTGGATTGATTGTTGAAAAATGTAGGAATGAGCATGAAAAATCGAAAATGCTTCAAAAATTCCCATCTAACTAGTTTTAGTAATTCAAATAAATTATCTAACCTTCAAAAGTACAGTTTCTTAACAACTACTGCATTTCATTTTCTCTAGAGAATACGCCATCTACCTCCCTAAACTGTCCCTAAAAACTTCATATTCTCTGATCAGCATTTTGGATAAAATGGGATTTGAGGACATGTTCACACGTAACGCTAACTTCTCTGGAATCTCTGATGAAAATTTGGTAGTTTCTGAGGTAAGAAAATTACTTGATGACAAAATGGTGACCGATATGCTTGTAAGTAATGTTAATGTTGTAACTGGTTAAATATGATGTGCATAGATACAGTCCTGTAGTTTTCAACATCACTGAATGTAACCTTTTTAAGCTTACTAAAAAACTTTTAAATCACTAAAAAGATGGGAATCACCATACCCAGGTGATTAAATTTGTTATTGTACAATTCTAAACAAACTTGTCAGATAGAATGCTGTGCTGCCTGCCAGTGAGTGAATAGTTCAGTGTGCGCCACCTGTAGGACTAAAGAGGAATGGCAACATTTTACAAACATGTAAATTAAAAATCTAATTTAAAATTGATTTTGGAGTCACATGAATCACTATACATTCATTTGGTTTTGGAAAAATTTGGAGTCACTATACACAAATTGCCATAAAAAATAATTGTAACACATTACTGAATTACATTTCCCTTATCTCCATTAGTCACCATCAGTTTTAGTTACGTATGAAATACAGCTAGGAAATTATGTCATCCCCTGAGTGGGTTATCCCCTTAATATGTGGAGATTAAGTTACTCATATTTGACATTAATGTGTTATTTGTCTGTTTTTTCTTTTTCTTTTCTTTTCTTTTTTTTGTCCTCAGGCTGTACATAAAGCTACTCTAGACTTGGATGAATCTGGAGCCGAAGCAACAGCAGTAACTGGAATAGGCATCACGCTTTTCTCTGCAAGAATAACTGATATAATCACATTTGATCGGCCATTTATGATGTTTATAGTTGACCAAAAAACAAACAACGTCCTCTTTATGGGGAAAATTGTAAATCCATCTATTTCTGAGGTCACACAGTAATAAATGTGTCTCTCCAGCTAGTTTTCTAGTCTAGCGTACAGGGTTAAAGTGAAAGAAGAAGGAATTGGAATGGCACGGGATCCAGTAGTTCATATCTAACAAACAAAAAAAAAATCACATAAACTGAATGTTTTGAAGTGATTCAATAAAATATATATTGAACGCAATGTTTTATGTGTTGCAACATATAGTTCATGTATGTATATTTTGTGTGATACCAATGTATTATTTTGTGTTGTGTTTTAAGCAAAGTGGAAAATCTATATATAATAATTCGTTAGTAAGCTACGAAGGGTTAGTCATGCATATTGTGGATGACAAGCTCATAGGATGCACTTTTTCTAACAATATTACGTCTGACTGGCTAAACAAATCAAAAGGATGTGCCATTCTTAAAATACATAAAATTGTATTTACTTGTTTACTATGAACACTTTATTATGTTCCATTATATAACAGTTAGTTCCCGGTCCACTCATTTGATTGAGCAGTGTTCCAAGAGCAACTATATTTTCTATAACCATATTGGGATGTTGCATTATGTGTAACTCCATCAACATATTTATTGTATTTTAACCACCATATTTACAAAATGTTGTTCAGACTAGATTATTACATAAGCTCTTTCTTATTATTCTTATTATTATTTTAAAGCTGTAAAGTTGCAGGAGTCTACCTTGATCTACTGTATGTTAAGCTTCAGTAGTAAAAAGTCTTTCTATGTATCTCATATAGTTTATAAATTTTATAAAGTGTATCGTGCCTCGTGCCCAAAGTATTCTGGAATGGACTCAGGCCCCCCCATGACTCTGCATACAGCATAAGTGGTATAGATAAATTAATGAAAACTTATGTAAATTAAATGAAAGAAATAGGAACAAATGTTTTACTGCGACAGGCTGCAAAGTGCCCAATGATGCAATTTAAAATTTAGGTACCAACCTCAGCATTAACCTCATTTCCCCTCTCGCCTGTTCCAACCACTCAGCATGCAGCATCACCAGTATACTAATCACCGACCATATCATCTGTCATCATCTGCACATGTTTCTCACTGATTTATGCCTTACGTTTGATGTTTTTATGCTTGAATGATATCTTATGTTATTATTATTATTCATAAAGTACATGTTTTAATTGTACATGTAATTATGGTAAAACATTGTTGGATGACAAAGTGCAGCAGTGACGATAAATAATAGAGCACTTAGACTGCATGACCTGAGTAAATACATAAATTAACATTTATAAATTGCCTTTTTTCTTTAATTTGTCAATAAAATGTAAATAAAAAATGCTTCTGCTTCATTTTAAGAAGCATCTTAAACATTTTGCTGACAAATTAAAGACAAAGACATTGAATACATTTTCATGTATGTTTCTACGCAGGTCATGCACTCTCAGCGCTGAGGGAAAGCGGTGGTCCCATTGTAATCTTTTTTTTTTTTAGCATTACAGTCATGTTAATCACTGCTGCACTTTGTCACTCTATGAGATCTTACCATAATTCTGTAGGAAATTCAGTATATTCAAATAAAATTAATTATGAATAATAACAGAAGACAGAGCTAAATAGGCTCTGTGCACTTAGCTGTTTGTGCAAATGAAGTATGGACTGGCTACAGCGAAACAACACACTGCACTCTACAGAATGACATTACTATGCCCAATCCATATATGAGACAACCAAATGGGCATTGAATGGCTGCATGATGGGCCGATCCTTCAGAATTTAATCTTCCATAAGGCCTGTTCGGAATTAATTGCACTCAAAATTATTCAAAGCCCATTGAAATTAGTTTTTTTTTTTTTTTTTTTGCCAAAATTGCAGCTGTTTGGCTGTTTGTAGTAAATAGGTGAAACAGTTGCAATTTAAACAGCTCAACACAACTACTATAACAAGTGGTTTCTCCAAAGTCATCATAAAATGCTACAACATGTCTACTAGAGTATCAAAATTATTTAACCCCTCAATGAGAAACATCTTTAGTACTTACAGTACAGTAGTCCCCTTTAGTTCTTATGACCTGCTGCAAACGTGATGTATAGCCAGACACTAACTTTTTGCAGTCTTTCTGAGGAATCCAAATACATTTCTCTGAGTTGACAAAACAAAATGAGTTTTGTTTACAACAGTATACCCACAGTTATGTCTTTTTCATATGGTTTTTAGCATATTGGAGTCTGACTTTTCTTGTGTTTCAGGGTCAGTAGCAGGGTACGTCTTGGGGTGACCTTCAGTGTTCAGTATGCGCTTTAGTGCATGTTGCCACCAAATCTTTATGTAGGTCCTTTGCAGTCGATCGAGGGGTTTTCTATGCTTGTCTCCTCAGGAATCTGGGAGCAGAAGGGGATAGCTTCCTCTTTCTGCCACGTTCAGTTAGTGTAGCCACTCTTCCTTTAACTTTGAACACTTTAATATAGGTTTAATATAGGTCCCCGGCGCATATCGGGCCGAGCCCCGCCCCCACCTCGGCTACAGACCACATCTCTGTTATGCTAATTCCAGCATACAGACCACTCGTCAGGCGTTCAAAACCGGTTCTGAAGCAGGTGAAAACCTGGCCAGCAGGAGCCATCTCTGCTCTTCAGGACTGTTTCGAGAACACTGACTGGAACATGTTTAGGGACGCTGCGACTTACGGCGACTACACTGACTTGGAGGAGTACACGTCATCAGTGACCAGCTACATCAACAAGTGCACCGATGACGTCACTGTCTCCAAGAATATCATCTCACGACCCAACCAGAAACCGTGGATCACTGCGGAGGTACGTGCACTTCTGAAGACCAGAGACTCTGCCTTCAGAACGGGAGACAAGGCGGCCCTAAGAACAGCAAGGGCCAAACTGTCCCGGGCCATCAGAGAGGCGAAGCGTGCACATGCCCAGCGAATCCACAATCACTTCAGAGACAGCGGTGACACACGGCGCATGTGGCAGGGTATACAAGCCATCACCAACTACAGGACTCTTTTCACATCATTTGCGTGTGACAGTGATAGCTCCCTTCCAAATGCGCTGAACAGCTTCTATGCACGGTTCGACATACAGAATGACGTGACGGCAAGGAAGACTACCCCTCCTCCGAACGACCAGGTGCTGTGTCTCACCACGGCTGATGTGAGGAAAACTCTGCGAAGAGTCAACCCTCGTAAAGCTGCTGGACCAGACAACATCCCAGGCAGAGTGCTCAGAGAATGTGCAGAACAGCTGGCAGATGTTCTCACCGACATCTTCAACATCTCTCTGAGCAGCGCCGTCGTTCCCACATGCTTCAAGTCTACCACCATCGTCCCCGTGCCGAAGAAGTCTTCTGTGTCCTGTCTCAATGACTACCGCCCTGTTGCACTCACACCCATCATCATGAAGTGCTTCGAGCGGCTCGTCATGAGACATATCAAGACCCTGCTGCCTCCCTCACTGGACCCCCTGCAGTTTGCGTATCGTCCAAACCGTTCGACGGACGACGCCATCTCCACCACACTCCACCTGGCACTGACACACCTGGACAAGAAGGACACTTACGTCAGAATGCTGTACATAGATTTCAGTTCAGCATTCAATACAATCATCCCCCAACAACTGATCGGGAAGCTGAGCCTGTTGGGACTGAACACCTCCCTCTGTAACTGGATCCTGGGCTTCCTGACCGAAAGACCTCAGGGAGTGCGGATCGGGAACTATACCTCCAGCACCACCACACTGAGCACCGGGGCCCCCCACGGCTGCGTGCTCAGTCCCCTGCTGTTCACACTGTTTCGTTTCACTGTGTACTGAACTGTATATGGTTGAAATGACAATAAAAGCCGACTTGACTTGACTTGACTTGACTTGTTTCCTACTGTATTTCCACAATATTATTTATTTAGTACCTTTGTTATCTTCTAATCTTCTCCCTTGTGTGTGCAAGGCAGTCATCTCTTCTCTTAACTTTATGGACAATTCTCTTGACGTAGCCATTACTAATCTGCAGTCAACCATCTCCATCAGCAAATATCCAAAAAATCTAGGTATTTGATGTGTTCATCTACAGTAATCAGTGCTTGAGACAACACCTGATTTACAAATTTTCATTTTGATTTACAGATTTTTTCAGAGGGTCGAATAATTCTCAAACTGCAGTAATCATTAAAAGGGCCCATTTGTGTTGACATTGGAGAAATCACTTGTTATATTTGTTGCGTCAAGCTATTTAAATTGCTCTTGTTTCACTAATTTAATACAAACAGTTGCAGGTTTAGTCATTTTGAAAATGGATACACACTAAAAAATGCTGGGTTGTTTTTACTACCCAAACGCTGGGTTGCCTCTGTTGGGTAATTGTTCTGGGTTATTTACGGTGAATTGGGTACTTTTTGTTTAACCCAGCTTGCTGGGTTGGAGTTGGGTTAGCTAGTAACAGCTAACATCACAGACAAGACCGCTTCTCCCCTGAAGTTCACTGGTGTATTCAGATGCTGTGTCAGCTTCGTGTCTTTTTTTGGGCTGCTGATGAGGGTGCTTCCTCCTCACGCATTTAAGAGGAAATGTAAACATTAAATATAAGGTCTGTATACACACTTTCACTCACCTATGACTGAATTTGTTCACTGTATGTAACATTTATTACTATTAGCGTGTTAAAGATAAGTTTTTCAGGCTGAAAGTTTTGTGAGGTAGAATAGCATGCTAGTTTATCTGACAATGGCTGCTAGCTAGCCAAACCACAGAGCCCCACCTGTGTTTGAAAGAAACTGCAAAA
Organism: Clarias fuscus; assembly: GCA_030347435.1. Lineage (NCBI taxonomy): Eukaryota > Metazoa > Chordata > Actinopteri > Siluriformes > Clariidae > Clarias > Clarias fuscus. Next base: position 22,807,185 of record CM059208.1, read on the forward strand.
ATGTCTGAGATTTTTAGCTTTCTTTGTAGAATGCTTGCAGGGTGTATGAAGATGGTGAAGTGATGAATGAAAGCTAAACTGTTAACTGTAGTGCCAGAATGACGCTAGCATTTAACTAGGTTGCTAGTGTTAGCAACCACATATAAAAAGCTAAGGTGTTACAAAACACTAATCTTCTTACAAATGTGCATACTAGCCAACCTTCTTGATTTTTCCATAAACGTTTACTTTCTTTAATTTCTTTCTAAGGTTGGAACCAACACTGTGGAATATCTCCAGCAGGCTGAAGTGTCAAGGTCGTACCCCTGCATTTTTATGTTTTTATGAGATAATGACCAGCACTGCTCTCAGGCATTAGTGCTTCTGAGTAATAGTATTGTAATGATGTCACTGTTGAACTTGTTTTGTGTTATCTGATCTTGTGCATTTGAAAAATAAATATAAATATTTTCTATGATTTGTACAATTGATTGGGTGTTGTTTATTGCATATTGTATGGTTTGCAAAAGAGTTATTTTTTTTGTAATAGACCAGTATATCAAAGTATATCAAACTGTTTAAACTGTTTTACCCATAGACATGTAAAACATAAAAATAATGATAACGTATTCGTGAGGTAGAATTAAAACAGCATTATAGTTAAATAAGACCTAGCATTTGGATTGAATATTTTACTCATCTTGCTGGGTTAAATAAATAACCCATTTCGCTGGGTTAAATTAACCTAGTATGTAGTTGGTCCAATATTTATCCAGCAGCTGGGTTAAAAACAACCCAAACTGGGTTATTTTTAACCCAGCATTTTTTAGGGTGTATGAATACTTTTCCAAGGTAGTTTTTTGGACTAGCATTCAGGGTTGAATTAAAAAGAGGGGCTATGCAATTCAATTCGATTCAGATTTATTTGTATAGCACTTTAACAATTGATTTTGTAAACCCATCCTCATTTGGAGGGCAGAAGGCGTCAGGGCCACTGGTATCTCAGGAGAGAGAGAGAGAGAGAGAGAGAGAGAGAGAGAGAGATTATATTCTAGAAATAAAAATCTATTTTTCTGTGAAAATTAAATCTACAGGGTGGGCCATTTATATGGATACACCTTAATAAAATGGCAATGGTTGGTGATATTAACGTCCTGTTTGTGGCACATTAGTATATGTGAGGGGGCAAACTTTTCAAGATGGGTGGTGACCATGGTGGCCATTTGGAAGTCGGCCATCTTGGATCCAACTTTTGTTTTTTCAATAGGAAGAGCGTCATGTGACACATCAAACTTATTGGGAATTTCACAAGAAAAACAATGGTGTGCTTGGTTTTAACGTAACTTTATTCTTTCATGAGTTATTTACAAGTTTCTGACCACAGTCCAAAGAAAGGTGTTACAAGTGGTTAGGTGTTTCCAAACTGTCAATAGTGAATGATTGTGTGTGTGTGTGTGTGTGTGTGTGTGTGTGTGTGTGTGTGTGTGTGTGTGTGTGTGTGTGTGTGCGTGCACCTTACAGCCTAGGATAGGCTCCAGATACTGTAGCATGCGATCCTAAACAGGATCGGAAGTGTTACCTAAATTTATTTTAAAAATTCTGTCTTTCAGAATTTGCTAATGCAATGTATTAGAGTTACAAAAGTAATTTGAAAGGTGCAACTCAGGGTTACTCCAGGTTCAAATCTGGATTTTAACTTAACCATCAGGTAATCGATATGTGCTTATATCCACTGCCCAGAGTTTGTTTGAAAGCAGTTAATAATTTAGGATAAATAAAATGAACAGGATAAAGGTTGGTGTCTATGCTTATTTAGTGTTGTACATTTTGACCACATTTTGGTTATGCCACAAGACTTTGCAGAAGGTGGATACAATAGTGTGAGTTTTATTATTACAGTGGAACCTCGGATTGCGAGTAACTCGGTTTACGAGTGTTCCGTAAGACGAGCAAAGATTTTTAATACATTTTGACTTGAAAAATTAGCATGTCTTGGTTTACGAGTTTTTTGACAACGACACACTGACACACACACACACACACACACACACACACACTCTCTCGCCTTTACACATCCCCTCCTCGGCTTCTCACAGACACACACACTCTGCTCTACACAGAAACTCTGCTCTGTCGTGATTCTTTTCAAAGGTAAGGTGCTGGTTCATTTGTTTTTTGTTTTTTTTACTTTACAGCAGTGATTCCATTAGTCTGCACTCACACGAGTGTCATTAGAGAGATTTTTTTTTCCCCGTTAAAACAGTGTTTCCGTTGTGTGTGTGTTTGTTGTGAAACTTAAAAAGCGAGGTGGGGGGAGGGAGGAGGAGTTTTACTGTTTAAGACGAGGAGAGGGAAGGGGCTAATTCCATACACACACACACACACACATATACACACACAAATACATGGCGTCTGCGCGGAAACACTTATCTGTTGGGATTTATTTTAACTTTTTTTTAAAGGTAAAGTGCAGGTTAATTTGTTTTATTTTTACTTTATATATTGGATTAATTATTTTTCTGTATTTATTTTTTTGGGCTGGGGAACAAATTATTTGAATTTTCATTATATCTTATGGGAAGATTTGATTTGGTTTACGAGTGTTTTGGAATACGAGTCCATTTCCGGGACGAATTATGCTCGTGATCCAAGGTTCCACTGTATTATTATTATTTTGAAGGTTTTTCCAGTATGAATGAGTATAACATGTGAGTATAAGCTTTTATTCAAGTTTAAATGGGGAAAAAAATACAGTGACTGGCAAAATTAAAATCCAACAGTTCCTAGTAAAATTTTACATCTCATACATTTTATATGACAACCAACATACCTGAGAAAGTTCCTATTACCTCACCGCAGAACTGGGCTGGCGCTGGAGCGTCAAAATTTGGCAGGGTAAACCAATGGAAACTTGTTAATACCAGAAATCATGCCAATCTTTTCCTTTTAGGAAAAACAAGAAATAACAGTTCAGAGAAAATCAGCAAAAATCACTGTCCATGTGACTACTTCCGTTAGACAGGAAAATCTCTCACGCAGACACACAAAAAACAAGGGTAGTTCCGGTTAAAAGCAAACTCTGGTTCCAGTTCAGAAAGTCTATTCAAAAGTACATTAAAAAAAAGGATTTTTAAAGTCTAGAGGCGAAAATACTGAAGAACATCCAAAATGGTCAACTATGAAATAGAAAGAAAAGATAAAAAAAAAACCTCAGCAGTGGTTTAACACTTAAAACAGGAAGAAAAAACAGTACTGTCAACAAGAGCATCAAGGAGTCTGCAATGACGTTTGCGTCCACACAGCGGCAGTAACGTGTCAAAAACAGCATGTGAAGAATTTTCTCGAATCACCAGCAGCCAACAGAAGTCACTGAAAATTTCTGAAATCAGCTTTGTTTTTTTAAGTCCACCAAAAATACTAAAGTACTGTCAGTGTAACTCATGCAATACCCTCTCAGCAAACGCAATGGGCGACGCTCCTCTCGTATCACACTGGCCCACAACTCGGTTCCACAGCAAATCTCACTCCCATGATAAGGGAGTCATTTCCATATCTTATGGTCAGTTTACCCCATGTTTCTCATTTAGACCATTCCAGATCAGGTACCCCACAAATGTAATTTTCTGGAGTGTCAGAGTTTTCAGATTCTGCATCTTGTTCAGGTTCCACTCCTTCACGTCTCACTTACACTACCATCCTCCTCACAGAACACTTCATCCACAACCTCCTCAGGTAAATCAGTGCTCTGAAAGTGTGTAGGATATGGAGTGTAAACAATGTCATCTGGGTCAACATCTGTTTCTGACAGCTCTTTTTCTTTCAGCAACCTGTCTTGTGGGAAAGGGAGAGAGGGACAGTGTCTCAGTTGATCCCTGTGAACTACTTTTGTGAGACCCCCGACCTTCGAACATATGGTAAACACAGGTAAATCTGGGTGATTCTGCTGCACTACCAAATATGGTACGGACTCCCACTTATCTTGAATTTAGTTCTGTCCCCTAAAATTATGGTAACGCAGCAATACTCTGTCACCAGGTCTAATGGGTGCTCCTGCAGTCTTCAGTCTTCCTCTTGCCTTTTCCAAGAGGAAGGACTCCACTGCAGTCCTCAAGCGTTCATTATGATTCTTCAGCCATTCATCCAAATCATCTGCTTCTCCTAGATCTTTTCCTCCTAGGACATCCATGGGGGGCCTTGCATCCTGTCCAAACATTAAATAAAATGGAAGGTAGACCATAGACAAAGGAACATGGCTATTGGAAGCCATCACCCCATTCAGGCAAGTAAGTCTTCCAATCCTTTTTCTTTTCAGCAGGTAATATCCGCAGCATGTCATGTATCATACACAATTGAATCTTACGCACTGTGCGTTCCCTTGTGGGTGGTAAGGACTGGTGCAACTCTTGCTGATTCCATACAACTCTTTAATTACACATAAAAACAGCTCCTGAGTGCAGTCAGACGGAACACCCATAACAGTCAAACCAGTGTGGTACAAGGGCTTTAAGTGCAGTCTGACTTTTAGTCAAAATTTTTCTGACTTTTCTGAAATTTTTCAAAATTTTTCTGACTTTTAGTCAGACTGCCACCGTAAGTCTTGTAAACATGTCCGTAAGTACTAGAACAGGCATAATCCCCTGCTGATCTCTTAAGCATGGTGTAAGCCTTGGCAAGAACTTCTAGGGTGCGGTTACATTGGTGCAGGTCATAGGAGCACAAATTTTGTGAAACACGTCCTTAGCTAAAGTACATCTCCGACACTGGGTTACATTTGTCTGCACATCATTTGTCACTGAAGGCCAATAATAGCTCTGATGTATCTGCTTCAATGTACTCCTACTTCCAAAATGTCCTCCATACTCGTGCACTCCTTCGTACACTTTCACTTGCAAAGACTCTTGCACTACTAATTGACGAATTTCCTCTCGGATCTGATCACGTTAGCGTCTGTCTAGCTAACTTCTTTTGTTGGTTTCCCATATCTCGGAAACTATGTGCTACTAACCTCTTTTTCTTAAACACAGTGATGTACACAGGTGCTATACAAGGATCTTTTTTCTGTTGCTTACAAATAGATGACTAGCTATAACCATCAATGCTCTTCTTTATGACTGCTTGCTTGTGTGGCAGGTTGAGGCTCCACCTACTTAGACCTAATTGGTTACTTGGCTTGTTGGCTGTCCTATGATGGGGCAGTGGGAGGATATATATAGGTTTGGTGACGGGGTAGCCTTTTGTTATAGGTCCCGCCTCTTGCCTTGGTGTCGTCACTGCATCATTCAGGTATGTGAAGTGAAGCTGGTTCGTTATTTGTGGTAGACTGCAGCTCATGGTAGTGTTTCCCTTAGAACGATACACTTAATGAAGTGCTGTCGCTGGCATTGGCTTGAGGTTATCCCTCTACAGAGATTGGCGTGGGACAGAATCAGACATGTGAGCCTCTTTGCAATGCACATTGTTCCCTGATAGTGTAATTGGGTTCCATGAGGTTCTACTTGCATGTTGGGGCTGTGTACTAACTGCTCCTTTGCCTGGGTGCTGCAGCTGCTATTAGCTGGGAGCTAACTGCTGCTTTTCCTGGGAGCTAACTGCTGCTATTAGCTGGGAGCTAACTGCTGCTTTGCCTGGGAGCTAACTGCTGCTATTAGCTGGGAGCTAACTGCTGCTTTGCCTGGGAGCTAACTGCTGCCATTTGCCTGGTGCTAATTGCTGGTACTAGCTGGGAGCTAACTGCTTTACCTGGTGCTAACTGCTGCTGCGAGCTGAGTGCTAACTGCTGCTGCGAGCTGAGTGCTAACTGCTGCTGCGAGCTGAGTGCTAACTGCTGCTGCGAGCTGAGTGCTAACTGCTGCTGCGAGCTGGGTGCTAACTGCTGCTGCGAGCTGGGTGCTAACTGCTGCTGCGAGCTGGGTGCTAACTGCTGCTGCGAGCTGGGTGCTAACTGCTGCTGCGAGCTGGGTGCTAACTGCTGCTGCGAGCTGGGTGCTAACTGCTGCTGCGAGCTGGGTGCTAACTGCTGCTGCGAGCTGGGTGCTAACTTTTGCCTGGGAGCTAACTGCTGCGATTACAAGGGAGATAACCGTTTTTCTTCCAGTAGCTCCTCTGGAACATCTTTTAGTTGTGCGTGTTGTGTTGGACTCTCTTTGTTTTGGTGTGTATGTGCGTACATGTTTAATTATTTGTATTTCTTTTCCTTGTTTTTATTTGTTGATTGGTTTACCATAATTTTGGGTTTGTGAATTGTTTGTTCTTTTCTTCTGATGTATGTGTCTAAGTGTATTGGTGTGTTTTTGTTTTATTAATTGAGCTTTCTCCTTGTGTGTGGGTGTATTGGCCTCTGTGTGACTGATTCTACCAGGGTGTCTGTGATAATGCTGAGAACTATATAACATACTTTTGTGGTTACAGGAGCTGAGTGCCTAAGGCGGGTATAGTCCTGGTGGCGGTCTCCTTTTCACGTGTGTGTGTGTGTGTGTGTGTGTGTGTGTGCATGTGAGTGTCTTTACACAGGTGTAAGGAATGGTGAGGTGCTGTAGAGGCCTAGTTGTGCCCCTTGTTGCCCGCTGTCACGCCTCAGCTGGTGTACCCTGAGTTCATTCATTTTGGGATATTCCAGTCATTCCTGTATGAAGTTGGTATGATGTGTTTTTATGTTATATGTTAAAGTGGAATTGCTCTTTTTCTTTTTATCTTTTGTAATAAAATTTTATACATTTTTATATCTGCGTCTCCTGCCGCCTCACTGAGAACGAACCTGTGCTGTTTCTAAGAACAAATATTTTATAAATATTCCCTGGTGAATTTCCAGGGTGGCGTAATCGTTAGGTTGCACTTTCTTAAAACCCTCGGTGTCCCGCCACATTCTGGCGTAATCGGCAGGATCTCACATTGGGTCGCGGAGACGTGGTTATTTAAATATATATATATTTTTTGTAGCTGACTGATGGGTTTATTTTTTTTTGTGCCAAGGCAAAGCAGCAGTTTCAGTCCGGGTTGTGTGGAATAGTGTTCCCTACTATCACGGGTCTCCTCTTCGTGGTCCCCTATTATAGTGGTAAGGTGATTCCATCATGGAGGATGAACTTAGAGAACTTAGTTAAGGGCCGACAATGAGAGGTTACGTCAGGAGGGGGCTTTTGTGTCGCCTAGTCCTGCTGTGGCATCTGTTAATATCCCCAATGCAGAGCCTGCGACCCCTCCTCCAGTCAGTGTGGGTGCTAGCCAGTCTGAACGATTTGTGTTTGTACCTAGGGACCGTAAATGTCCCAAGTTTAATGGTAAGTCTGGTGTTGGTATTGATGAGTGGTTTTGAGGAGGCGCAGGCTTGTATTCGGGCACGTCACCTGTCTGTTGCTGACCAGGCATTCTTTTTATTTGACCACTTAGAGGGGGAGGCACGGGGAGAGATTAGATATCGTTCTGAGATTGAACGAGTGGATCCGGATAAGATTTTTAGTGCATTGCGTGAAGTTTTTGGTTGCACTCAGTCTCATGTTGCATTGCAAGAGGCATTTTTCTCCAGAAGACAACTGGAGGGGGAGAGTCTTTTAGAGTTCTCCCTCTCTTTGTTGGGCCTTATGGAGAGAGTTAAGCAGCGTTTTCCTGGAGCTGTACCAAATGCTCCTTTATTATTGCGTGATCAGTTTGTTGAACATGTGTCCGATAATGCTCTCCGGCGTGAGTTAAAACAATTGGTCCGCCGTGAACCCAATGTCACTCTGTTAGAAGTACGCAGTGCAGCAATTAGGTGGGAGCAAGAGGGTATGCCGGGGGGTGTGCGGGCTCGAAGTCAATCTCTTCCTTTGTCATATGGGATTCAGTATGGCGTTCGGGGAGGGCCGCGTCTAAATACGGGTGGGTCCTCGGTGTCGGAACTAAGTGAACTGCGGGAGATGTTAAAAGTACAGCAAGAGCAGTTAAATCAACTTACCCAAAGTTTTGCTCAGTTTCGCGATGCGCATTCACGAGGTTACTTGCAACGTCACGGGCCTGTGGTATGTAGGCGGTGCCATCAGCCTGGACATTTTGCCAGGGAGTGTAATGCTCCGCTGCCAGGCCCTTCGTCTTCTGTCTCCGCAGCATCATTGCCTGTAGGGGGGCAGCCTCGAGCCAGTCAGCCGCGCCAGCCCCGCCGGGCTGTTGAGCCATAGCTCGGAGGGGGGTAATTAGGGGCTCTGATGTGTTAGCTAGTGGTAGCGTGATGTCCCATTTAATGTCTAGCTGCCCACATTTGATTGCCAGTATTGGTGGGGTACCGGTCACATGTTTGGTGGATACAGGCTCTATGGTTTCTACAATAACTGAAAGCTGTTTTTTGGAACATTTTAAACCATGGGGTTGGGAGAGGTTAAAACGGTGTCAGTGGCTCCAACTACGTGCGGCGAATGGGCTTGAAATTCCATATATTGGTTACATGGAGTTGGACGTGGAGTTGGTGGTAAGAAAGTGCCAGACAGGGGGATCTTGGTGGTTAAGGATCCTCCTGGTGGCATGTGTGCTCAGGTTCCTGGGGTGCTTGGGATGAATGTCCTGAGCAGGTGCTACCAGGAACTCTTTGGCCAATATGGCCAGGCCCTGTTTGCCTCTCCATCAGTGGTTGAGGTTCCTGATGGTGTGATGCAGGCATTGCAGTATTGTCATCAGAGTAAGTCCGTACTCGGACAGGTAGGTAGAGTGAGGGTGAGAGGTCGGCAGCAGTGCCGTGTCCCTGGTGGCACCATGAAGATCGTGGCTGCTACCTGTTCTGAACAGTGGTCTGAGGGGCTGGTGTTTGAGCCTTTGGAGTCTGGACTTCCAGCTGGCCTATTGGCCTCACCTGCCTTAGTGCCAGTAACTCGAGGTACAGACTATCTCCCCATTGGGAATGTCGGAACATTGGATGCAGTTCTTTACCCAAATACTCTGTTAGGTACCCTCCAGTGGGTGTATGCTACCAGCTTACCTCCAGGGGTGAGTGAGTTTGGGGAGGTCATTGCTACAATAAGGTCCCAGAATTGTGTGATCGAATCGTCTCTGTTGGAGCGGATTGAAGCGGTAGAGTTATCTGCTTTGGGGGCAGAGGAGCAACATCAGGTTAGGAACCTGTTACGGCAGTATCAGTGTTTTCAGCCCACGAGAATGATTTGGGGTGTACTGATCTAATCTCTCATGACATTCCTCTGATCGACAACGTTCCTGTTCGGCAGCGTTATAGGCGCTTGCCTCCCTCTGAGTATGATGTGGTGAAAACGCACATTAACCAGCTGCTTGAGGCTCAGATTATTCGAGAGCGTTGCAGTCCTTATGCGTCCCCTATTGTCCTCGTGAAGAAAAAGGATGGTAGCCTATGCATGTGGGTAGACTACCGTCAGTTGAACTCCAGGACTAGAAAAGATGCGTTCCCGCTGCCTCGTATAGAGGAGACGTTAGATGCACTGACCGGGGCCCACTGGTTTTCCACTTTGGATTTGGCCAGTGGATACAACCAGGTTCCTGTCACAGAGGAGGATAAACACAAAACTGCATTCTGTACTCCATTCGGGCTATTTGAATGGAATAAGATGCCGTTTGGCCTTTGTAATGCTCCCAGCACTTTCCAGCGGTTAATGGAAAGGTTGTTTGAGGACCCGCGACATCAGTCTTTGTTGTTGTACTTGGATGACATTGTTGTGTTCTCCTCCTCAGTGACTCAACATCTGGAGCGGTTGGAGGTCGTCTTGGGCAAATTGAAGCGGGAGGGCCTTAAAGCAAAGCTGGAAAAGTGTGCGTTCTTTCAACAGCAGGTTAAGTACCTAGGTCATGTGGTGTCCTCTCAGGGAGTTGCCACCAATCCAAGCAAGGTGGAGGTGGTAGCCAATTGGGCCTGCCCAGGAAATGTTACAGAATTGCGTTCATTTTTAGGCTTTGCTAGTTACTACCGTCGCTTTGTGGAGGGATTTGCTAAGTTGGCAGCCCCTCTACATAAGCTGGTAGCCGAGTGGGTTGGGGGTAGGCATAAGAGAGTGCTGGGACAACCTTTTGGCAGTGCTTGGACAGTGCAGTGTCAACAGAGTTTTGACACATTAAAGGAGAGGCTTACCACTTCACCTATTCTCTCATATGCTGACTTTTCATTGCCATTTATTTTGGAAGTAGATGTGAGTCATTGTGGGTTGGGAGCAGTTCTCTCCCAAGAGCAAGAGGGAAAGGTTCGTCCCATTGCCTTTGCCAGTCATAGTTTGCGGCCCACTGGGCGTAACCCTACAAATTACAGCTCTATGAAACTTGAATTTTTGGCTCTCAAGTGGGCAATGACAGAAAAGTTTCGAGAATATTTGCTGGGGCAGAAGTGCATTGTCTATACTGATAACAATCCTCTGAGTCACCTTGCATCAGCAAAGCTGGGGGCCACTGAACAGCGTTGGGCTGCCCAACTTGCTATTTTTGACTTTGAAGTTCGGTATAGGCCAGGCAAGAGTAATAGTAATGCTGATGCCCTTTCAAGACAGCCTCCAGTGAATAGCGAGGGAGTAGGGCAGCTTGTGCCAGCTACTGCAGTTCTGGTACTAGTGTGACATGCTACAGGAGGAGAGCCAGTGTGTCAGGCAACCCAAGCAGCACTTGGGGTTTTTCCGAGTCTTTCTGCAGCTGAGTTGAGAGCGCTGCAAGAATCTGATCCAGATATTGGTAAGGTTCTGGTTTTTTTGCGCCGGAAGAGCTTTCCCTATCCGGCAGAGCGCAAATTGTTGGGTAAGAATAGTTTAACCATCCTCCAACAGTGGGACGTAGAACGTGAAGGGGTACTGCACCGTCAAATTTTCCGCCCAGATGGGGGAGAGGAAATTTTTCAAGTACTCTTGCCTGATGTGTTAAGAAAGGATATCTTGAGGTGGCTCCACCAGGAACATGGACACCAGGGTGTGGAACGCACCACTGAGTTGGTTTCGCCAGCACTGTTATTGGCCAGGTATGGCTGGAGAGATGGCTCGCTGGTGTAAGGAGTGTGAACGTTGCCAGTCTGCCAAGGATGGGCAGCCTGTTGCCCCCAGTTTTATGGGGCATTTAATGGCTTCTAGACCAAATGAGATCTTGGCCATTGATTTTACCATATTGGAGCCATCCAGGTCAGGTTTGGAGAATGTGCTAGTGATGACGGATGTCTTCACCAAGTACACATTGGCGGTCCCTACAAGGGACCAGAGAGCTGAAACTGTGGCTCAAGTACTTTATGGTTCTATAAGTTTGGGGTCCCAGGTCGCATACATTCTGACCAGGGCCGTAATTTTGAGTCCTCCCTTATTCAGCAGGTTTGCAGTTTGTATAAAGTGGAAAAGTCACGAACTACACCTTATCATCCCGCGGGGAATGGTCAGTGTGAAAGGTTTAATAGGACTCTGCATAACCTATTGCGTACCTTGCCTCCCTCAAGCAAACGGGATTGGGCTTTGTCTCCCACAGGTTTTATTTAGCTACAATAAAACCCCACACCAATCAACAGGTGAGTCACCCTATTATTTAATGTTTGGGCAAGAGCCCCGTTTGCCAGTTGACTTTCTGTTGGGTGGAGTGGAGGAAACTGTAGCAGGAAATGTGCATGAGTGGGTTATCGAGCATCAGACTCGATTGCAGGTGGCTTTTGCAGGGGCACGGGAGCACCTGAGGGTTGCAGCTGAGCGGCGTAAAGCGCAGTATGACTCTCATGTGCGAGATGTGCCACTTGTGGAGGGGCAACTGGTCTATCTCCGTGATTTTGGCGTGAGAGGCTGGGCAAAGATTCAGGATTTATGGAGCCCTGTGGTGTATCAGGTGGTGAAAACCCCTAAGAGTGGAGGTTCAGTCTATTCCATTGCCCCAGTTGATGATTTGAATAAGGTGAGGCGGGTACATCGTTCTTTGCTGAAGGCACGGACTCAGAAGGATTTCTCCGCCCCAGTATCTCCTCGTAGTCCAGTAGTTGGACCTGAGCCACCGTTGGCTGAGCAGGCTTCAGAACTGTCAGAGCCAGGGGATTTATGGGTTTTAGTTCCAGAGACACCTTTGGCTGTTGGGGTTAGGGTGTCTGACATAGGGCCTGTAGGGTCTCCATCTGCTAATGTGGAAAGTGAGCTAAGGCGACAGCCAGCGGATTTGTCAGAGGTGGACGTCATACCACGGCGATCTAGGAGAGCTACGGCTGGCCAACATCGTAATCTCTACCATCTCCCGCGGTCTGCCAGGGGGGTGGATAATGAATTGGCCCTATTGGAAGGGGCATCGGGTGCCACTTTCGCATTGTTTAGGCCCTGGATGTGAGTTTTTTTAATTTATTTTGTTCATAGAATCGGACATGTGAGCCTCTTTGCAATGCACATTGTTTCCTGACAGTGTAATTGGGTTCCATGAGGTTCTACTTGCATGTTGGGGCTGTGTACTAACTGCTGCTTTGCCTGGGTGCTGCTGCTGCTATTAGCTGGGAGCTAACTGCTGCTTTGCCTGGGAGCTAACGGCTGCCATTTGCCTGTTGCTAACTGCTGCTACGAGCTGGGAGCTAACTGCTGCTACGAGCTGGGAGCTAACTGCTGCTACGAGCTGGGTGCTAACTGCTGCTACGAGCTGGGTGCTAACTGCTGCTACGAGCTGGGTGCTAACTGCTGCTACGAGCTGGGTGCTAACTGCTTCTACGAGCTGGGTGCTAACTGCTGCTACGAGCTGGGTGCTAACTTTTGCCTGGGAGCTAACTGCTGCGATTGCAAGGGAGATAACCGTTTTGCTCCCAGTAGCTCCTCTGGAACATCTTTTAGTTGTGCATGTTGTGTTGGACTCTCTTTGTTTTGGTGTGTATGTGTGTACATGTTTAATTATTTGTATTTCTTTTCCTTGTTTTTATTTGTTGATTGGTTTACCATAATTTTGGGTTTGTGAATTGTTTGTTCTTTTCTTCTGATGTATGTGTCTAAGTGTATTGGTGTGTTTTTGTTTTATTAATTGAGCTTTCTCCTTGTGTGTGGGTGTCAAGTGTTGTATTGGCCTCTGTGTGACTGATTCTACCAGGGTGTCTGTGATAATGCTGAGAACATACTTTTGTGGTTACAGGAGTGCCTAAGGCGGGTGTAGTCCTGGTGGCGGTCTCCTTTTCACGTGTGTGTGTGTGTGTGTGTGCGCGCATGTCAGTGTCTTTACACAGGTGTAAGGAATGGTGAGGTGCTGTAGAGGCCTAGTTGTGCCCCTTGTTGCCCGCTGTCACGCCTCAGCTGGTGTACCCTGAGTTCATTCATTTTGGGATATTCCAGTCATTCCTGTATGAAGTTGGGATGATGTGTTTTTATGTTATATGTTAAAGTGGAATTGCTCTTTTTCTTTTTATGTTTTGTAATAAAATTGGATTAATTTTTATATCTGCGTCTCCTGCCGCCTCACTGAGAATGAACCCGTGCTGTTTCTAAGAACAAATATTTTATAAATATTCCCTGGTGAAATTCCAGGGTGGCGTAATCATTAGGTTGCACTTTCTTAAAACCCTTGGTGTCCCGCCACATTCGGCAACTCGGACCGTAGACTCATCACCCTCTTCTCCTTTACCTGGCCACAAGCATGCTCGTACCTCGTCTGAGGTCAACCGAATGAAGTCTTTCCCAGTATCTTTTCTTTCTCAGGTTCTATACCCCAAGAAATCCTAGAAATAACGTCAATATTGATGTTTGGTCTACCAGGCTTGTAATAATCCTAAAAGCTGGATTCGGATAACTGAGTGACTCAACACTGCTCCACTGCTCCGAGGTTGTCCATTTCCAGGTATCGGAGGTGGTCGATGATCACTTGGACCGTTGCAAACATCAGGTCCTTCTTGAATTTCTTGGTTACTGCCCACTTAAGGGCTAGTAATTCCAACTTGAAGGCACTATAATAGCTGCTTTGCAGCAATGTCAATTTTTTGTTGTAAGTATGAACGGACACGGGAAATCATGGTAAGCCAAAATCTGAGGTGACATGAGACAACATTTAAGCTGGCTGAATCTCCAGATAAACAGTTCTGATGACTTGCTTTTATTAACTTTTCCCACTACAGCATGCAGGGGCTTTTGAATGTGACTTGAGTAAGTCTCCTGTAGTCACAGCAGAAACAAACACCGCCGTCCTTCCTTATCACAGTGACTGCAGGTGAGTGCATGTGTCTCTTAAACACAAATCTGAGGTGGGACTCGTCTTTGACGTTGCTGAATTGTCTGTGCATGTCCTGTAAGAACGCTATGCATAACTGTCATTGTGTATGCATAGTTTGATAGTTTGTGTCACTCTTGTAGAAAACGTCACTGTACCGGTAAGCAGTGCATTTAACTCCTCACGTTATGTGTCTGTCAGTCCTTCCTGGTTTATCTGGACTGTTATTGACAGTTGTTTGGGCTGGCTCTTAACATTAATGCTGCATTGCACGTGTCTTTTAACACATACAAACGTGGACAAAATTGTTGGTACCCTTCGGTCAATGAAAGAAAAACTCACAATGGTCACAGAAATAACTTTAATCTGACAAAAGTAATAATAAAAAAAAATTCTATGAATGTTAACCAATGAACGTCAGACATTGCTTTTCAATCATGCTTCAACAGAATTATTTTAAAAAATAAACTCATGGAACAGGCCAGGACAAAAATGATGGTACCCCTAGAAAATACTGAAAATAATGTGACCAAAGGGACATGTTAATTCAAGGTGTGTCCACTAATTAGCATCACAGGTGTCTACAATCTTGTAATCAGTCAGTGGGCCTATATATAGGGCTCCAGGTAGTCACGGTGTTTGGTGACATGGTATGTACCACACTCAACATGGACCAGAGGAAGCGAAGGAAAGAGTTGTCTCAGGAGATTTGAAAGAAAATTATAGACAAGCATGTTAAAGGTAAAGGCTATAAGACCATTTCCAAGCAGCTAGATGTTCCTGTGACTACAGTTGCACATATTATTCAGAAATTTAAGATCCATGGGACTGTAGCCAACCTCCCTGGACATGGCCGCAGGAGGAAAATTGATGACAAATCAAAGAGACGGATAATCCGAATGGTAACAAAAGAGCCCAGAAAGACTTCCAATGTCATCCAAGGTGAACTTCATGCTCAAGGAACATCAGTGTCAGATCGCACCATCCATCGTTGTTTGAGGCAACGTGGACTACATGGGAGACGACCAAGGAGGACACCATTGTTGAAAACAAATCATAAAGCCAGACTGGAATATGCCAAACTACATGTTGACAAGCCACAAAGCTTCTGGGAGAATGCCCTATGGACAGATGAAACAAAAATGGAACTTTTTGCCAAGGCACATCAGCTATATGTTCACAGATGGAAAAATGAAGCATATGAAGAAAAGAACACTGTCCCTACTGTGAAACATGGAGGAGGCTCTATTATGTTCTGGGGCTTCTTTGCTGCATCTGGCAGAGTCTTGAATCTGTGCAGGGTACAATGAAATCTCAAGACTATCAAGGGATTCTAGAGAGAAATGTGCTGGCCAGTGTCAGAAAGCTGGGTCTCAGTCGCAGGTCATGGGTCTTGCAACAGGACAATGACCCAAAACACACAGCTAAATACACCCAAGAATGGCTAAGAGGAAAACTTTGGACTATTCTAAAGTGACCTTCTATGAGCCCTGACCTCAATCCTATTGAGCATCTTTGGAAGGAGCTGAAACATGCTGTCTGGAAAAGGCACCCTTCAAACCTGAAACAACTGGAGCAGCTTGCTCATGAGGAGTGGGCCAAAATACCTGCAGAGAGGTGCAGAAGTCTCATTGACAGTTACAGTTATCGTTTGATTGCAGTGATTGCCTCAAAAGGTTGTGCAACAAACTATTAAGTTAGGGGTACCATCATTTTTGTCCAGGCCTGTTCCATGAGTTCATTTTTTTTATAATTCCGTTGAAGCATGTTTGAAAAGCAATGTCTGACTTTCATTGGTTAACATTCATAGATTTCTTATTTATTATTACTTTTGTCAGATTAAAGTTATTTCTGTGACCATTGTGAGTTTTTCTTTCATTGACCGAAAGGTACCAACAATTTTGTCCACGTGTGTAGTACTGACCCACTGTACACACCCTGACTCATGCTTCTTGCACTCTCTCTGGACACTCGGGACAATCATCGACACTAGTGGTCACTGTACACGTTCCACAATACTATTTATTCTATTATGCACAAGTCACTTTAAGTATGAATACTTTACAGCATACTTGCACACCCTCTGGACATTTCTATTTATACTCCACTCCTTCCCACACAATTCCAAATTCTATGTATATTCTATATTTTTCTATATTGTACATCTGGGTTTTCTTATATTTTCCTTATATTGTATATTTGTACTGTACAGATATTTTATTCTTAGTTAAATCTACTTCTTTTTTCTTTTTTATATTTATTTCCTATTAATAGTTTTTTAATAGTCTTTTATTTTAAGGTCACGGGTAGTCGCCTAAGCATTTCACTGCATATCGTACTGTGTATGACTGTGTATCTGACAAATAAAATTTGAATTTGATTTGAATTTGTTTTATGCTTTTTTTTCTGACAGTACAAGTTTTTTCAATTCACTAAGCATGTTCATTCCTACAATTTCACCCAATCCTTTCATTTCCTTAGCATCAGAGTTGGACTCGAAACTCGTGGAAGCACGAAAACACACTTCCCTAGAAGCAGGCTCCCCCTGCACTTTACATCTGCCTGTGGACTGTCTAGTCTATTTGCAGCAGTTAGCAGATGACGACGATCTCCCCTGTTCTCTGAAATATCTTTTAGGGAAAAAAACGAGATAGTAGTGACTTCACTATCCACACTATTCCATGCCTCCTATTCCAGGCTTGGTGGTTCCAGTAAAAAGTGAGTTTGTGATCCCTTTAAAATTGTAAAATTGTTGGTAGGGGTGCACAAATGGATGCTGCTGCTTTACAGCTCTTGCCAATTCCATTCTGGCTTGCTCCACTAACCTCCCTTGCATCTCAACTTCTTCAGTTCTTCCAGTTCTTCCACTTTTCTTCTTGCTGATAGACCTGGGACAGAATACTGCAAACAGCAAAGATCAGGCAAGTATGATCCTGTTCGTGACGCCAGTTTTATATAGTGGTATCTAGGTCTTAAACCCCATGTACATTTTATTCCTGTACTTAATTTACTTTTTAATCTGCCTTCCTAGGTATGCTTTTATCTTTTGTAAAAATGACCGGTGAGGATGAAGCTCTTGTTACGTCCCAGTCTAGGGTTGGGCCGTACAGTAAATGATTGGTTCGGGGTTCTATTTTAAACTGTTTGGTGAGTGTGGAACAAAGTGGTGTAATGGAACAAAGAACAAGACAGATATGGTAATTTACAAACAAGTGAGGTTTGTATTGCTTGACCAATAGCACATGCAAATAAACACACAAACACAACACCAGGCTTAGCTTCAGGGTGGACCCAGGCCAAAATAATAAACAAAAAGGTATCTGTATTTTAGCAGCTTGCTTACCTAGCAAACAAAACACAAACAAAAATACAGATGCCTTCCCTATCCTCCTAAACCAAAAACAGTGAACAAAAAACCCTTTCCCCAAAATAATGGGCAGCCGCACCCCTACTACCGGTGAGTGCACAAACATACAGTGAAATGACGAACAAACAGAATTTACAAAAAAACAGCAACCAAACCAAAAGGGCAAAGCAAGAATCAAAGTCAAAATGGAAGCCAAAAGTCAAAAACCAGAATACACAATCCAATCTCAAAATTTCACAAATCACAACAAAACTCTCCAACACATCCAACACTTCGCCTACACGCCTCCCCATTCCCGCGTCTCTCTCCGGTTTATGAATGGTTGATGACGTCACTCAGGGCAAAAGCGCACGTGTGGAGGTCAGGCAGTTGCCGGTGTAGTGGCAGTTGGAAAATCTGGAATGGATCCGTATCGGCGCGTAACCTGGATACAATATACACACACTCGCGCACACACACGTGCTACGAAGCATAGAACCACAGGCACATAAAACACACACAGCGACCAACATGTTGCGGGTTGTAACACTCTGTAATTTAATAACATACACGGTAGCTCTCAGGGTAAAAAGTAATATTAGCCCTTCTTTTCCTCTATCGGCCCACAAGACATGGGAAAGATACTTCAAGATAACAAAAAAGGTTTATTTTTACAGTGTTTGGTAGATGCAAAGAAAACACAAAAATAACAAAGAATAAACAAACGCAAATGTGAATCGAGCAATGGAATGTATGAAAGAAAATAAAATAAATTTGACTTAATTCAACTCGCATTGAGTCTCTTTGTTTACTGCTATAATTCCCACAACAATCTGAATTAAAGATAACAGTTGTCTCAAAAAGTTCACATGATATTCAGTTAAACCAATAGTTCATAGTAAATTTTTACATCTCACTTCACAGACTTTTTATATCACAACCAACATACCTAAGTAAGAGTCATACCCCCCTCTTACCTCACCACAGAACTGGGCTGGCTTTTCTCTTAGGAAAAACTACAAAGAACAGTTCAGACAAAATCAGCAAAAATATCACTGTCCATAGGAATACCTCCGGTGGAAAAGAAAATCTCTCGGCGCTATAGAGCCGATCATGGAGTAGGACGTGTTTTGTCGGGCTCTCACTGAATAACAACACTTTATGTTAAAATCCTTTTTTTAATCTCTAGTTTATTTCACTAACTGGTCGGTAATACGCAACCATAACTTGGTGACAAGTTTAGTAGTTTTTTGGTGTCAGATATGGCTGCGAGCCATATCAAATACAAATACAGTGGCTCATCCAGCACGAGGCCCAGCACATCCTCGGCCCTCAGCCCCGTTAGCAAGCCAAGCTCAAGCCGCACCGCTACTTCATCTCCCTCAAAATCAGAAAAAATGGACGTCGAAGACCTCAAATCCCAAATTCTCTTATCCCTCAAGAGTGAAATTTTAACAGTTATTAAAGAGGAATTGAGAAGTGCACTGACCGAAGAACTGAACTCCATTAAGGGTGAGTTACAGACGCTCTAGGCCGAAATCACCAGTTGCGTCGCGACAACTCGCGCAGAAATGGACCAGATTAAGGCTACTGTGAGGGACATGGAGGGCGGACTGTCTACACGGTCGGATGAAGTGGTTTCAATGCAAACTACAATAACTAGCCTGCAGGCAGAACTGACCGAACTGAAAGCGATGTATGATGACTTGGAAGGGAAAATGCGGCGATGCAACATTCGAATCCTGGGTGTTCCGGAGGAACCAGGGTCAAGCTCCACCGCGTCGGTCTCTAAACTACAAACTGAAGTTCTGCAGATGGACAAGGACCTCCTTATTGACCATTCGTACAGAAGTTCCGGACCCAAGACGCAAGGAGGGAAACCGCGCACCATTGTCGCCAAGCTACACTACCATCAGGACTGTGTCGTGGTGCTGCGTCGAGCCCGGTCCCGAGGTCCACTTCGCTTTAACGAGGAGCAAATAGCCATATTTCCCGATTACACTCCAAGTGTGGCCAAAGCTGGTGCGGCATTTACTGAGGTTAGAAAACTCTTACAAGGACAGGACGGTGTGCGCTTCGGCATTTTGTATCCTGCATTAAGCATAGTGTTATTACTCCCGCAGAAGCCAGACCTTAATTACTGAAGGATGTTCACATTGCGTATCGCTGGGACATGGACGGTAAACACTGTACTGACCGGGGAAAGCCATAGTGGTTTATTACAAGTTAGTGTAGTTGTGTTGAAGTTCCCGTTTTAGTCTCAGTACAAAGCTATTTGTAATTAACAATTCATAACCATAATAAGGATGATGTTGACTAGTTAATGTTTAGACCTGTTTATATATTTTATTGTTCCAAGCTTATAAGATGGTTCAGTGAGAGCCTGAGCTGATATTGCTTTTCTTCAAGAGACCCATTTACGCACATGTGACCAATCTAAATTAAGGGAGGGGTGGATCGGACAAATATATCACTCCAACTTCCAAACTTACCATTTGTAGCAACTACTGTAGATGCAGATGCTGCTGGCCGCTATATTATTGTAGTTGGGCAAGTATACGGGCTTCCACTTATTCTGGCTAATGTGTATGCACCCAATTGGGATGATGAAGGTTTTTTTGCTAACTTTCTGTCTCGGATCCCAAATATGACAACCCACCACCTTATCATAGGAGGTGATATAAATTGCATTCTTTCCACTGTTTTAGATCGCAGTTCGCCTAAAAAACGCCCAAATCTAAATCAGCAAAAGTTTTACAGAGTTTCCTGGAGGCCTATGGATTGACAGATGTTTGGCGTTTCCGTAACCCTACTACAAGAAAATACTCATTTTATTCTCCAGTACATAATACTTTTTCATGCATAGATTATTTTCTTGTAGATAAGAGGCTTCTTCCTCTTGTAGCAGATTCAGATTATAAAGCCATAGTGATATCAGACCACTCTCCACTGACTCTGTCAATCCATATACCCACTGCAGGACCTAACTATCGTCCTTGGAGATTTAACTCCTCGCTTCTTTCAGATGAGAAGTTTGTGAGCTTTGAGTTCAGAGATAGTTCTTTTTAAATGTCAACCAAACTCCAGGTATGTCATCCTCAACAGTTTGGGAATCCTTAAATTTTGTGCAAAACAAAATAAAGAGACCAGGGGAAAAATGAACAAAATTAGTAGATAAGATAAAGGAATTGGATTCAATATGCAGTGTGTCACCTACACCAACTAGACTCAAAGAACGCCTATTATTACAAGCAGAATATAATTTAATTTCGACAAAACAAGCAGAATATCTGATTTTAAAATCATGCTCCTCATTTTATGAGCATGGGGAAAAAACTGGTAGACTGTTGGCCAATCTGTTGCGGCAGCGAGCGGCTAAACAAACTATACCCGAAATTAAAAATGATCATGGTGTAAAGTGTACTGATAATTTAACAATAAATAGCTGTTTCCTACACTATTATAAATCACTTTATACCGCTCCTGCATCTGTTGATACCTCGACATTAGAGGGCTTTTTTCAAAGGTTATGTATTCCTAAAATATGTGTAGATACAGCGTCACAATTAGATGAGTCTATATCCGATACAGAAATAGCCATAGCAATACGAAGTATGCAATCTGGTAAATCACCTGGACCAGACATATATCCTTCAGAATTTTTTAAAACCTTTTCCAATCAGCTCTCCTCTGTTGGCGTCAGTTTTCCAAGAAAGCTTTTCCTCTGGATCATTACCTTCAACTATGCGGCAAGCAGTTATCTCCTTAATTTTAAAGAAAGAAAAGAACCCTCTTGACTGTAGTTCATATCGTCCAATTTCATTGTTGAATACAGATACGAAAATCTTAGCAAAAGTTTTGGCCCGCTGTCTGGAGAAAGTAAGAAAGTAACCATTGTGTTATTTCACCTGATCAAACAGGCTTTATAAAGAACAGATACTCTTTTTTAAATATTAGGTGGCTGTTGAATGTTATCTATAACCCATCTCTATCTGACAATTGGGAAACAATTATTTCCTTCGACGCAGAAAAAGCATTTGATCGAGTGAATTGGGATTTTCTTTTTTATACTCTTGGTAAATTTGGGTTCGGCCCTAAATTTATATCATGGATAAAAGTGCTATACTCATATCCACTGGCTGCCGTTCGGACAAATAACAACTTATCCCCTTTCTTTGAGCTTCAGCGTGGTACGAGACAGGGGTGCCCTTTGTCACCTCTTCTCTTTGCTGTGGCTATTGAACCATTGGCTATCGCATTAAGGGAAAATGCCAATATTAAAGGTATCTCTCGTGGCGGGGTGGAACACAAAGTTTCCCTGTATGCTGATGACATGCTGCTTTTCATGTCTGATCCTCATCACAGCCTACCAAAACTTGTGGATTTACTGAAAGACTTTGGTGAAATATCTGGCTATAAGGTTAATCTACAAAAAAGTGAAATGATGCCAATTAAAAACGATATATGCCAGTTTCCTGATTCGATCCCCCTTAAGATTAGGCCCAGAAAAATCAAATATCTAGGGATTTGGATAACACACAACCATGCAGATCTGTATAAGGCGAATTATCAGCTTCTACTTTCCAAAACAAAATTAGATCTCGAAAGATGGGACCTGCTACCTCTCTCTTTGGGTGGAAGAATAAACACAGTTAAAATGAATCTGTTTCCAAAATTCCTTTACCTATTTCAGTGTCTTCCAATCTTTTTAACAAAATCTTTTTTCAATAACTTAAGTAGTCAGATTTCTACTTTTATTTGGAATAAAAAACAACCACGTATTAAACAAAGTATCCTACAGAGGCCCCGTGAATTAGGAGGAATGGCACTTCCAAACTTTCTTTATTATTATTGGGCTGCTAATGTAAGGGCAATGTTATTCTGGGCGTAGTGTGCCATCAACCCTCCCGTCTGGATAGCTATACAGGAAGCATCCATGGGATCAATATCTCTCTCATCATTATGTGCTAAATTGCCAAAAAAACAACCCACATCTTCTTTTACCTCAAACCCTCTGGTTATACACTCCGTTAAAATTTGGAATCAGTTTCGGTGTCATTTTAAGCTTACAGATCTATCTTTGGTAGCACCACTGAATGGGCACTGCATGTTTGCTCCTTCTTATACAGATAATGCTTTTGGGGTTTGGTTTGAGTGTGGGGTTGTGTCATTATACGATCTTTACATTGACAATATCTTTGGCTCATTTGAACAACTTATACAAAAGTTTAACATTCCCAGGACACATTTTTTTTAGATATCTACAGCTGAGGAATTTCATTTCCTGTCATTCTGAGTCTTTCCCTTTGTCTCCTTCTCCATCCCTTTTAGATTCTGTTTTTAGCTGTAAGCCAGATGCCAAACAGATGATTAGTGCTGTATACAAATTATTAAACACAAGTAACTCAGCCACATTAGATCTACTTAAAGACAAATGGGAAAATGATTTACAAGAACAAATCACAGATAAACTGTGGCAAAAGATAATGCATAGAATTTACTCATCATCAGTCTTCCTCAAACACAGTTATTCAGTTTAAAATTGTTCACCGGCTTCACTGGTCCAAGGTTAAACTGGCAAAGATTAGAGAGGATTTTGATCCCACATGTGACCGATGTAAGCAGGAACCAGCTACACTACTGCATATGTTCTGGACATGCCCAAAGCTAAACAATTTTTTGGAGTTTTATTTTTGATACCTTGTCAAAAATATGCCAGATACCATTAGAACCATCCCCATTTATTGCACTTTTTGGTGTTGACTCAAGTGGTGCTCGTCTGAATGACGCCCAGGCCAATATGATCGCATTTAGCTCCCTTCTTGCTAGGAGACTGATGGAAGGACTCGTTACCACCAGTGGGCGCTCATTGGATTAAAGAGGTCTTGTACTTTTCTTCACCTAGAAAAGATTCGCTATTCTATAAGGGGATCGACTCAGGAATTTTATGATGTCTGGCAACCATTTATAAGCCATTTTAAAAAATATAGATGTAGATCAACTGGATCTGTGATAAAAGATTTATTTTTTAGTCTCTGTTTCTAATACTTCCTTCATTACATTTTCTGTTTGATGCGTAATTTATTTAATTTTCTTTCTTTTTCTTCCTTTTTCTTTCTGCTGACTGGCTGGGTTTTTTTTTCTTCTTTTTTTTCTTTAGTTTAGATTTTTGTTGTTGTTGTTTGATTGTTGTTTTTATTGTGGGGTGGGGGGAGGGTTATGGGTAGAAAAAAAAATAGTGTACTATGTATGTATATGCAACTTGTTTATATTCCCAATAAAAAGACTTTGATCAGAAAAGAAAATCTCTCATCTACTATACACAAAACAAACAAACAAACAAACAAAAAACAAAGACAGGTGCGTTCAAAAGGAAGCTCTGGTCCCAGTTCAAAAAGTCCATCCAAAAAAGAAAGTATTTCAAAAGTCTTGAGGCGATAACACTGTACAACATTCATAAAGGTCAACTATGAAATCAAAAGAAAACAATAAGTCCCTCTACAATGGTTTAACCTATCCAGGGTATACCCTGCCTGTCTCCTTGGATAGGCTCCAGGCCTCCATGGATATAGGCGATGAGTTAAAATATTGAGATCATAGAAACAAATATTGAGATTTTAAAATATTGAGATCATAGAAACAATCATTGGAAACAATCAAGTCCAATGCTTGCCAACCAGGTTAAGTGTATTTTACATAAAACTGAGGATGATTTAAACATGCACAGCATAAACATGGTTGTCATTAAAAGATTCAAGGATGATCATTTATTTAGTCTATACAAAAGATTAGAAAGCTCAGAAAATCTTTTAGGCTAATCAACCCTTAATTACTCACTTAATTACTCACTGTCAAATTTTTTTCCTCTTAGACCCGTCATGGCATGGAGAGTCCTGTATTTGTGGTGTTGCCTTTCCTTGGCATTAATTTACACCGGTGCAAACGGAAGTCCGGAACAACAGTCTGACACTGATGGGGATAAAAGTAAAATACAGGCCCTGACGGCAATAAAAGTAAAATATAGGCACTGAACACAGTGAACAGTGATTCTGCTTTCCGTCTGTACAAAACCATCGTGTCTGGTGCTCAGTCCCAGAATGTGTTGATTTTACAAAGACAATTGAGACCACTAATCAGATCAACAAATATTTAAATGAAAAAACACACATCAAAATCAGCGATTTTATTGAAAAACTGGATCCAAGTACCATCATGTATCTACTCAGCTATATAATATATATATATATATATATATATATATATATATATATATATATATATATTGTTAAAGGTAAGATCATTCAGTTATGTTGTGTTCTCTCCATGAGAATAGCTTATGTTTTCAATAACCATATAACATTTTTTCCCATTAAGGTAAATGGTCCATCCCATTTGATTCTCAAATGACTGAAGAGGACCAGTTTCATGTGGATAAACAAACAACCGTTCCAGTTCAAATGATGATTTTTACAGCTACTATGATCATCAGCTGTCTGTCAGAGTCCTTCAACTCATTTATAATTATTCATTCTCCATGATTTTGGCTCTGCATGATACAAACATTACCCATTTAGAGGAGAATTTGCATCCACAAAAACTGATGTCAGAAAGATAATTCTGAACTTTGTGCCAATTCCACAAGTACATTTTTGGTTCAATAAAACATCTTTGTTCACCTGGAAATTCCGTTCAATTCAATTTTATTTGTATAGCACTTTTAACAACTGTCATTATCACAAAGCAGCTTTACACAATCCTGACTATATATTTTTCAAAAACATATACGTAAATTCAAAAAATGGTTAAAAATACTCTATGCTCTGACAAACATCTATATCTAAAGAGTGTTTAGTTGTTGTTTTTTTTTATATACTTCATCTTACACTTCACATACGGGTAGATGGAGGAGAGGGTTAGTAGGTTGGATCTCTAAAATGTGAAATTAATAGAAAAGAAAAATCAGAATATTGTGTTAAAAGTCATATGTATTTGTTGTTAGCTGTATATAGAACACTTTGTGCTGTATTCTATTCTTCATACCTGTGGAAAACTGCAATGTGCAAATTATTTAAACTTTCTGCTTTGGAATTGCAAAAATAAAGTACCCAAGGAAATTTCTCTTTTAATCAACCACGTGTTCAATAAATCAATTATGTATCATTGTACATTTTATACACACACATATATTGTGTATATCTAGGTTGGTAATGACACCTTTCAGTACACATTTTTTTTTAAATAGATAAAAATGTTTAATTTTGAAAACTTTTCTTTATTGACAAAGAAAAAAAGTAAACAGTTATATTATCTTACATTACACCAAGGTTTTCCTAGTTGATCAACATGGCTAACCTTTTACAAATGTGAACACCTACAATTTTATATTGACAACCACAGCAGATGATGAATCAATATGATTCTCTTCTGCCTGTGCCTTAAGGCCTAGGATAGGCTCCAAGTACCTTATGATCCTACACAGGAAGGCAGTGTTCTTAAATGTATTTTTAAAATTACAACCTGTGTTTCAGAATTAGCAACAACAATGTATCTAGAGTTAAGAAAGTACCTTGATTGGTGCAACTCAGTGTTACTCCAGGTTCAATATTTGATTTGAACATAACCTTCAGATAATAGATATGTGCTCATATCCACGGCCCAGAGTCTGTTTAAAAGCAGTTAATGATTTAGAATTAATAAAATTAATAGGGTAAAGGTTGGTTTCTATGTATATTTAGTGTTGTACATTAACAGGTTAATTTGCCACACATTGCTAACCTTATTTGCTCTTGTCGATTTCTTTCTTTTTTTTTTTATAACATCAGACGAATTTTCCATTTCTTTCTTCACAGGCTCCTCATGTACTTGTTCAGTCCTTAGTTATTTCAAAACTTCTGCAACTCACTCCTATCAGGTCTGCCTCCACCTAACATTCGTCCTTTGCAGCTGACCCAGAATGCACCTGCATGTCTCCTTTTCAACCTCCCGAGGTCTCCCACACTAAATTATTATTATTATTATTATTATTATTATATAAGAATTTTCCTGTATGAATATGAGCGTATGAGACATTATTAAAGTTCAAATGGAAAAAATACACAGTGGCTGGCAAAATTAAAATGCAAATGCAAAGTCTATTCGACATTTAATCATCAATATCTAAACAAGTCATTCCTCATCCGGGTCCTGGAAAACCCCCTGTCAGAAAAGGCTGTACATTAGATTATCTGTTAAATCAAGTATGCTAGAAGCTGGGGAATCACTTAAATATGCTGTACAGAGAGAACTCCTGGGTGAAGGTAAAGAAGCCACTGGTCTAAACTGATCTGGTTCTGCCAAGTTAAAAAAGTACTAGAAATCCTCTCTCCAACATGGTGGCTTAGTGGTTAGCTAACTCCAGGTTCCAGGATCGAATCCTGCATCAGGGTCTGTGTACATGGAGTTTGCACGTTCTCCCCGTGCTTGGTGGGTTTTCTTTGGATGCTCCTGTTTCCTCCCACAGTTCAAAGACATGCAGATTAGACTACCGTATTTTCCGCACGATTAGGCGCACCTAAACGCCTTCAATCGTTTCAAAAGCTGATCATGCGCCTAATAATACAATGCGCCTTGTATATGGCCCAGTATTAAAACGCATACAGGTCTCAGTTACGGTAAGCAGCCGCGACTCGATTTTCCCCCGTAATAGTGCGCAGTGCATGCTGGGATACCGGGAAACTGGCGTTTCATTTCCATTTTAATATTTTTGTAAATACCCTGAAATGGCTCCTACCAAAAGACACGCGTACAACGCTGAGTTTAAACTCAAGGCGATAAGCCACGCACAAGAACACGGCAATAGAGCAGCAGCGAGAGAATTTAATATCAATGAATCAATGGTGAGGAAGTGGAGGAAGTATGAGGATGAGCTCCGCCAAGTAAAGAAGACAACAGAGTGTGGCATCGTTTCATACAGCGATGATCTTTGTAAGAGTCAAAATCTCTGCGGAAACAGCCCAAGCAGCTAAAGCTCTAAGTTACAGTGTGATCGTTATTTTAACACTGTGATTTCCAGCGGAATTATTTCTTACATATCGTGTTAAGGAATATAAGTTAAGATTTATCTGAGAGCCAGATGCAGTCGTCAAAAGAGCCACATGTGACTCGCGAGCCATAAGTCCCCGACCCCTGATCTAATGGATGCGTTATGCATCTAATGGATGCATAACGCACCGTAACTCCAGCCTCTACTTTAGCGCCTTATGCGAAGCGTTTTATTAAAGGTGCGCCTTATGATGCGATGCGCCTTATATATGTAAAAATAATTAAAATACGTCATTTATTGAAGGTGCGCCTTTTGATGCGGTGCGTCTTTTCGTGCGCAAAATACTGTAATTGATCTTCCCAAATTGCCCATAATGTGTGAATGAGCATGTGTGTGTGGCCTGCGATAAATTGGCACCCCATCCAAGGTGTACCCCACCCATCTCGTGCCGTAAGTCTTCTGGGATAGGCTCTAATCCCTCCATAACCTTGTATAAAGGATAAAGCGGTGTAGAGGATAAAAGAGTGAGTGAGTAAGTGCATTTTTGATGGCACTTTATTATCCTTATGCTTCACCTTGGCAAAAAAAAAAAAAACATTAACTTGCCTTATGTGATGTAGCCTTGGTGGACTTTGAAGTATGCTAGGGATCATTGTCCTTTTGAAAGGTCCAATAACACCAAAGTTTCAGCTTCCTTACAGATGGCATGGGGTTTTCTACAAGGATACTTGTTTGAATCCATCTTGCCCTCTGCCAGAGAAAGCAAAGCATGCCCAGAGTATCACCGAGCCACAATTCACAGAGAGCACTTTCCTGCATATGCTTCATTCTTTCTCCTCCAAACATGCCGCTGATTCATAGGCCCAAAAATTTTAAGTTTTGTTTCATCAGTCCATAAAACAGAATTCCCAAACTTTTTATATATTTTTTAGCATATTGGAGTTGACCTTTCTTATGTTTTAGGGTCAGTAGCAGGGTATGTCTTGGGGTGACTTTCAGTGCCCAGTATGCGCTTTAGTACAAGGGGATACCTTCCTCTTTCTGCCACATCCAAGTAGTGTAGCCACTGTTAACCTTGAACTTGGGAAATACACACATGGACAAAATTGTTGGTACCCTTCGGTCAATGAAAGAAAAACTCACAATGGTCACAGAAATAACTTTAATCTGACAAAAGTAATAATAAATATGAATTCTATGAATGTTAACCAATGAAAGTCAGACATTGCTTTTCAACCATGCTTCAACAGAATTAAAAATTAACTCATGGAACAGGCCTGGACAAAAATGATGGTACCCCTAACTTAATAGTTTGTTGCACAACCTTTTGAGGCAATCACTGTCAATGAGACTTCTGCACCTGTAACTGTCAATGATTCCTGTAACTGTCAATGAGACTTCTGCACCTCTCTGCAGGCATTTTGGGCCACTCCTCATGAGCAAGCTGCTCCAGTTGTTTCCCGTTTGAAGGGTGCCTTTTCCAGACAGCATGTTTCAGCTCCTTCCAAAGATGCTCAATAGGATTGAGGTCAGGGCTCATAGAAGGCCACTTTAGAATAGTCCAATGTTTTCCTCTTAGCCATTCTTGGGTGTTTTTAGCTGTGTGTTTTGGGTCATTGTCCTGTTGCAAGACCCATGACCTGCGACTGAGACCCAGCTTTCTGACACTGGCCAGCACATTTCTCTCTAGAATCCCTTGATAGTCTTGAGATTTCATTGTACCCTGCACAGATTCAAGACCCCCTGTGCCAGATGCAGCAAAGCAGCCCCAGAACATAACAGAGCCTCCTCCATGTTTCACAGTAGGGACAGTGTTCTTTTCTTGATATGCTTCATTTTTCCGTCTGTGAACATAGAGCTGATGTCCCATTTTTGTCTCATCTGTCCATAGGACATTCTCCCAGAAACTTTGTGGCTTGTCAACATGTAGTTTGGCATATTCCAGTCTGGCTTTTTTATGATTTGTTTTCAACAATGGTGTCCTCCTTGGTCGTCTCCCATGTAGTCCACTTTGGCTCAAACAACGACGGGTGATGCAATCTGACACTAATGTTCCTTGAGCATGAAGTTCACCTTGGATCTCTTTAGAAGTCTTTCTGGGCTCTTTTGTTACCATTCGGATTATCCGTCTCTTTGATTTGTCATCAATTTTCCTCCTGCAGCCACGTCCAGGGAGGTTGGCTACAGTTCCATGGATCTTAAATTTCTGTAGTCACAGGAACATCTAGCTGCTTGGAAATGGTAGCTTTTACCTTTAATGGTAGCCTTTACCTTTAACATGCTTGTGTATAATTTTCTTTCGAATCTCCTGAGAGAACTCTTTCCTTCGCTTCCTCTGGTCCATGTCCCTTTGGTCACATTATTTTCAGTATTTTCTAGGGGTACCATCATTTTTGTCCAGGCCTGTTCCATGAGTTTTTTTTTTTTTTTTTATAATTCTGTTGAAGCATGGTTGAAAAGCAATGTCTGACTTTCATTGGTTAACATTCATAGAATTTTTTTTTAATTATTACTTTTGTCAGATTAAAGTTATTTATGTGACCATTGTGAGTTTTTCTTTCATTGACCGAAGGGTACCAACAATTTTGTCCACGTGTGTAGGCTTTCTACAGTATTCCTAGGAACATTTGGTACCTTTTCAATTTTTTTATATTCTTGTTCTTGTTTGTGCAAGGCAATGATCTCTTTTCTTATGGACAGCTCTCTTGACTGAGCCATTTCTGATCTGTAGTCAAGAATCTATTTGATATCTTCTAAATCAAGTACATGTGAGGCATCTAATCTGTGCTTGAGACAACATCTCATTTACAAATTTGTGCTCGAATGCAGGGTTTTAATCAGGGGGTTGAATAATTCTGAATCAGCAGTAGTCATTAAATAGGGCCATTTGTGTTGAATTTAGAGAAATCACTGTCAATACACATGTCAACAATACATTGATTGTTATAAACAGCTGCAAGTTAGTAATTTTGGCCAAAAAATAATAATTTTCAATGGGGATTTACTGTAGTAATTTTGAGTGATTCATAGAAGAGCAAATACAGCAAAGTAAGTGATCATTGTCTTCTTAAAACATTTAGGTTGTTTTAATAAAAAAAAATTGAAACCTGGAAAATGTTGAGTAATTTATGCCTCAGTTTACTCTGTTTTTTTAAAATTATACATTATGTTTCAGAATTTGTTAATATAATAATGCAATGTACTAAAGGTAGGAAAGTAACTTTTTAAAAATTGGATTTGAACTTAACCTTCAGGTAATCGATATGCACTCATGTCCACTGTTTAAAAGTAGTTAATGATTTAGGATAAATGAATTGAACAGGATAAAGGTTGGTGTCTATGCATATTTAGTGTTGGAGGTTTTGGCCACATTTTGGGAACGCGACAAGTCTTTGCAGATACAGTTGGGTACGTTTTTATTATTATTGTTATTATTATTACTATTATTATTATTATTATTATGCACATAAGGTTTTACCAGTATGAACATGACACAATTTGAGACAATTGCGCAGAGAAATTATTAAAATGGAAAAAAAATACACTGGCTGGTAAAAATTTAAATGCAAATATAAAGTCTGTTAGACGTTAAATCGTCAGTGTCTAAACCAGTGATTCTCAACCCTGGTACTGGAGAATGCCTTGTCAGAAAAGGCTGTACATTTGCGTATTTGTTAAATCAAGTGTACTAGATGTTGAAAAAATATTTAATTGTGCAGGCCAGGAGGATCTCCAGGTTGAGGGTTAAGAAACCACTGGTCTAATCTGATTTGATTCTGCCATGTTAAAAAAGTCATTTTTGATTGCACTTTCTTCTCCACCTGGCCAAAAATAAAAACCTTTATCTTCTCTTGTCTTATGTGATGTTGCATGTTATTTAACTTTGACTTTTGATTTGGGTCAATAAGGCACACAGTGGAAAGAACGTTTTGGCATTTTGATAAATTATAAGAAGGTGGAACGGTGCCATAGTGGTTAGCACTGTCATCTTGCACTTCTGGGTTCTGAGTTTGATTCCTTTGATATGATGAGTGAGTTGAAATATGGAGATCATATGGAGAAATATGGAGATCATAGAAAGCAGTCATTGGAAAAGTCTAATGCTTGCCAAACAGAACATGAACAGATTAACAGCAAGAATGAAGTTGTCAGTGTAAACGTGCAGTGTAAAGTGTTCTGCCATAGAAACTTTCCCAAAAGGTTAAAGCATAACTTATTAATTCCATGCAAAGATTAGACTGCTCAGAAACTCTTATAAACTTACCAAGTACTCACTTATTGTCTATAAATATTTCTTTTGCCATAAGACCTGTTAATTTTTTCCTCATAGAACCGCCATGGAGTGGAGAGTCCTGTGTTTGTGGTCTTGCCTTTCCTTGGCATTAATTTACACCGGTGCAAACGGACGTCCAGGACCTCAGCCTGATACTGATGGGGATAAAAGTAAAATACAGGCACTGAACGAAGTGAACAGCGATTTTACTTTCCGTCTGTACAAAAGCGTTGTGTCTGGTGCTCCATCCCAGAACGTGTTCTTCTCTCCACTGAGTGTGTCCACAGCACTGGCTGCACTGTCTTTAGGAGCAGGTGGTGAGACTCATCAGCAGCTTCTCAGTGGCCTCGGCTTCAATGGTTCTGCCTTCACGAATCAGGAGATGCACCAAGCCTTCCTCGATCTCCTGCAAAACCTCAATCAGAGGTCAGGGGTTGACCTGGATGTGGGCACTGCTGTCTATGTCAATGACACCTTTAAACCGTATCCTGAATTTCTGGAGAACCTGAAGCGTTTCTATCTCTCTGATGGCTTCTCTGTTGATTTTACAAAGACCATTGAGACCACTAATCAGATCAACAAATATTTAAATGAAAAAACACACGGCAAAATCAGCAATTTTATTGAAAATCTGGATTCAAGTACCATCATGTCTCTGCTCAGCTATATATATTTTAGAAGTAAGATCATTCAGTTATGTTGTGTTCTCTTCATGGGAATTGATTATGTGTTCCATAACCATACAACATTTTTCCCCCTCAAGGTAAATGGTCCATCCCATTTAATCCAAAACGCACTAGAGAAGACCAGTTCCATGTGGATAAAGAAAGAACCGTTCCAGTTCAAATGATGTCTATGTGGGGTTATTTCAGCGGCTACTATGATCCACAACTGTCTGTCAGAGTCCTTCGTCTCAATTATAATGATTCATTCGCCATGATTCTGGCTCTGCCTGATACAAATATTACGCATTTGGAAGAGACTTTGCGTCCACACCACCTAACCAATTGGCAAGAATCGATGTCCCGAAGGTAATTCTGACTTCGTGCCATTTTACAGAGTACATTATTGGTTCAATAAAACGTCTGTAAACTATTCAGAATGACTCTCAGACCTGTTGGACAGCAGTGAGCGTATTGAATTTTTTTTTTTCTTTTGTCTAGAAGCAAACACCTAAGGGGTTTAAATTATGATGTTTAATTAGTTTATAAATGTTTTAAAAATTAATCTTGATATAAGCCATTTATAATCATATGGAGAGCTATAATTCGCCTTTAGAAATGGGAATGAATATTCTGAGGTTCCATAGCATATTTTATTGACCTTACATCACCTTATATTTTGCTTCATCATTTGTTTATGTAATATGTATATTATGCACATCAATTATTCAGAAAAAAGTGACTTAAGTATTGGGATTTAGAAATATACAAAATGTTATCAACTGACCATTATCCAATTTGAAACTAATTGTTTTGACGTTTCTCTCTACATAGTGAGTATTCCATCTATCTCCCTAAACTGTCCCTAAAAACTTCATATTCTCTGATCAACATTCTGGCTGAAATGGGGTTTAAGGATATGTTCACAGCTAAAGCTAACTTCTCAGGGATTTCTGATAAAAATCTGTTAGTTTCTAAGGTAAGAACTTTACTTATACTTAATGTAACAGATGTGTTGTGACGGATGTCGCTGATGCTTTTATTTAATCAAAAGCCATCGCATTCATGTAATTATTCACTGTGTGTTTCAGCTAGATGTGGTAAAACAGCTAGGACATGTAAAGATTAGACTCACCCTCTTTTTTGTCCTCAGGTTGAACATAAAGCCACTCTAGAGGTGGATGAAGCCGGAACCGAAGCAACAGCGGTGACTGAGATAAAATTACTTGTAGGTTCTACTGGACGAACCATAACACTGAAATTTAATCACCCATTTATGATGTTTATAGTTGACCAAAAAACAAACAATGTTCTCTTCATGGGGAAAATTGTAAATCCAGCTGATTCTGAGGTCAAACAGCAATAAATGTATATCTGCATCTACAGTGCCTTGCAAAAGTGTTCATACCACTTGAACGTTTCCACAGTCTGTCACATTACAACCGCCAATGTTAATGTTTTTTTTTTGTTTTGTTTTTTTACCAATTTGAAAAGTGTGGCATGCATTTGTATTCAGCCCCTTTTACTACTAAACAAAAATTCCCTAACTAAAATCCAGTGAAATCAATTGCCTTCAGAAGTCACCTAAGTAGTAAATAGAGTCCACCTGTGTGTAAAGTAATCTCAGTATAAATGCACATGTTCTGTGAAGTCCTCACAGATTTGTTATAGAACAGTAACACAGTAACACAAAGTCCAACAAGGCAGGTCAGGGATAAAGTTGTGGAGAAGTTTAAAGCAGGGTTAGGTTATAAAAAAAATAAAAAAAATAACCCAAGCTTTGAACATCTCATGGAGTACTGTTCAATCCACCATCCAACAATATGAAGAGTATGGCACAACTGCAAACCTATCAAGACATGGCC
This sequence comes from Clarias fuscus, assembly GCA_030347435.1. Classification (NCBI taxonomy): domain Eukaryota; kingdom Metazoa; phylum Chordata; class Actinopteri; order Siluriformes; family Clariidae; genus Clarias; species Clarias fuscus. The sequence goes on from CM059208.1 coordinate 22,841,425, forward strand.
GTCCACCAAAACTGACACACCTGGCAAGTTATATGCCACATTGTGTTAGTCTATCACACACAATCCCAATACAATACATTAATGTTTGTAGTTGTACTGTGGAAAAGTTCAAAGGGTATGAATACTTTTCCTAGGCATTGTAGTTTTCTAGTCTAGCATACAGGGTTGAAGTGATAAAAGAGGGGCTATTCGATTCGGTTCAATTCAGATTTTTTTGTATAGAACTTTTAACAATGGATTTTGTCACCAATCAGCTTTACAGAAATACAACTTTTGGATATAAATTGAAAAATGCATAATTCCTAAATTTTGTCAGTGTGTCTCAAATGGGCATGCTGGAGGTGACAATGCAAAGGAACTCCCTGAGACAACATGAGGAAAAAACCTTGAGAGGAACCAGTTTCAAAAGGAAACTGTTGAAAATCCTCATTTGGAGTGCAGAAGGGGTCAGAGCCACAAGCCGTCTCAGGAGTGCCATGTGCAGCGAGAGAGAGAGAGAGAGAGAGAGAGAGAGAGAGAGAGAGAGAGACTAGGCATTGGATGGGTTGGGATGAAGGACCTTACTGCAAAAATATGAAAAACTAGATATATACAGTAAATGTATGTATTGTTTTTATTTCAATGGAGAAATAAAATCTATATTGCAAGCAATGTTTCATGTTTTGCAGATTTTTTTTAAATAAATAATTAAATGACATATTAGGAATGTAAGATCATTGCTTAAACACTACCAGTCCATTAGTTCTTTAGGTACTTTGCTAAGGATTCAAAATAGCTCAGCCACATATGGGAATATTATTACAAATGACCCAATTTGGTCAGGACTTTATCTGAAACCAAACCTTGGTGGACTTTGAAGACTTTTGGGATCATTGTCCTGTTGGTAGGTCCAATAACACCAAAGTTTCAGCTTTCTCACAGATGGCTGAATGTTTTCTTTAAGGATACTTGTTTTAATCTATCTTGCCCTGCTGGTTCCCAGTGCCAGAGAAAGCAAAGCAGCCCCAGAGCATCACCAAGCCACCCTGCTTCACTGTAGACAGGCTGCATATGCTTCACTCTTTCTCCTCCAAACATACCGCTGATTCATATACCCAAAAAGTGTAAGTTTTGTTTCATCAGTTCAAAAAACAGAAATCCCAAACTTCTGTGTCTTTTTATATGGTTTTTAGCTTATTGGTGTCTTTTAGAGTCAGTAGCGTATAGCCACTGTTCCTTTAACTTGGGGAATAGACTTCCTACAGTGTTTCTAGAAACATTTAGTACCTTTGCTATTTTTTATATCCTTGCCCTTGTTTGTGCAGGGCAATGATCTCTTCTCTTAACTTTACGGACAATTCTCTTGACGTGGCCATTTCTAATCTGCAGTCAAACATCTCCATCAACAAATCTCTAAAAAGTCCATGTATTTAATGTGTACTAAATCAGGTAGACTGGAGGCATCTAATCTGTGCTTAAGAGGACACCTGATTTACAAATCTGTGCGCTGATGAGGGATTTTATTGAGAGGGATAAATAATTTTAAGACTGGCCAAAAAAATTTATTTTCAATGGGGATTGAATATTTTCGAGTGCAAAAAGTAAGTGATCGATGTCTTCTTAAAACATTTAGGTTGTTTTGCTAAAAAAAAATCCTTGAAACCTGGTAAATGCTGAGGAATTGATACCTCACTTTACTTTATGTGTGTTTTAAATTATAACCTATGTTTCAAACTTTCTTAATGTAATAGTGCAATGTCCTAAAACTAGGAAAGTAACTTGAGCGGTGTAATCCAGGGTTACTCCAGGATTAAAATTGGATTTGAACTTAACCTTTAGGTAATCAGTATGCACTCAAGTCCACTGCCCAGAGTCTGTTTTGAAAGCAGTTAATAATTTAGGATTGACAGTAAATGACCAGGGTAAAGGGTGGTGTCTATGCGTATTTAGTGTTGTACATTTTGGCCACATTTTGACAACGCCACAAGACTTTGCAGAAGGTGGATACAGTTGGGTGAGTTTATATTATTATTATTTATTATTTTATTTTTTTCCACATAAGGTTTTTCCAGTATGAATATGAGAGTATGAGACTGCATTAAAGTTCAAATGAAAAAAAATATACAGTGGCTGGCAAAATATAAATGTAAATACAAAGTCTATTAGGCATTTAATCTTCAGTGTCTAAACCAGTGATTCTCAACCCTGATCCTGGAGAATCCCTTATCAGAAAGGCTGTACATTTGCATATTTGTTAAATCAAATGTTAAAACGACAAATGTTAATCTGGTAAAACGACTAAATGTGCAGGGCAAGGGGTCTCTAGGTTGAGGGTTAAGAAGCTACTTGTCTAAAACTCAGCATTAATTGAACATGAACAGCATTAATAAAGCTGTCAGTGCAAACTTGCAGTGTAAAGTGTATAGAAATTTCCCCAAAAGGTAAAAGCAAGATCATTTATTAACTCTATGCAAAAGATTAGACCGCTCAGAAAATCTTTTAAGCTTGCCAATGAATCCTTAATTATAAAGTATACTTATTGTCTATAAATAATTACACACGTGGACAAAATTGTTGGTACCCTTCAGTCAATGAAAGAAAAACTCACAATGGTCACGTAAATAACTTTAATCTGACAAAAGTAATAATTTTAAAAAAATTCTATGAATGTTAACCAATGAAAGTCAGACATTCCTTTTCAACCATGCTTCAACAGAATTATTTAAAAAAATAAACTCATGGAACAGGCCTGGACAAAAATGATGGTACGCTTAGAAAATACTGAAAATAATGTGACCAAAGGGACATGTTAATTCCCATTTGACCCAGAAAACACTGGAGAAGACCAGTTCCATGTGGATAAAGAAAGAACTGTTCCAGTTCAAATGATGTCTATGTGGGGTTATTTTGACGGCTACTATGATCCTCAACTGTCTGTCAGAGTCCTTCGTCTGGATTATAACGATTTATTCTCTATGATTCTGGCTCTGCCTGATACAAACATTACGCATTTGGAAGAGACTTTGCGTCCACACCACCTAACCAAGTGGCAAAAATCGATGTCAGTAAGGTATTTCTGACTTTGTGCCATTTTACAGAGTACATTATTGGTTAAATAAAACATCTTTGCTCATCTGGTAATCTGCAACCTTTTCAGAGTGACTCTCAGACCTGTTGAACAGCAGTTGAGCTTATTGACTTTTTTTTTTGTCTGAAAGCAAACACTAAGGGGTTTTGATTATGATATTTCATTCGTTTCTAAATGTTTTAAAATGAATATTGATTTAAGCCATTTATAATCATATGGAGAGCTATAATGCTCCTTTAGGAATGGGAATTAATATACTGTGATGTTCCAAAGCATATTTTATTGACCATAAATCACCTTACATTTTGCTTCATTGTACATTTGCTTCATGTTATGTAATATCTATATTATCCACATCAAGTATTCGGAAAAAGCATGTAAAATTACTGATTTACAATAAGTATTTTGATTTAGAAATATACAAAATGTTATCAACTGACCATTATCCAATTTGAAACAAAAATTTCTATCTCTAGCGAGTACAACATCTACCTCCCTAAACTATCCATAAAAACTTCATATTCTCTGATCAACATTCTGGCTGAAATGGGGTTGAAGGATATGTTCACAGCTAAAGCTAACTTCTCAGGGATTTCTGATAAAAATCTGTTAGTTTCTGAGGTAAGAACTTTACTTGTACTTAATGTAACAGCTGTGTTGTGACAGATGTTGCTGATGCTTTTATTTAATCAAAAGCCATCACATTGATGTAATTGACATGACATGACATGTCTGTTTTAGCTAGATGTGGTAAAACAGCTAGGACATGTAAAGATTAGACTCACTACCCTCTTTTTTTGTTCTCAGGTTAAACATAAAGCCACTCTAGAAGTGGATGAAGCCGGAACCGAAGCAACAGCGGTGACTGAGATACAATTAATCGTAGGTTCTACTGGACAAACTTTAACAATGAAATTGAATCGCCCATTTATGATCTTTATAGTTGACCAAAAAACAAACCATGTTCTCTTCATGGGGAAAATTGTAAATCCAGCGGATTCTGAGGTCAAACAGCAATAAATGTGTCTCTGCATCTACAGTGCCTTGCAAAAGTGTTCATACCACTTGAACGTTTCCACAGTCTGTCACATTACAACCGCCAATGTTAATGTTTTTTTGTTTTTTTTACAAATTTGAAAGGTGTGGCATGCATTTGTATTCAGCCCCCCTTACTCTGATACCCCTAACTAAAATCCAGTGAAATCAATTGCCACCTAAGAAGTAAATAGAGTCCACCTGTGTGTAAATAAATCTCAGTATAAATGCACATGTTCTGTGAAGCCCTCACAGATTTGTTATAGAACAGTAACACAGTAACACAAAGTCCAACAAGGCAGGTCAGGGATAAAGTTGTGGAGAAGTTTAAAGCAGGGTTAGGTTATAAAAATCAGAAAATGTAAAGAGTATGGCACAATTGCAAACCTATCAAGACATGGCCGTCCACCAAAACTGACACACCTGGCAAGGAGAGCATAGAGAGAAGCAGCCAAGAGGCCCATTTTGTAGTTGTAACGTGGAAAAATTCAAAGGGTATGAATACTTTTCCTAGGCATTGTAGTTTTCTAGTCTAGCATACAGGGTTGAAGTGATAAAAGAGGGGCTATTAAATTCAGTTCAATTCAGATTTATTTGAATAGCACTTTTAACAATGGATTTTGTCACCAATCAGCTTTATATCTTTATAGCTTCATAGCAATTCATATCCAAAATAAAACTTTTCATAATTCCTAAATTTAGTCAGCTTGTCCCTTATGGGCAAGCTGGAGGTGACAATGCAAAGGAACTCCCTGAGACATGAGGAACAAACCTTGAGACGAACCAGTTTCAAAAGGAAACCCATCCTCATTTTGAGGGCAGAATGGGTCAGAGCCACAAGCCATCTGTTAAATATGATATATAAATGTGTGTAGTGTTTTTAGTTCAATGATTAAATAAAATCTATATTTCAAGCAAGGTTTCATGTATTGTAGTTTTTTTTTTATTTTTATAAATAACTAAATTATATATTAGGAATGTCAGATAATTGCTTATAGTCCATTATTTCTTTATGTATTTTGATAAGGATACAAAATAGCTGCAAATGTAAAAATGCTTTGTCCTGTGGGTAATTGCTTAAGTCATAGGAGCATCAGTGAAAACAATGTGTGGATATAAACTGAATTTTATTTAATTTCATTAATTACTTTTCATTTTTAGTTAGACCATTAGAATACTGGTTATGTTCAGTTTATTCAATCGAGTTCAGTCTGGGGAAAAACTGTAAGGAATCAATTAAACGCTCTTAATGAGATGCCCTAAGCAAAGACGCATATTTTTGGGGGATAAAAAGAAAACTTGTTAAAATGTTTTTTTTCTAAACTGCTAACATAACTAGAATTCAGGCTTAGTTAGCCTGTTTTGTTTGCTAATGACAGGTTGGACTAGCATCCAGTAACTAACGTATTTGCTTAGGCTGCATGTTGTCACGGTTACTGCTTGCCGGACGAAACATAGGCATGATAGCAGAGGTGAAGTGATCAAAAGGATTTATTGAAACAAAACAATGGGAACAAAAGGAACAGAACATGAACTGAACTCAGGAACATTTATAACAAACACTAATGAGCACAGCTAATTAGCAACCTCAGTCCAGGTGAGCGCCACATCACCTGACCGAGGTGCATTATGGGGATTAGAGTCCTTCACAGAAAAGAACACAAAGAACACAGAAAAAACAAAAGGAAGTCTCTGGGCGCTTTGGCGCCCTCTAGGGGTAATCCCTGACATTACCCCCCCCAAAAGGCGCACCACCGGGGCGCCAAAGGAGGACCCGGACACCCTCCCCAAGGTCCCAGTACCGTCCTCCCCACAGCAAGGCTGCAAGGGATCTCCTCTTGGAGTGGAAAGGAGATTACTCCAAGGTTGGTGCCAAGGTCGGACGGCGGAGGCAGGAGCACGGCGTCCTGGAACCCGTGCGGAGGCAGGAGCACGGCGTCCTGGAACCCGTGCGGAGGAGGCGGCTGGAGCACGCCGTCCTCGGCGGCGCATGACGGCGGCGGCGGAGGAAGAGGCGGCTCGCTGTCCACCTCGGGGAGCCCTGGAGGGTCTGGGCCCCCACTGAGGCTGGCTGGAGGGTCTGGGCCCCCACTGAGGCTGGCTGGAGGGTCTGGGCCCCCACTGAGGCTGGCTGGAGGGTCTGGGCCCCCACTGAGGCTGGCTGGAGACTGGGTGCAGGCCTTAACGTCAGCTGCCTCTTTGTTGGCCTTGGCCAGCTGTTCCTGCACCACTGCCCCCAGCTCCAGCAGGGTTCTCATTTGCCCCCGATCTCCCGTCGAGCGACAAATGTTTATCTGCTGGATAAGCACCCCGGCTAGTTGGTGGAGCCCCAGCCTCCGCTGTTGAAGCTCCACGTGATCTGCTTGCCCTGGCGTCGCAGTCACTGCCCCCCCAACAAAATTATCCTGGGGAATCTCCTCTGCTATACTACTTTTTGGGTCTTGCATTCTGTCACGGTTACTGCTTGCCGGACAAAACATAGGCATGATAGCAGAGGTGAAGTGATCAAAAGGATTTATTGAAACAAAACAATGGGAACAAAAGGAACAGAACATGAACTGAAACCAGGATAAACAATCAACATGACAAACTAGACATTACCAAAAGACTGAGAGATAGACAGGCTAGGAGACAGACAGACAGACTAGAAGACAGACAGACGAGGAGCACACAGAGCCAGGAGAACATGGAGCCAGGAAGAACACGGAGCTTGGAAGAACACAGAGAACCAGAAGAACATAGAACAAGGAGAACACAGAGTCAGGAAGAACACAGAGCCAGGGAAAACACAGAGCAAACCACATACCAGAACAAACAGTAACCTAGACGAACAGATGCAAGACAAGACCAAACTGAACTCAGGAACATTTATAGCAAACACTAATGAGCACAGCTAATTAGCAACCTCAGTCCAGGTGAGCGCCCCATCACCTGACCGAGGTGCATTCTGGGGATTAGAGTCCTTCACAGAAAAGAACACAAAGAACACAGAAAAAACAAAAGGAAGTCTCTGGGCGCTTTGGCGCCCTCTAGGGGTAATCCCTGACACATGTCACATCCTACCTATTGATACAGTAATTATTGCTTATTTAGATAATACTTCACTTCTGATTATACAGTCGTGACCAAAAGTTTTGAGAATTACATAAATATTGGAAATTGGAAAAGTTGCTGCTTAAGTTTTTATAATAGCAATTTTATAATAGCAATTTGCAATTTGCAGAATGTTATGAAGAGTGATCAGATGAATTGCATAGTCCTTCTTTGCCATAAAAATTAACTTAATCCCAAAAAAAACTTTCCACTGCATTTCATTGCTGTCATTAAAGGACCTGCTGAGAACATTTCAGTAATCGTCTTGTTAACTCAGGTGAGAATGTTGACGAGCACATGGCTGGAGATCATTGGAGACATGTTAAAAGGAGGGTGATGCTTGAAATCATTGTTCTTTCATTGTTAACCATGGTGACCTGCAAAGAAACGCGTGCAGCCATCATTCATTGCATAAAAATGGCTTCACAGGCAAGGATATTGTGGCTACTAAGATTGCACCTAAATCAACAATTTATAGGATCATCAAGAACTTCAAAGAAAGAAGTTCAATTCCTGTTAAGAAGGCTTCAGGGCGTCCAAGAAAGTCCAGCAAGCGCCAGGATCGTCTCAAGAGGATTCAGCTGCGGGATCGGAGTGCCACCAGTGCAGAGCTTGCTCAGGAATGGCAGCAGGAAGGAGTGAGCGCATCTGCACGCACAGTGAGGCAAAGACTTTTGGAAGATGGCCTGGTGTCAAGAAGGGCAGCAAAGAAGCCACTTCTCTCCAAAAAAAACATCAGGGACAGATTGATCTTGGCGAAAAAGTATGGCGAATGGACTGCTGAGGACTGGGGCAAAGGCATATTCTCGGATGAAGCCTCTTTCCGATTGTTTGGGGCATCTGGAAAAAGGCTTGTCCGGAGAAGAAAAGGTGAGCGCTACCATCAGTCATGCCAACAGTAAAGCATCCTGAGACCATTCATGTGTGGGGTTGCTTCTCATCCAAGGGAATGGGCTCACTCACAATTTTGCCCAAAAACACAGCCATGAATAAAGAATGGTACCAAAACACCCTCCAACAGCAACTTCTTCCAACAATCCAACAACAATTTGGTGAAGAACAATGCATTTTCCAGCACGATGGAGCACCGTGCCATAAGGCAAAAGTGATAACTAAGTGGCTCGGGGACCAAAACGTTGAAATTTTGGGTCCATGGCCTGGAAACTCCCCAGATTTTAATCCCATTGAGAACTTGTGGTCAATCCTCAAGAAGCAGGTGGACAAACAAAAACCCACTAATTCTGACAAACTCCAAGAAGTGATTATGAAAGAATGGGTTGCTATCAGTCAGGATTTGGCCCAGAAGTTGATTGAGAGCATGCCCAGTCGAATTGCAGAGGTCCTGAAAAAGAAGGGCCAACACTGCAAATACCGACTCTTTGCATAAATGTCATGTAATTGTCGATAAAAACGTATGAAGTGCTTGTAATTATATTTCAGTAAATCACAGAAACAACTGAAACAAAGATCTAAAAGCAGTTTAGCAGCAAACTTTGTGAAAACTAATATTTGTGTCATTCTCAAAACTTTTGGCCACGACTGTACATCATACTAAATCATATTACATTTTAAAGTATAAGCAGAAGTAAAATATGAGCATATTAAAACAATTGGGGTACAGCCAGCCTGAACCTTCGTCTCATTGACTAAATCAATAGATGAATATGTGCCTTGAGGCCGAGGATATGGTCCAGGTACCTTGTGATCCTACACAGGATAAGCAGTGTGGTTAAATGTATTTTTAAAATTGCAACCTGTGTTTCAGACTTTCCTACTACAATGTATCTAGAGCTATAAAAATACTTTGATTGGTGCAACACAGGGTTACTACAGGTTAAAAATTTCATCAATATGCACTCATATCTACTGCCCAGAGTCTGTTTAAAAGCAGTTAATGAATTAGGATGAATAAAATTAACGTGGTAAAGGTTGGTGTCTGTGTATATTTAGTGTTGTACATTATCGTCTTGCACATTTTCCACACACATTGCTAACCTTACTCGCGCTTATCGATTTCTTTTCTACAACATCAGAACTCGCCTATTTCTGTCTTCACAGGCTACTAAGGTACTTATTCAGTCCTTACGTATTTCAAGACTGGACTACTGCAACTTACTCCTGACAGGTCTGCCCACCTAACATTCGTCCACTGTAGCTAGTCCAGAATGCAGCTTCATGTCTCCTTTTCATCCTCCCAAGTTCTCAAACACTACCCCAACTCTCCGCTTCCAGATGCCTGAAGGTCCCACGTTCATCTGTTCAGACAATAATAAGCAAGTATTAAAAAATATGGGCATGTACCACCATCATACTGCTCAGAAAGGAGACGGATTCTGAGTCCAGAGAAGAGCGTTTTTTTTTTTTTTTTTATGTGAAATGTGCGAATCAACCCCGGGACAACATCAAAAGACCATGTGAAGATGCTGGCTGAAACTGGTAAGACAGTGTCATTATCCACAGTAAAAGTTAAGAATCCTGTACCACCATGAGCTGAAAGGTTACTCTGGGAGGAGAAAGCCATTACTTCAAAACCACCATAAAAAAAGCCAGATTACAGTTTGCAACTACACATGGGGACAAAAATCTTAATTTCTGGAGACATTAAGATTTTTCTGAAAATCTGAAGAAACAAAGATTGCTCTTTTTGACCATAATGATAAACAGTATATTTGGAGGAAAAAAGTCGAAGCTTTGAAGTCTCAGAACACCATCCCAACTGCGAAGTATGGGGGTGGTAGTATAATGTTGTGCGGCTGTTTTGCTGCAGAAGGGACTGGTGCACTTCACAAAATACTGTAGATGGCATGATGAGAAAAGAAAATTATGTGGATATACTGAAGAAATCAGCCAGGAAGGTAAGCTTGGGTGCAAATGGGTCTTCCAAATGGATAATGAACCCAGACATGCCTCCAAATTAGTTACAAAGTGGCTTAAGGACAACAAAGTCAAGGTATTGGAGTGGCCATCACAAAGGCCTGATCTCAATCTCATAGAAAACTGGTGGGCGGCACGGAAAAAAGGCGAATGTGTGCAAGAAGGCCTACAAACCTGACCCAGTTACACCAGTTCTGTCACACGGAGTGGGCCAAAATTCCATCAAACTATTGTAGAAAGCTTGTGGAAAGTTTTTTTTTTCTGAGGTGTATTTTGTATTTTGCACAAAAGATTGTTCCAGTATGAATATGAGAGTATGACACATTATTAATATTAAAACTGAAAAGATATACAGTGGCTGGCAAAATGTAAATGCAAAAATAAAGTCTATTAGACTATGGTTTAAGGACAACAAAGTCAAGGTATTGAAGTGGCCATCACAAAGGCCTGATCTCAATCTCAAAGAAAATTGGTGGGCGGCACTCATGTCTAACATCAATGTCTAAACCAGTGATTCTCAACTGGTCTAAACTGGTCTAAACCTATTTGAGTCTGCCATGTTAAAAAAAAGTACTAGAAATCCTTTCGCCAAAATGGCTTAGTGGTTAGCAAACTCCAGGTTCCGGGATTGAATCCTGCATCAGGGTCTGTGTGCATGGAGTTTGTTCTTACCGTACTTGGTGAGTTTCTGGTTTCCTCCCAAAGTCCAAAGACATGCAGATTAGGCTAATTGCTCTTCCCAAATTGCCCTTAATGTGTGCATGTGTGTGTGCCCTGCGATGGATTGGCACCCCATCCAGGGTGTTACTCTACAGGTCCTTCTCCTGCTACAGTTTTGCAACAACTTCAGCTTAGTTTCAATTGATTGCAACAGACTCTCTCCAATTTGCATCTCCAGTTAAACACTTCCAAAACTAAAGTCATGTGGTTTGGAAAAAAAGGTCCCATTCCATTAAGCTCTCCAAGTATCTGCTCTCTTGATGGGACACCATTGGATCAGATTACTGAATATAAATATCTGGGAATTTGGCTAGATAACATTCTGTCTTTCTCAAAACACATTGATAATTTGAAGTCTAAGATCAAAGCAAAACTTGGGTTCCTTTATAGAATGTGTTCTGCATTTACATCATCGGCTAGAAAAACTCTGGTGCAAATGACCATTCTCCCCATGTTTGATTATGGTGACGTTATCTACAGTTCAGCATCTAAAGGCCTGCTACAAAAGCTCGATGTTCTCTACCACTCTGCCATCCGGTTCATAACAAATGCTGCTTTCAAAACTCATCACTGTACCTTGTATTCTTCTCTCAACTGGTCTTCATTGCACACCCGCCGTAAAACGCATTGGATGATGGTAATTTACAAAACTCTTCTCGGCTGGTCCCCTCCTTATTTACAAGAACTGTTACACGCTTCTTCTTCTGGGTACAACACTCGCTCTGCTAATCTGATTCTGCTGACAGTTCCTAAGGCTGCCTCCGTATTTGGCCTGTCGTCTTTTCAGAATGCTGCTGCTAGAGACTGGAATGACCTGCAGAAAACGTTAAAATTGTACAATCTCATTCCTAAGTCTGCTTTTCATTCTCGGATCTCAGCTCACTATAAAGATGTGTGTTGCTGTTATTCAGATTAGCTGTTATAACTCATTGCTGCTCTAGTGTTTACACTGTTTATACCACATCTTATGTTTTTTATTTATTTTTATTATTTTTTATGCATTTTTATTATTATTATTTTATTATTATTTATTTTATTTTTTTTATTTCCATAATTTTCGTTTACAATGTATATATGTTTCTTTCTTAAAATGTTTTATTTTAGTCCCCCCATTTCCCCCAAAGGCTTCGCCTTTGTCAGGCAACAGTTGTAAATAAGAAACCTGTTCTTAATCTGCCTTGCCTGGTTAAATAAAGGTAAATTAAATTGTGCCTTCTGGGATAGGGTCCAGGGCCTTCATAATCCTGTACACAGGATAAAGCGGTATAAAGGATAAATGAGTAAGGGAGTGATTAAGTAAAACCACTGGACTTTATTTTTGATGGCAGTTTTTTATCCTTATGCTTCACCTTCGCCAAAAGTGTCTTATGTGAGGTTCCATGTTATGTTCCATGTTATGATGTAGCTCAGCCTCATATGGGAATATTATTACAAATGACCCAATTTGGTCAGGACTTTATCTAAAACCAAGCCTTGGTGGACTTTGAATTATCCTTGGGATCATTGTCCTGTTGGTAGGTCCAATAACACCAAAGTTTCAGCTTCCTCACAGATGGCTGGATGTTTCAGTGTTCAGTATTCACTTTAGTGCATGCTGCTACCAAATCTTTTTTTGTAGGTCCTTTGCAGTCAGTCAAGAGTTTTTCCACACAGAAATCTGGTATAAGAAGGGGATAGCTTCCTCTTTCTACCACTTCCAGGTAGTGTAGGCACTGTTCCTTCGACTTGGGGAATAGGCTTCCTACCGTGTTTCTAGAAACATTTAGTACCTTTGCTATTTTTTATATCCTTGCCCTTGTTTGTGCAGGGCAATGATCTCTTCTCTTAACTTTACGGACAATTCTCTTGACGTGGCCATTTCTAATCTGCAGTCAAACATCTCCATCAACAAATCTCTAAAAAGTCCATGTATTTAATGTGTACTAAATCAGGTAGACTGGAGGCATCTAATCTGTGCTTAAGAGGACACTTATTGACAGGGATTTTATTGAGAGGGATAAATAATTTTAAGACTGGCCAAAAAAATGTATTTTCAATGGGGATTGAATATTTTCGAGTGCAAAAAGTAAGTGATCGTTGTCTTTTTAAAACATTTAGGTTGTTTTGCTAAAAAAAATCCTTGAAACCTGGTAAATGCTGAGGAATTGATACCTCACTTTACTTTATGTGTGTTTTAAATTATAACCTATGTTTCAAACTTTCTTAATGTAATAGTGCAATGTCCTAAAACTAGGAAAGTAACTTGAGCGGTGTAATCCAGGGTTACTCCAGGATTAAAATTGGATTTGAACTTAACCTTTAGGTAATCAGTATGCACTGCAAGTCCACTGCCCAGAGTCTGTTTTGAAAGCAGTTAATAATTTAGGATTGACAGTAAATGACCAGGGTAAAGGGTGGTGTCTATGCGTATTTAGTGTTGTACATTTTGGCCACATTTTGAAAACGCCACAAGACTTTGCAGAAGGTGGATACAGTTGGGTGAGTTTATATTATTATTATTATTATTATTATTATTATTATTATTATTATTTCCACATACATTTTTTTCCAGTATGAATATCAGAGTATGAGACTGCATTAAAGTTTATAAAAAATATAAAAAATATATATACAGTGGCTGGCAAAATATAAATGTAAATACAAAGTCTATTAGGCATTTAATCTTCAGTGTCTAAACCAGTGATTCTCAACCCTGGTCCTGGAGAATCCCTTGTCAGAAAGGCTGTACATTTGCATATTTGTTAACTCAAATGTTAAAAGCTGGTAAAAACACTAAATGTGCAGGGCAAGGGGGTCTCTAGGTTGAGGGTTAAGAAGCTACTTGTCTAAACTGATCTAATTCTGCCATATTTAAAAAAAGTAATAAAGATCCTCTCACTTTTGATGGCACTTGCTTCTCCTTATGCTCCACCTTGGCCAAAAATAAAAACCTTTGCCTTATCTTGTCTGTAATGTGATGTTGCATGTTATGTGATTTTTACTTTTGAATTGGATCAATGGAAATAACTTTCTTGCATTTTGAAAAATGATAATATAATTGGCTGCTAAAATATGGAACGCATTTCGTTTGAAGCACATGTAGATAATATTACCAGGATAGCTTTCTTTCACCTTAGAAATATTGCCAAGATAAGAAACATATTGTCACTAAATGATGCAGAAAAACTAGTTCATGCTTTTATCACCTCTAGGTTGGACTATTGTAACGCCTTACTGTCTGGTTGTTCAACTAGGTGTATAAACAAGCTTCAGTTAGTACAGAATGCAGCAGGGAGAGTCCTCACTAGAACCAGAAGATACGAGCACATCACCCCTATCTTATCTACACTGCATTGGCTCCCTGTGAAATTTCGCATCGATTTTAAGATACTACTTTTGACATATAAAGCACTAAATGGTCTCGCGCCACAGTATCTGAGTGAACTGCTAGTGTCTTACGATCCGCCACGCCTACTTCCATCAAAGAATGCAGGCTGCCTGTCAGTACCACGTATTATTAAAACTACAGCAGGGGGCAGATCTTTTTCTTACAAAGCCCCAAAGTTATGGAATACTCTTCCTATTAATGTTCGGGACTCAGACACAGTCTCAGTGTTTAAGTCTAGGCTAAAAACCTATTTATTTAGCCAAGCATTTTTGTAAATAGATTAACCTTAGGTAAAGGAGCAGATCTGGGGGACTCATGGACGTAGAGTATTCTGGTGAACTGGTATGTTTAGATGCTGTCCTCCCCACTCTCATTGTTCACTCAGGTTTGTTGACGGTGAGGTGATTGGTTGCTTTACATCACAGGGAGCCCTCATGTCTGTTTCCTTCTGGCTCTCCCTTTTAGTTATGCTGTTATAGTTAGTCCTGCTGGAGTCCCTGCTTGCACTTTGCACTAATATACATTCACCTTATACATGTTGACTGTGACCATACCTAACTGCCATCTCTCCTTATTTTCTGTTCTCTCCTTTTCTGCTCTCTCCTCTCTCTCTCTCCCTCTCTCCTTTCCCTCTCTCTGTCTCTCTGTCGAGCTATACATGTTTCGCTCCTGAGTTGCCAGTGATCCAGACCCCTCTGCCCTCTGGAGCCGTCTAACCCGTCCTGGAGTCCTGCTTCTGGTTGGAGATCTCGTCGCATGGATGCCCCGTGTGGTCTGGCTGGATTCGTATGGTGGCTGGGGATGGTTTCCATTAAGACTCTCCTGTCATCGAGTGATGCTCTGGGGACCTGTGACTTCAGTTGTTCGATAACTCAGGACCGGAATCCCCTACAGTCTACCTGAGCCTCCGGGAACAAACTGGACTCATTTTAATTTTAAAACATCTCTTGTTATACTGAACTTCCAGTCTTACACATTATTATGCTGAGCAATTCCTGCTATCCGTTATCACCCAGATGAGGATGGGTTCCCTGTTGAGTCTGGTTCCTCTCACGGTTTCTTCCTATTACCATCTCAGGGAGTTTTTCCTTGCCACCGTCGCCCTCGGCTTGCTCATCGGGGACAATCTTGTCATTTTGATTCATATACATTGCATAAAAACTTACTTCTTTTTATTGTGTAAAGCTGCTTTGCGACAATGTCAATTGTTAAAAGCGCTATATAAATAAAATTGACTTGACTTGACTTGACTTCTCCGCAAAATGAACAGAGTTCACTGATGTCATCTGTTATACAGGTGTACAGATAAAAAAAAAATTCTTAAAAAAAAGGATATCTATATTCATTCATTTTATTTATTCACATCAAATTATTTACCCGATTCCTGGAGAAGTCTGACTGCCATTTTTCTTCTCTGCTTATCAATGAGATGGGTTTCATTCGAGCACCACACAGGCTGATTGTGTAGTAACCTCTGTGCGAACTACACAATTTTTAAAATGTTATAAAATTGTAAAAAAAATTAACCAAATATTTATTATGTATGTACAGCATGGCATACCTTGCACACAAATTTCGATTTGGCCAAGTTAACAATCTCATATCTTGCTAAAAAAGACAAAATGCCAAGTCAAAATGCAATGTCTTCAACAGAGAACATTCATCCACGTATACAAGTATTGAAAACAATCCTAATATTTACAATGTTAATTTGTCCAATTACTTCATAACAACTTCAATAGAATAGAGAATGTGTAATTGGTACCTTGTGCTGTCAAGGCATTTACGTATTTTTAGCTCTGATTCCCCCAGTGAATCCAGAAAGACTGTCTTTTTTCACATGGATACATGGCCTGAAACGAATGCCACAATGCAAAAAAGAAAAAACAGAAATAAAAATAAAAATAGAGCATACTACATAATACATGCAACAGCAAATTAATCTGAGAGGTAGAAAAGGAATAAAAACAATGGCTCCAAAAAAAAAATAATTGGTCAGGGAATTTATGTAAGATCAACAAGTTAGAAATTTAAGCAGGTGATTGATGAGAAGTAAAGAAAAAGAAGAAAATATGCAGTCTTTGAAAACCATGACATCTGACAAGGCAAGGTGTAAGGAAATGGTTTCTATTTCAAGAAGTCTAACTTCATACACTACTTACAGCAATAGTCCAGTGATCATGTTCACCAATGACACCAAGAATAATCTTAAACTCTGTTGGGTCCAGCTAAAACAAAAATACTTAAGTAAAACTTATATATAATTATTTTGAATACTCTTGATTACAGTTTTCCTCATTACAAGGTTTCAGTTTTTGTAAGGATGTACCTTTCTAAGGATATTGCAGGATCCCTGCCAAACCTTGGTCATAGCGAAGGAATCGATGAAAAATGCTTTTTCAGTTTTCTCTTCATTATGCTTCCTTACCAAGGCAAATACGTAAGCATTTATAACCTTTAGAAAGACAGATGTTATTTTTAATGATGCTGTTATTTTTTAAGTTCATGTAGAGTTACCTTGTCTAAACCATGTGTGATGGTCCTACCTCACTCTCAAGTTCTCTCCCAGGTGCAAGTCGTGCTATGTCCCAATTGAACAATTTATAAGCACCAATTCTAGACAGTAGAATTGTTTTTTTTTATCTCCAACACCGCTTGACCAAGCTGCATCAGCACGTGCCAAAGTTTAGTAGAAATATATATATTTTTTTTTTTCTGTAAACTTTTGACATAAAACAATTCACATTGTGGTGTATAAGAAATTAGATGTATACAATCAAAATGTCAGGTACTTTGCTCAAATTTGGAGAGCGATTTGAAAGCAGCGGCAGGAGACAGAGGGCTCTGGGCAGCAGCGGCAGGAGACAGAGGGCTCTGGGCAGCTGCAGCAGGAGAGAGTGGGCCAGAACTGAAATTCTTTTGGAGTCCGTGAGGAACACGTGGCCTCTCTTGTATGTATGGAACCAGATGATCCAGACTAATTTTTTTTTATTTTATACCTTTTTCATTAATCAGGTCTACATTCTTTCCATCAATGGACAGAACTGTGAAAGGACCCAGAAGTTCTTTCTCCAGTTTTCCTCCTTTTCTCTGCTGACTCCATACATTCTTTCTGAGAACCCTATCTCCAACTTTCAATTTGTTTTGTGTGGGCCCAAGATCCTGCTCTTTCTTCTGCATTGTCTTGTCTCTTGCTGTTTTCATATTTTTCTTTACCGCGCTGAAAACCTGGTCCTGGACTTTAAGAGCAGAGGTGACGATTTCTTCCTCCAGAACGTGCTCCACTGTTTCATTTATCTGTGCAATAAGTAGTGAATAACATTATTATCTCATTCTCTGAAATAGCATTAAAATTATATTAGAATAACAACAAGCTTATTATTCTCTCTAAATTTTAGTATGAAATGAAAATTTAAAAAAAAGTTTTGGAAAATATGTTATAATCACAGATATACTCACGTCTAGAAACTCTGGGACCTCGGTAAAATAACGAGCCTCCCTACCATACATGAGAAAGTATGGTGTAAACTTTGTAGTCAGTTGTTTTTTGGTCCTGATATTGAAGAGGACCGCATCAAGATAAGTGTCCCATTCTTCTGGTTTCTCATCGCAAAGCTTTGCCAGGGCTCTAAATAGAAGAGAAGGTTATTAAGGTTACTTTACACAATATGCTATACAATATCTTACATAGGTTATGTACTGTAAACAGGACCTTACCTTTGGATAGTACCATTTATCCGTTCCACCAAGCCATTAGTTTGTGGATGGTAAGGAGAACAGAGACTTCTCTTTATACCAAATAGAGAGCATACGTCTGCGTTTACCTAGAGAAAGAAAAGCAGGGAAAAAACTAAACGTAACTTCTTTTCTTGCCATTAATAAATGTAATGCATTCATTAACATGTTATTATGCAACTTCACATTACCAGTCTAAAGTTTGGACACATCTTCTAATTCAAGGGCATTTTTGGGGTTTATTTTCTACATTATAGAACAATACTGGAGAAAACTATGAAATGACACATTTAGAATTAGGTAATTAAATGACAACAATAACCACAATCTGGAATAGTTCTCGCAAAAACAGTATGGTCAGGTTCATTTGAAAAACCCATCAAGCATCATGATGAAACTGTATCTTATGAAGACCCAAACTTCCCTCTGCTACAGAGGAGAATTCTCCTGTGAGAATTATACAAACCAATTATACAAACCAATTACAAAAGTATTAGAGCCTTTATAAAGGCTTTATGGAGCATAAGTAGCAAGCGACTCTCAAAAACACCTGTTCAAAGGAGATTATTGCATATTCTGGATGCCTTTGCCATTGTTTTACAACGTAGGAAGAAACTTTTTCTTCTTTCTCAAAGAATACAAGCACAAATTAGGCAAGACTAAAGACTTAAAAGGTGGGTACAAACTTTTGACTGCTAGGGTACATTCCCTTGTTGCTGAACAAAAATAAATAAATACTGTAAATGAATAAATAAAAAGGTTTTAGTTTGATATCACAAAGTCCTCACTTAATATTCAAAAAATAACTTAACCAACCTGATTGACAAATTCCCTGCCCTGATCGGTGAGTATCCTCTTTGGTGCTCCAAATCTATGAAAAAAAATCACGATGCACATTGTGACATCTTCTGCTGATTTGGATGGTAATGGGTATGCCTCTACCCACTTTGTGAAATAATCAATTAGTACACAAATGTACTGATTGCCTTTCTCGGTCTTCGTCAACTTTCCTACGAGGTCCATACCGACCAATTCCCACGGTTCATTTACCTTAAAAAACAAATAAAAATTAATAAATTTGAATACATTTAGCTTAAGTAATCACATAAGCAAAAATTATTTAACTACTTACAATTATGGGAATAGGGGCTTCTTTATGTTTTATGCCTCTTTTAGACTGGCATGCTGGGCACTGTTTAATCTGCATTTAGACAAAGCAACAAAGGTTTAATGTGAAGTTGCAAGTGATAGACAAAACTTATCCACTTTATGTACGACTTTAACCCAAATCTGACGAACCCTTGTGACGAACATAAAAAAGCACTCCATCTGTTAAAAATTTCAGAAAATGAAGGATAACCTCAGGATAACCTCATGGATGGCTTCTTTCACTCCTACTTTCAAGCCATATATCCTGGAGTAGGAAACCTTTCTGTTAACAAAGGTGGAGGTCTCAGAGATGAAAACTGGATGATTGAGAAAGACTAATGCCATTTTAAAAAAATGTTTTATTGTATAAATAGATGCTATAGCCTTTTGTTTAGGATTAACCAGCCTTTTATGCTGAACTCTCTACCGCTCTACCCTTATTCTCAGTGGTTGTTAATAATAAAATATTATGATGAAGAAGAAGAAGGGTAGTAGTATTACTTGTGTACTTTTGGTAAAGTTGGCAAGCACTCCCACATACCCTGATTTTTGTCTCTGTTGAATCAAGACCACAGATCATTTCTGATCAGTTTCTGACCACCTGAATTTGAATTAACACCCTACAGTGTCCAATTACATCCAGTTGGACTCAAATTAACTGAGTGAAAATATTAAAACATTAGCGATTTTACTATGAAAAGTATGTGAATAATTTCATGTGATCACTAAAACGAAACCAACGTGGTTTAGTCTTTCCTGAAAATGTTAATACAGATTTTACTACAGTAATTAACTAAAACTGTTAAATATAAAAAGCCAGATAAACAAGCGAGAGATAAACAATGTTTGAGGTGACTTTATGTCATAGTGGTGAAAAAAAAACATGTTAATACATTGTCTGGCAGTTTCTGTAGTAATATAGACATTAAGAAAAAAAAAACGCTTTAACTTTTTATTTAAAAAAAATTTTTTTTTATAAATAGTCATTATTTAAAAGACTTACCCAGTTTTCAATATCGATCGTCATCCCAGGCCAGTAATAACGTCTAGAAATTGCGTCCTGGGTTTTTTCCTTTCCGCTATGCCCACCTGTTGGACTGGCATGAAATTCTTTAAAAATATCATCTGCCTCCTCAGCAGTACGCACGACTTTAGCACAAATCTCTAGATTTGTGCCCTTGTGACGCACATAAAAAAGCACTCCATCTGTCAAAAAATTTAATTAATTAAGTATAACCTCAGTTGCACATAAATGTGTGCCTGCCACAGGCCAGATTGAGTTTTAATATAGAGGCATTTATATTTATAAAAAATTAAATAAAAACTGTGCAATAATAAGAACCATACAAATACAGGTAGGCCTAAACAAATTTTAGGACAGACTTTTACCTTTTACTACATAATTATTCGCACGTCGTCGAATTACGTACTTCTCCGATTTTGTTCGGGAATCAGGATATTTTCCTGTTGTTAAATAATTCAAAACTTTGTTATATTGTGTCGCATCCATCCTGCTTCCATCCAAATTTCTAAACAACTGAAAAACTTCTTTCGCCCCCTATAACTTACTGGCGCTGTGAAAACAACATATTCTTCACTACTGAATGGCAAAATATGAAATTACAAAATGTATGAAACTTAATAGGTATTTTTGAAAAAGGTCTGGAAAGGGCCAGATTATACAGGAAATTTTGAATCCAAAAAAAAAAATCTTTATGTCCATAGATTCTTATAATATGTTTATAGAAAAATACAAAATAAGTGGAATAATATATAGAAAGTTTAGAAATACAATACATCTAAGGAAATCAGATGTCTGAAGGATAAGATGGATGTACAGAGGATCAGAAACAAAAAGTATTTTCAAAAATGACAAAAAATTGTGAATCGAGCAAACATTAGGTTTGTAAACACTCAAGGTTCTGTAAGCAGGTTTAGAAACAGCAACTCAAAAGAAGAAACATCTGTTTCCCTTTCTGTACTGGCTTTATGTTTCAAAAACACTGTCTTTCAAATTGAAGTGTGGTGAACTTATGTTCCTGGGCATCAGGAAAATCTGTTTCCCCCTCCCTACTGGCTGTGGAAGTATCAGGGATGTCTGGAATTGCCTCAGAGACATGTGTGCCTGTAGCAAAGATAAAATTGTGATCATAATGTTAAAAAAACACTGTCTTTTGAATGGTAGTATGGGGAACGTATTTTCCTAAGCATCAGGAAAATCTGTTTCCCCCTCCCTACTGGCTGTGGAAGTATGAGGGATGTCTGAAATTCACTCAGAGACATGTGTGCATGGGGCAAAGGTAACACAATGCACAGAATTTTTCTAAAAACATTGTCTTTTAAATTGAAGTATGGGAAACGTGTTTTCCTGAGCATCAGGAAAATCCGTTTCCCCCCTTCCTATCGGCTGTGGAAGTATGAGTGATGTCTGAAACTGACTCAGAGACATGTGTGCATGGGGCAAAGGTAACACAATGCACAGAATTTTTTTAAAAACACTGTCTTTTGAATGGTAGTATGGGGAACGTATTTTCCTAAGCATCAGGAAAATCTGTTTCCCCCTCCCTACTGGCTGTGGGAGTATGAGGGATGTCTGAAATTCACTCAGAGACATGTGTGCCTGTGGCAAAGGTAATACAATGCACAGAATGTTTTACAAGACACTGTCTTTTATATAAAAGTATGGGAAACGTATTTTCCTGGCCATCAGGAAAATCTGTTTCCCCTCCTTACTGGCTGTGGAAGTATGAGGGCTGTCTGAAATTCACTCAGAGACATAAGTGCCTCTAGTAGAGATAATACAGTAATCATAATCTTTTAAAAAAACACTGTCTTTTGAATGGTAGTATGGGGAACGTATTTTCCTGAGCATCAGGAAAATCTGTTTCCCCCTCCCTACTGGCAGTGGAAGTATGAGGGATGTCTGAAATTCACTCAGAGACATGTGTGCTTAGGTAATACAATGAGATGTTTTTTTTTGTTTTTGTTTTAACACTGTAATTTAAACAAGACTCCGGGAAATCTCTGTACTGTGTGTTTTGATATGTACACCAGATAGTTTAATAGAACTGGATGTGTGAGAAGGTAAAACAGAGTAGCGTGGCTAGCTACTCTACCCTTTGAGTTACATACTATAATCAGTTACAAAGTATAACCTTAAATATATTTCGAATAAATCAATATCACAAACATCATCACACAGCTAATGTACGGGAATTAAAATTAATCATGATGTCAGTACTCGCCCAGCAAACCAGCCTTTTGCAGCGGATTAAAACGTCTGAATTATGTTCAAATATACAAAGAAAGTGAAAAGACACTCGACTATTTTTCATATGTTGTTTTTTTTAATTCAAAAAGTTCGTAAAAACACTTTAAAACGAGAGAAACACCGTCAAAATCCTCGTTCGCCCTCTCGGCGCTAGGTGGTGACGTCATGATTATATCAGCGCGCGCGACCTGCGCGCGACCGGGGACACATAGGGACACTGAATTTACCGGAACACCGACGCAGCACTCAAGTAGCTCAGCTTTGCACACCTTTTGCGCAATCTGAGTTATTTACATGAAGCTTACATGAAAATGAAGCTTTACATACTCAAACCAGCATTAATTAACTTCGCCGAAAATAGTTCAGCTAACAACTTTATCATCTTTATAAACACTATAAACATATATAAACACTGAGCTACTTGAGTGCTGCGCTCCTGGAGGGTTGCGATTGATTGGATGGTGAGGTCGTATCTGACTGGCTAAAGAGTATGAGCGACCCACGTTGCTGCAAGCAAAGTCTCAAAAACACACACCCACAAATCCTAGGTTATTCGTACAGAAAAGACGATGTGCACATCCACAGCCCATAATACACTCGTGAATTTGAAACATTAAAAACATTTTACACAGTTGTACACAGTTTACACATTTACACAGTTGTACATTTGTGAATATTGTGTTCTGCATTTATAAAACGTATTTTATGAATATATATCTATTTTGTGCACGTGAGTTGGGTTTTACGCATGTGAATTGGGATACGTATGGGTGCATCGTGTCTTTTGCAAGAATTATTATTGAGATTGATCTGCTTGGTAAGATAAGCTTCACTAAACTGCTAACATGAACTGGCTTTCAAATTTAGTTATTGCCTGTTTTGTTTGCTAATGCCAGGTTGGATTAACATCCAGTAACTAATACAGGCTGCAAGTCAAATTCTACCTGTTGATAATTATTGCTCATTTACATAATACTTTACTTCTGATTATGCATCAAATTAAAACATATTCCATGTTTGAAAGTATAACCAGACGTAAAATATAAGCATGTGAACAACTGGGGGTACAGCCAGCCTGTAACCTTCATCTTATCCATATTTAAACATGAACAGATAGCACAGTCACAGCAGACAACAAATCAACATGATTCCTTAATCCGTAAGATATTAACTGTTAGTTAGGGCACCATAGCTCAGGGTTTCCCCCTACAGTCCAAAGACATGTATTGCAGGTTGATAGGTGTTTACAAACCGTCAGTAGTGTGTGTGTGTGTGTGTGTGTGTGTGTGTGTGTGTGTGTGTGTGTGTGTGTGTGTGTGTGCACCTGTCCCTTGAGGCCTAGGATAGGCTCCAGGTACCTTGTGATCCTACACAGGATAAGTAGTATGCTTTTATATATGTCATATTAAATTATGAAAGATTATACATGTATATATATATACATAAAAAAATATTATATATCACTTTAGGATTATAAATCATCATGTTGAGTCACATTTATTTATCTGCTCATAATGAGCCCATGCCATTCACTTTTGCTCTTGCTGTCACTTTCAATGGCTACAACTCATTGCACATCTCAATTTGCATGAGTCTGTCCACTAAGATTTCTCTTCATCCACATATACAGTATTTGCACATATGCATTTAATTCTTTTTACATATTCTTATAAACACGTGGACAAAATTGTTGGTACCCTTCGGTCAATGAAAGAAAACACACAATGGTCACATAAATAACTTTAATTTGACAAAAGTAATAATTGAAAAAAATTCTATGAATGTTTACCAATGAAAGTCAGACATTGCTTTTCAACCATGCTTTAAGGTGTGTCCACTAATTAGCATCACAGGTGTCTACAATCTTGTACATCTACGCATTTGGCAGACGCCCTTATCCAGAGCAACTTACATTTTTATCTCATTATACATCTGAGCACTTGGTGTTAAGAGCCTTGCTCAAGGGCCCAACAGGGACAACTTGGTGATAGTGGGACTTGAACCTGGGACCTTCCGAGCCGTAGTCCAATGCCTTAACCACTGAGCTACCCCTGACTCAGTCAGTGGGCCTATATATAGGGCTCCAGGTAGTGACTGTGTTGTTTGGTGACATGGTATGTACCACACTCAACATGGAGGAAGCGAAGGAAAGAGTTGTCTCAGGAGATTCGAAAGAAAATTATAGACAAGCATGTTAAAGGTAAAGGCTATAAGACCATTTCCAAGCAGCTAGATGTTCCTGTGACTACAGTTGCACATATTATTCAGAAATTTAAGATCCATGGGACTGTAGCCAACCTCCTTGGACGTGGCCACAGGAGGAAAATTGATGACAAATCAAAGAGACGGATAATCCGAATGGTAGCAAAAGAGCCCAGAAAGACTTCTAAAGAGATCCAAGGTGAACTTCATACTCAAGGAACATCAGTGTCAGATCGCACCATCCGTCGTTGTTTGAGCCAAAGTGGACTACATGGGAGACGACCAAGGAGGACACCATTGTTGAAAACAAATCATAAAAAAGCCAGACTGGAATATACCAAACTACATGTTGACAAGCCGCAAAGCTTCTGGGAGAATGTCCTATGGACAGATGAGACAAAAATGGAACTTTTTGCCAAGGCACATCAGCTATATGTTCACAGATGGAAAAATGAAGCATATCAAGAAAAGAACACTGTCCCTACTGTGAAACATGGAGGAGGCTCTATTATGTTCTGGGGCTTCTTTGCTGCATCTGGCACAGTCTTGAATCTGTGCAGGGTACAATGAAATCTCAAGACTATCAAGGGATTCTAGAGAGAAATGTGCTGGCCAGTGTCAGAAAGCTGGGTCTCAGTCGCAGGTCATGGGTCTTGCAACAGGACAATGACCCAAAACACACAGCTAAATACACCCAAGAATGGCTAAGAGGAAAACTTTGGACTATTCTAAAGTGACCTTCTATGAGCCCTGACCTCAATCCTATTGAGCATCTTTGGAAGGAGCTGAAACATGCTGTCTGGAAAAGGCACCCTTCAAACCTGAAACAACTGGAGCAGCTTGCTCATGAGGAGTGGGCCAAAATACCTGCAGAGAGGTGCAGAAGTCTCATTGACAGTTACAGTTATCGTTTGATTGCAGTGATTGCCTCAAAAGGTTGTGCAACAAACTATTAAGTTAGGGGTACCATAATTTTTTGTCTAGGCCTGTTCCATGAGTTCATTTTTTTAATAATTTCGTTGAAGCATGGTTGAAAAGCAATGTCTGACTTTCATTGGTTAACATTCATAGAATTCTTATTTATTATTACTTTTGTCAGATTAAAGTTATTTCTGTGACCATTGTGAGTTTTTCTTTCATTGACCGAAGAGTACCAACAATTTTGTCCATGTGTGTATACTTTATTTTTCCTCTCAGTTACTTCGGGTGTAGCATGGACAAGTTTTTTTTTTTTAATTATTGTATTATTATTTTTTGACTACACTACCCTGCTGAAAAAAACAGCATAGACCAGCATGATTTACATGCTGGTCTAATGCTGGTTTAGCTGGTGAACCAGCATAACTGATGGAAGACAAGCAGATCTATGCTGATGAAACCTTACCAGCAGCATTGGTCTTGCTAGTTAGTGCTGGTCTGGTGCTGGTTTAGCTGGTGAACCAGCATAACTAATGGAAGACAAGCATGCCTGCTGAAAAATCCAGCATAGGCCAGCATAATTTATATGCTGGGCCACCAGCAAGGTTTTGGTAGTTAAAATTGGTTACCATTTTAGCTCATTATCTTGTTTTTTAATGGCTAGTACTGAAAATAATGTGTGATGTAAATACATGGACCGTGCAGTGTTATCTTTAAATGGATTTACATACAAGAGACAAAAGTAATCCATTTACCAAAAACATGTAAATGCATTATTTTACATTTATTAAATATCTGTGGGTTGTCTAAAAACACAACACAAACCTTTTATATAAATGCACTTTTAAAAAAAAAGTAATCAATGGAATCACTTAAAACTGAAAAAAAAAAAAAACAGCATAGACCATCATAGCTGGTTACCAGCTTTGAACAGCAATTATACCAGCAGGGTTACCAGTATACCAGCACCATGGGGTTAGCTGTTTTGGTGGTGGGATCACTTGCATTTTTTTTTTTTTGGTAACTGTCAAAATTACTTAAAATGTTCCATCATTTTTAACCATACACATACGTGTAATGTATCGATTTATATCTTTATTTGTTAATGTACACTCACTTCAATAAAACATTGTGCTTTTGTAAAATAAAGAAAATAAACAGCGCTTTCTGCCGTCTCAGTCTCCCCAAAAATCTTTTTGAAACGCGTCACTAAAATGAACTAAAATGAACACACACATATCTATATATCTATACATATATATCTATAGAAATCTTAAAGTGTCTACTTTTAAATGTAGCAAGCTTAATCAAAAATAAATGTTCTCAGTTTATGTAATCCATATGAATCTAAGGAGAGAGACAGTCTTTCTGCCACACTTCATTCACTGATAATGACCTGAGACAGGACACGCCCACACGCTGTTCATAGGGAAACAGTCAGGTTAATCTACATACAAGGCCACGCCCCCAAACACGCGCTCGCTCACACACACACAGTAGATCCGACAATATTCCTGCGTGTGTGGAAGATGTTAGGCGCTGTATAGGTTTCTGAAGCACTAGAGAATGTTCTGGACAGTGGGAGGAGTTTAGATTTACCTCAGAACAACACTGAGACTCCAACATAAAACGAAGGAGGAGAATACAGCAAGCTGTTAACATGGGTAAGTTTTTAAATCTAATATAATCCTTATTCTGATAATATAAAACTAATATTAATTTATTTTTCCTAATTTTCTCACAAGCTTTTGCCAGAGCACCGGACATAGCAGGTAATCTTAGGGCTCTAGGTCAGCATAGGTTCTCTAAGATAGTGGTACATGCTGGAGCTAATGATATACGCCTTCGTCAGTCAGAGGTTAGCAAGAGTAACTTTACAGAGGTGTTTAAAATAGCGAAGGCGATGTCCGATGAAGTAGTTTGCTCTGGTCCCATCCCAATGAGACGTGGCGACATAGCTTACAGCAGGTTATGGTCGCTGAACCGCTGGATGTCCAGGTGGTGCTCCGAAAACAACGTGGGCTTCATAGACAATTGGAGGACCTTTGAGGGCAAAACTGGCCTGTTAGGGCGGGACGGTGTCCATCCCACTCGGGAAGGTGCTGCTCTCATTTCTTGCAGTATAGCACATAGTCTCAGAAGAGGCCTAGTTAATCGGTGACAATCCAGAGCCCAGGCCAGGGAGCAGACAGACAGGCTAAACCAACCGTCTGCTAGCTGCAGAGAGTCGTCACTCAGGGTTCATCATACTGAGACTGTGTCTGTTCCCCGAGCTAAACATAAATTTAGAAAGACTCACAAAGTCTGTTTTAGTAATTTAATTAACATAGATACCACAAACTCAGATCACACTGAATGCGCAGCCGGCAACTCTGATCTGAAGCTAGGACTGTTAAATATTAGATCTCTCGCATCTAAAGCAGTTATTGTTAATGAAATTATCACAGATCAGGAGTTTGATATATTATGTTTAACAGAAACCTGGATTAAACAGGACGAGTATGTAGCTCTAAATGAAGCTAGTCCTCCTGGATACAGCTACATACACCAGCCTCGGCTAACTGGTAGAGGAGGAGGAGTCGCAGTTATTTATAACGATAATCTGTCTCTCGTACAAAAACACAGTTTTAAATCTAATGCATTTGAAGTTCTCTATAGTAACATAAAGTCAGCTCAGTCGATCCCGCTAATCATCATTTACAGACCCCCAGGGCCGTACTCGGAGTTTCTCTGCGAATTTGCAGATTTCCTCTCAAACCTTGTTGTTTCTGTAGACAAAGCGTTAATTGCTGGAGACTTTAATATTCATTTTGAGAATCCAGAAGACCCTCTGAGAACAGCATTTATGTCCTTACTGGACTCAGTAGGAGTAAATCAGTGTGTAGTAGGACCCACTCATAAAGCAGGTCACACTTTAGATTTAATATTATCCTTCGGATTAAGTATAGGAAATATAACCACAATTCCACAGTCTGAAGTTATCTCAGATCACTACCTTGTCTCGATTAAAGCGTGTTATAGTAATAATGTATGCAGCACAGCACCGCGCTTCCACCTTAAACGTACATTTACATCAAATACCGCACAGAGCTTTATCAATAATCTTCCAGAATTATCAACTTTGATTGGATCGCCATCTGACTTCACAGAACTCGAACAGGCGAATGAATATCTAGAGTCAGCACTTCGTTATAGCTTAGATAATGTAGCTCCAGTTAAAAGGAAAATGATTAGAGATAAGAAACTCGCTCCTTGGTATAATGACCACACACGTGCTTTAAAACAAACCACTCGAAAATTCGAACGTAAATGGCGCCAAACTAAATTGATAGTATTCAAAATAGCTTGGAAGGAGAGCATCCTGAACTATAAAAAAGCTCTCAGTGATGCTAGATCAACGTATCTCTCCACTCTTATAGAAAATAACAAAAACAACCCGAGATTTTTATTTAATACCGTAGCTAACTTAACTAAAAACAAGACCACTGCAGAAATCTCCACAACAACATCATGCAGTAGTGAGGATTTCATGAACTTTTTCAATAATAAAATCATAAATATTAGGCAAAAAATTCAGGCTTTGAAAACAGACAATTTAAATAATTCAGATGATCTAACCACATCACATCAGAACTTAGAACACTTTACTCCCCTTGAAGCGAGGGAACTAATTTCACTCATCTCTTCTTCAAAATCGTCAACCTGTATATTAGATCCTATACCGACACATTTTCTCAAACAGATAGTACCAGCAATAATAGAACCCCTGTTGAAAGTAATTAACTGTTCACTCAGTAGTGGGTATGTCCCCAAATCCTTTAAATTAGCCGTTATTAAACCGCTAATCAAGAAACCTGACCTTGACCCCTGTCAGCTTTCTAATTACAGGCCGATATCAAACCTTCCCTTTATCTCCAAGATTTTGGAAAAGGTAGTATCACAGCAGCTATGTTCACATCTACACAGAAATAGCATAAATGAACTGTATCAGTCAGGATTTAGGCCTCATCACAGCACAGAGACAGCACTTGTTAAAGTAGTAAACGACCTCCTATGGGCCTCTGATCAGGGTTGCGTCACTATACTTGTGTTACTGGACCTCAGTGCAGCTTTTGACACCATTGATCATAGTATTCTCCTTCAGAGATTAGAAAAGGTAGTAGGAATTAAGGGAACTGCCCTCTTGTGGCTCAGATCCTATTTGACTGATCGTTATCAGTTTGTAGATTTAGATGGTGACCATTCCTCATGTTCTCAAGTGGAGTTTGGTGTTCCACAGGGCTCAGTTTTAGGCCCACTGCTTTTTTCCCTTTACATGCTTCCTCTGGGCAACATAATTCGTAAACATGGTATTAGTTTTCATTGTTATGCTGATGACACACAATTATATGTCTTAGCAAAACCAGATAGAAAAACCAGTTTGCTAAAATTGAGCAGTGTGTGCAGGACATAAGAGATTGGATGTTAATTAATTTTCTTCTGCTTAATCCTGATAAAACAGAAGTTCTGGTCATAGGACCACAAGTAGCTAGAACTAAGCTTTCTGATCACACTGTAACTTTAGATGGCCTTTCTGTTCGATCAAGTGCAACAGTAAAAGACCTCGGTGTGATTATAGATTCCAGCCTTTCGTTTGAAGCTCATGTACATAATATCACCAGAATAGCTTTCTTTCACCTTAGAAATATTGCCAAGATAAGAAACATATTGTCACTAAATGATGCAGAAAAACTAGTTCATGCTTTTATCACGTCTAGGTTGGACTATTGTAACGCCTTACTGTCTGGTTGTTCAATTAGGTGTATAAACAAGCTTCAGTTAGTACAGAATGCAGCAGCGAGAGTCCTCACTAGAACCAAAAATACGAGCACATCACCCCTATCTTATCTACACTGCATTGGCTCCCTGTGAAATTTCGCATCGATTTTAAGATACTACTTTTGACATTTAAAGCACTAAATGGTCTCGCGCCACAGTATTTGAGTGAACTGTTAGTGTCTTACGATCCGCCACGCCTACTTCGATCAAAGAATGCAGGCTGCCTGTCAGTACCACGTATTATTAAAACTACAGCAGGGGGCAGAGCTTTTTCTTACAAAGCCCCAAAGTTATGGAATAGTCTTCCTATTAATGTTCGGGACTCAGACACAGTCTCAGTGTTTAAGTCTAGGCTAAAAACCTATTTATTTAGCCAAGCATTTTTGTAAATAGATTAACCTTAGGTAAAGGAGCAGATCTGGGGGACTCATAGACGTAGAGTATTCTGGTGAACTGGTATGTTTAGATGCTGTCCTCCCCACTCTCATTGTTCACTCAGGTTTGTTGACGGTGAGGTGATTGGTTGCTTTACATCTCAGGGAGCCCTCATGTTTGTGTTTCCTTCTGGCTCTCCCTTTTAGTTATGCTGTTATAGTTAGTCCTGCCGGAGTCTCTGCTTGCACTTTGCACTAAATATACATTCACCTATACATGCTGACTGTGACCATACCTAACTGCCATCTCTCCTTATTTTCTGTTCTCTCCTTTTCTGCTCTCTTCTCTCTCTCTCTCCCCCTCTTCTTTCCCTCTCTCTGTCTCTCTGTCGAGCTATACATGTTTCGCTCCTGAGTTGCCAGTGATCCAGACCCCTCTGCCCTCTGGAGCCGTCTAACCCATCCTGGAGTCCTGCTTCTGGTTGGAGATCTCGTCGCATGGATGCCCCGTGTGGTCTGCCTGGATTCGTATGGTGGCTGGGGATGGTTTCCATGAAGACTCTCCTGTCATCGAGTGATGCTCTGGGGACCTGTGACTTCAGTTGTTCGATAACTCAGGACCGGAATCCCCTACAGTCTACCTGAGCCTCCGGGAACAAACTGGACTCCTTTTAATTTTAAAACATCTCTTGTTATACTGAACTTCCAGTCTTACACATTATTATGCTGAGCAATTCCTGCTATCCGTTATCACCCAGATGAGGATGGGTTCCCTGTTGAGTCTGGTTCCTCTCAAGGTTTCTTCCTATTACCATCTCAGGGAGTTTTTCCTTGCCACCGTCGCCCTCGGCTTGCTCATCGGGGACAATCTTGTCATTTTGATTCATATACATTGCATAAAAACTTACTTCTTTTTATTGTGTAAAGCTGCTTTGCGACAATGTCAATTGTTAAAAGCGCTATATAAATAAAATTGACTTGACTTGACTTGACTATGTGAAACATTGTCATTTAATGTCACTTACATCGTTTGGTTAGCATAGATAACATAGATAACACTGCTAAATCATGCTAACATTCTGCCTTATGTAGCTTAGCACAAACAGGTTAGCTCACAGGTGGATAGCTAATACCTTACAGTATGTAGATTACAGATGGTTGTCAGTATCAGCTGTGGTGTAAATGTTTATAATATATTCACCCTGTTTTGGATAGCTTCATGTTATGGTAGCTATTTGGTTCAGTTTTTGGTTAACTTATTACTCTGCTATCTATAATGTTATTTAGCACAAACACTTTAGCTCCTGTTGCCTAAACATTGCAAAAGTTTGTGTTGTATTTATGCATGGTCAATAGTTATTCATGGTTATTGACAGTAATTTTATTATCATCATGCTTATGTTTCTTTTTCCCTTTTTATAAACCGTTGTGACCATGATAATGATCAGCCACCTGTTTTATAGAGACCAAATTTTATTGTTTGTGTTGGCCAATAAAGCTGAGTTTATACTGATTCTGTTTTATATTTTACATATTAGATGACAATCTTCCATGTATTCTGGCTTTTATACCATACCAACATTAGATGGGGTGGTGAACAGCATAGTATCATGGCACTATAATGCAAAATATATGCTGGTAAGCTGTGGACCAGCATCAATAAAGCATACCAGCAAAATGTATGCTGGTCACCAGCATACCAGCACCAAAACACAACATATGCTGGTATAATGTTGACCAGCTATGCTGGTCTATGCTGTTTTTTTCAGCAGGGTATACACGATTGGCAATCTATAATTGCATTTACATGTTTATGGTCTATTATGTTTTCACCCTTGCTACTGGATATTGGAAATTTCCTTCAGGATAAATAATATATATTTTTATTTATTTATCTTTTTATTTGTTATTGATTAAGGAATTGTTGTAAAAAATAATATTCAACCTTACATCATGCTGTCTGTTTAGCAAAATGTAATTTTTTTTTTTAAAGCATCAAGCACAAAGTTAATTAAACATCTAAAATACAATCCCTTATCTACTGTACATATAGTATATCCCATTATGGGATATACATTAAACCGCTTCATGCAGTTATATTAAATATGGGCATGACTGAGATTAGTTTTTGGTTTGTAGCATGCACCAATTAAAAAAATCTTTTTATTTACATTTTTGTTGTTGTTCTTTACATAATGCATTAGGGCTGCAACTAACGACTATTTTAATAGTCGACTAGTCACCGACTATTGAAACGATTAGTCGACTAATCGGATAATTATTAAATTTTTCTCAAATCTAGCATGAGATTGCTTTAATTATGTGGAAAATGAGAGTAAACACAAGAAAGAAGGGTGTACTTCAATGAAAAATGCATATTTTATTGAACTTTGCTGCTGATAGGCCCGATTCATACTAAAAGTAAATAAAAATGCCCTCTCTAAAACCAAATAATAAATATAAAATGTACAATGTACATCCAAATCAAAACGTATTGGCTTTCATGTTATTTAAATCTTATCGAGGCGAGTCAAACTCCGTTTCATTAAACTGTCCGACGTGCTTTCTCTTTAAATGTTCGTGCATCACCGAGGTGCTGCCATGATACGCAAGGACTGCTTTGCAAACCATGCAGGTAATCTTTTTATTCGCCGTATCCAGGCTAAAATGCTCCCAAACTTTAGACATTTTGGTACGCGCAGCTGCTGCGTTGGACGCCGCAACACCGCCATTTCTGTATGTTATCGCTCAGCAGAGAAGCTAATGCGCATGTGTGACTCTCGGCAGAGATTGTAATGAAGAGAGATGCCTCACTCGGTCGGAAAAAAACATGTCTGGCGACAACTTCGACAATGAAATTCATTGTCGACTATTTCCATTATCGATTTTTGTCGACAACGTCGACGAATCGTTGCAGCCCTATAATGCATACTAAAACTATTATGGATATAATTGATCAGATTCAGGGGCTTTGTAGCTAGTGAGCGTAGGAATACTGAATTTCTGAAATTTAAGGATATGTTCACAGTTACAATAACGCTAACTTCTTTGGGATTTGGGAAAAGCTGTTTGGAGGTAAGGTAAGGGTTGAAGAAAATTACTCATAGAAAATGTTTGAGAAGTACAAGATTACAAATCACTGATGTTTTTATTTAATCTAAAGCCAGTAATTGACTGTAAAACAGCAGTGACTGTAATAGGCATGAAGTAATTTTCTGCCATAATAACAGAAACAGTGAAATTTTATTGGCCTTTTATGATCTTTATAACAAAGAATGTCCTCTTCATAGGGAAAATTGTAATTCCAGCTTATTTGAGGTCAATAAGTAATAAACAAAACAACTTAATAAAATGTATACTACCAGTCAAAAGTTTGGACACACCTCCTAATTCCACGGTTCCTGATTTTTATTTCTTTCTGCACTGTTAAATAATACTGAAGGAATAGAAAATATGCAATGATCTCCTTGAGATGTATATGCTACTTCTGCTCTGTAAATCTTCATAAAACGGCTCTAATCTCAGGTGCTATTTGTTAATTGCGGATTTCTGAGGCTGGAAACTCTAAATGAACTTCTCCTCTGCAGTAGAGGTAGGTTTTGGTCTTGCTTTCCTGGGAAGGTCTTCATGAGAGACAGTTTCATCATGGAGCTTGATGGGTTTTGCAAATGTACTCGACGATACTGTTGTGACCTTCGTGTCTTAAAATAACAATTGACTGTTGCTATTGTTACTGAATTATCGTATGTTATTTAATAGTTATATAGTCCAATATTGTTCAAGAATTGTGGAAAATAATTCCAAACTTGTGACTAAACTTTTGCCTGGTACTGTATACTGCAAGAAAGGATTCATGCACATACCAGTCAAAGTACAGTGATACTGAATGCAATATCTTCAGTAAGTGTAAGAATGTGTGTGACAAGACCAGTTTATGCAGTCAGGTATGTGTTGGATTCCATAACTGCAAAGGATCAAGTGGAAATTACATTGGCTACATTGTTACTTTCCCCTTTCTATCTTTTTTAAAACATCCACTTTTAAAGTTCAGTTTATCTAATCATATTCATCAGTGTATTTGTAATAATAATAATAATTATTATTATTATTATTATCATCACGAGTCATGTCATCTGCTGTGACCTTCTACTGTCTACTCAAAATCATTATCGCTGTATCTGTTTATGTCTAAGCCAGAATAACTGCACTCTTTATCATGCAACATAGTTCAAATACCAACACGCTTCACGCTGTTTTATTGTTTACATAACACAAACTATCATGGCTATGATTAATCAAACGTACAGGCTTTGAACAGTAGAGAGAAGAGAGTGCTGTCTGTTCAGCAAAATGTACAATTGATTAAAGTTTTTGTTTGCTTGTTTTTTAAAAAGGCACCAAGCACAACCATCTAAAATACAATCCCTTATCTACTGTCCATACATATATCCCATTATGGGATATACATTAAACTGTTTCATTTAGTATTTAGACGAAGATAGAATTTAAGATTCTTGGTCTTAAGCAGGTTATGTCTGCGTTTGTTCCTTTAGACCAGCAGATGGCACTAATTTGACACCGTTACATTAGCTTCTATACCGCTTCATCCTGTATACAGGGTTGTAGGAGGCCTGGAGCCCATCCCAAGAGAGGGCATAAGGCTTCATCCATCCACAAACCAAGGACAATTTGGGAATGCCAATTAGCTTAATCGGCATGTCTTTGGACTGTGGGAGGAAACCGAAGCACCTGGAGGAAACCCACCAAGCACTGGGAAAACATGCAAACTCAATGCACACAGACCCTAGGCAGGAATCGAACCCGGGCCCTCAAGGTGCAGGGCGACAGTGCTAATCACTAAGCCATTGTGCCGGCCGCTGTTTATGATACATTATGTAATGTACCTTGGTCTATATTAAGGTTCATTAGGGAAAGTCTTTTAAAAAAAATCATGACAATTTCTTCCTCCTAAATAAATGTAGCACTAAAAGGTTAGTACAAATGGGCCATTATTTTAACAACATCGCAATCTGTTCAAGAATTCCCATAGGTATATATACAGTAAACATACACAACATCACAAGAGTTTGATATAATATAAATATTTATTTCTTCCCTTTTATATAATATTCTATCTTTACATGCATGATAAACAATTTCATTAGGTGAAAAAAAAAAGAAGAACAAAAGAGTTCAATAAATTCAAGACCAACATACACAGCGAGACGTGTACGGGAAGGAACTCATGATACGCAGCATTCCTTAATGTTTAACAGCCTTCTTATTAGATAACAGGGTAGGCTGGAGACGTTGGGATTTCTTTCCGAATGGATTATTTGATTATTTCGAGCTATTCTGTATCAATCACAGAAGTGGAAAATCACTTAAAACACTGTGTAACAGCTTCTACCTAGATTTCCAGGAGATGATGTTTAAAAATCCTTCTTTAAAAGAAGGGCAGGCCACTTTGCTATCTTTTTAAAAATGACAATCAGCCTACTAAAAGCGTGAAGCCATTTTTCTTTTGAAGGAAAGCCTCTCCAAGACCGTCATGAGACTTATTGTGTGTGTGTGTTTTTCTTCTTCTTGTTCTTACAAATAGGACAGAAAGGAGATATAGGTAAATGAAGGTCTGGCTACTGTTGGCAGTTTTCCTGAGACTCAGCAGCAAAGAGCGAATACTTCAACCGAGCACGCAGTGCGAAATCTACCGCAGAGATGACAGGGGTTTGTACAAATACAGCAAACTGAGCAGGCAGGCCTCAAGTCTTCTCTATATACAGCTGCAGTTATATACAACAGGGCACATCACAGATCATATGGACGAGCAGTGGTCAGCTCACATTCAATGCACGATGGCCAATTTTCACAGTTGCTGTGTCAGTATTTTTGTATTTTTTTCCTCAGATTTGTTTGGACCACAGCTCAAATGGAACATTTCAGCAGGGGCACCCAAGTACACTCAGGGTCATGAAGCAACGCTGAAAATGCATACGGATTCCCTTTATCATTCCATAGCTTCAGCTCATGCATAGTAAGACCAATACAGACTATACAAAGGCTACATTATATCATTTAGGCTTATTCATATCTGCACAATTATGAAAATATTAAAATCACAACTAGAGTTTTTAGAAAATACCATCACTGACTCTACTTTGGTAGAAAGGAACATCATGACGTCTAGAAATCATATAGCTTTTTCGGTACATACAGCGAATCACTTATAGTGTGAGCGGACGGCTGTGTTTTTGTGTTTTACGGTCTAGCTCTTGAAATCCGATGTCGTGTTTGATATGTTTAAGTCGTTTTATGCACGAGTTCAGTTTCCCTTGCACAGTATTCACAATTTTGGGCACGAATGAAAATGGCTGAATAGTGACCTGATGTTGGACTTGAGCTCTGGGATCATACACGTCTCTGGTCCTGATCAGACACTGTTCACTAGTTTAGTCTTTCTTTTCTTCCTCCACGACAGTGCTGTTCGTCACAGGGCAGTGCAAGCAACCTGGAGGCGCTCTTCTGCATACTTTTCTGCAGCCTCATGTAGTAAAACTCTCCAGTAATTGACAGGGGAGAGAGAGTATGCCTTGAGTATGTCTTTCTAGTCAGCAATCACTGTCAGTCTAGTACTCTGGATGATTGTGGTATCTTTGGGATTTTTTCTGTTTCACCATTCAAGAGACCATCTATTTACAATTGTACAGTACTACTGTACAAAAGTCTTGCATCGCCTCTCAATTATTCATATTTTGCTCCTTCAAAAAGCCAGAATTTCTTGTATTTTCAATGCACTCTTGAGGCTTCCTGAAGCTCCAGTGCTTGTACCTGACTAGTTTCAGAGGAATGTTTTTCGTTTGCTAAGCCACACAGTGACCTATGGATCATTCAAGCATAAAAAATAAAAAAAACATCTAACCAGTGAGAGACATATGCAGATGATGACAGACAATCAGGCGGTGATTAGTATGAGTGGTTGGAACAGACGAGAGGGGAAATGAGGTCGCTGCTGAGGTTTTTGCATAAACAACCAGTATCTTTAGGCTCTTTGCAGTCTGAAACAGTAAAACTATTGTTTTTATTTCTTTACATCATTTAATTGAATTTAATATAAAGAAATGAGAGTGACGCAAGACCTTTGCACATCAATGTATCTTTGGCAGATGGATTTGTCCAATGCAACTTAAAAGACAGAAGAGTTCACAACCTGATCTGTAGTAGAGACATACCCATTGACCGACTAATGTTTAATTTATCAGGATAATATGCATTTTTCATTAATATATTCAACTTCAGTGTGCACTTTATTCCGGTTAGGGTTGTGGTCGATCGGTGAACATTGGAAAACCAGACTGGATATCAGTACATTGTAGGATACCAAGCACACACATGCACACTAAGGATAATTTAGTGTAGCCAAACTACTTATTGGCTTGTTTTTTGGGCGCTAAAAGGAAACTGGAAGAATCTCAAAGGAAGAGTGTGTGAAACTCCACATAGTACCCCAAGCACAGGATCGAACCTGGGACCATAAAGCTCCACCACTGTGCCTCCTGAATGTTTTTCTTTTGTTTGTTTTTTGCATAACTGACTGTATGAAACTTCAATATGAGCCCAGAGCTGGTTCCAATAAACCCCACCTTGCAGTTCGAGGGCACGGAAAAATAATGAACGTGCAAAGTATAAAGCCTTTCTGCTTAAGGAAAGCCTTCAGTTAAGAATCCCGAGTGAAATCGGATACCAGGATCAGATCTAGGAACTGTTTTGCAATGTGGAGACGATGGTGTGGAAAACAGGAAACTGACATGCAGTCTGTGTTTTATACTGATTCGTGCATATACTGTAAAGGCTGTGGTACACTGGTGACTTCTGAAAGTGCGCGATTTCAGCAAGGCTAGGGAGAGCAGAAGGTTATGTGCAAAAGAATTAAATGAGATAAATCATTAACACATCAGAAACTCAACAGATCTTTAAATAAATAAATAATAATAAAAAAAAGACATACTGCTTGAAAATCGTCGCCGGCATATCCTTCCTCCAAAGGTTGACTGTGAGTACTAGAGGAAACACTCAATCCATGCAGGAAAGAGTGTGTGTGTACAAGGGCTAGAGCTGTTTCTGTATGCTTAAAGGCAAATCATTCGTTTAGGCGGATATGTTAAAACTCGTTTTCAGTTTCTACACACACACATACAATGTAACAGTCAATAAACGGAACAACGTATGGAGAGGAAGGTTGAAAATGCGAAGCGACTAGGACCACCGGAGCTGTCCTTGCTGAAAACGTTTGAAGTCAAATCCAATGCAGACCGGTTCCTCTTCTCCTCTTTCCTCCTTGAATTTCCCAGTTCCCGTCCTCTTTTTTCGTGGAGATGGGATTTGACCTCGACGTAAGATTGTGGATGTGTTTTAAACGCGATCGTGCACCGACAGTCCTGGTTCAGTTGTAGCTTTTTTGCAGGTCAAGATGAAGATGAAGGGTGGAGTCGTCAAACAGAGGGTTCTTCACCTCCATCTCGCCGGTCTGAAGAGAGAGACAGAGCGAGATTCAGCGAGACACCGCAACTAAACGACACTAGACTCTAGGTGGCATTAGATTCTGACATTGAAAAATGTCTATACACACATATGACACACAAACACACACAGAACTGCTGCTTACTGGGGCAAGTCCTGGGCATTCGTACACAGTGAAGTCGCCATCCTCGTTTTCCTCATCAGAGGTAGCTGCTGATTCAGCGATCTTGGGTTCATCCCTTTGCCTGAATAGAATAAACAACATATTATTATTTTTAGTAGTAGTATACTGAGACAATAGAAGCCCTGTAAAACAATGCATATTATGATGTACGGGTTCTGACGATTTCTGTTTAAACCACAGCATGATTGAATTATTTAATCTGATTGGCCAGAAGAAGATGTGCACAGTAGTTCCATGCACATCTGGACAGATGAGGGTCTTACTCAAGAGCGCTACAGTGGCAACTTGGTGGTGGTTGGTGGGATTTGAACCTGGGACCTTCCAGTCAGTAGTCCAAGGTCAAGGTCTTGACGGAACATCAACATTTTTCACTGAAATTATGTAAGTCAGGACCAGTGTTGGGTGTAACTTTGTAACACGTTTACTTTTTTTACTTTTTTGATGTAACGAGTAATCTAATGCGTTAGGTCCGCCATTCAAGTACTGAGTTACTTAGTTACTTTTTCAAAATCCGTTATTCAGACAATTTATGTAATCCGTGAACCAGACAGCAATCATTCCTAACCCATTAGTGTGTAAGTGTGTGTGAGAAAGTCGTCCTACAAGCCTCGCCCCCGATAACCCTCTTGTTATTCCTGCTGTTATACCCCTATCTCACCTATGTGGTTTGACTATGTGAGGACCGACGTGCGGAAAGATGGAAACCTAATCACAGCGCCGAATCTCGCGGTGACTCATGATGAACCGTACTTACGGCCACCGTGCGAGCCCAAGTAGTTGAAATAGGGGTATTAGTAGTTAACAGGTTACGGGCCAAACTTCGCTGAGTGATGATGGTAGAATAATTATAAAGGTCTTGACTAAAGCAATATGCACGAGGAAGAACAAAGGAGTTTTCATTTTCTGTAATGGAAAAGTACTCGATAGTTACATTTATCAGTAACGCAGTAATGTAACTGATTACTTTTTAAATACAGTAATTTTGTAATGTAATTAGTTACTTTAAAAAGTAACATTTCCCAAGACTGCTCAGGACACATTCTGTTCAGCCTTTCCACAATTGGGAAGGGGAAAGAGAAAGAGAGATTTACTATGAAAAAGGGTGCTGTGAGCTAATAAATGCCCTGTACATTATGTACTTAAGTAAACTTGAAGCTGAGCACTTTTGTACTTTTACTCATGCACACACGCCATTGTACAACTTTTACTTTTACTTCAGTGATATTTGCTCTCTACTTTTACTCAACCACAGGATTTGTCTACTTTCTGCCCATCGATTCAATTCATTCAGTCGATCAAACAAAGTAATACACTTTTGATCATGTTGTTATACCAAAAACAAACAAACAAACAAAAATGGCTTTGATGGTAACAGCCTTCTGCCTTGGAGGATTCATGAAACGCAGAATACAATAGAAGCAACCGAAATACCATTAAGGATATGATTAGATGAATATGAATTAGAGATTAAATACGAGGTAGTGCAGCTGCGCTGGTGATAAAGATCAACTCACTTAAGTGACAACATCTGCTGCTTCTGGTGCTGATAGTGGTACATCTGAGCACTCTGGGCCAGGTTTTTATCTCCGCACTAAAACACCAATGTCAGAATAAAAATCAACAAATCTGTTCAAATTTGCCAAACAATGTGATAGGATGTGGTTTTTTGTTGTTGTTGTTTATTTTTTCACTCACAGCTGCGCTGTCGTACGAATGGGGGCTCATCACCCCGAAGGCTGGATAGTCCACTTTCTGCGCTAAGCGAGTTCCTCTCTGCATCCTGTCACAGGAACACAATGCGAGCAGCTCATTTAGTTCGATTTGTTCAATTACAGTTCTGACTGATCTAATCAGTCACGCTCGGCTCCGTAAAAAAAACAAAAAACAAACGATGCTGTTTGCGGATGCTCATTTTGCACGTGCGAGTCAGGACGGAGGTCTTACCTCACCCAGCACACTCCAACCAAAACCAAAGTCACTGAAGCCAGCAGAAGACACACTCCTGCTGTAACTGAGGGGAAGAAAGAACACAAGAGAAAGCGAGAGAGAGGAGACACAAACAGGCCACTGGTTACTAATATGCACAGACATTCTTAATCCTTTAGAGTGCACAGGATGGTGTGTGAACAAATCTGTGTCTGATTCATTAGACTACTGTACAGCGAAACAAGTCACGATCTGTGCATCCCGCCCACTAGTTCCCACCCACTAATTTACATAATAGCATCTTCATGTTCTATACTGTACACAGGGTCACCACTTTACAATTCATTATATCTTTTGCTCTGACTTGAGTAAACTATTCATATCATATCATATATATATAAAATATCACATTTTGCTATCATTACATCACCACTCCAGGAGTACAATACCTATATAAGAGTGGTCCTCAGACGGGTAGGGCACAATGAGTGGAGCGCTCTGCATGGCTGATATCAGAGGACTGACAGTGTTGGGACTGGGGCTGGTGGCACTGGAGCTGGTGGTAGTGGACAGCGTGGTCAGAGTGTGTGTCACGGGCTGTCTGACTACATCGTAGCCGGGTGAGGATTCCGCTCTGTGGTGACTCCTCGGCTGCGACGAGTCATCTTTGACAAGAGGGGCAGCCTGAGAGGGCGCTAAGGAGCAATGCAAGTGTGTTACCAGGGACATACTGTATTATAACAATAGTCATTTTTAGACATTCGGAGGAGTCAGTGTGTGGGTACAAACACAAAACATGAGAAAAATACATGCCTTGATTTTTGTCATTATCATTATTTTTTTTTACATTGGCTGGGGCGTAAAAAAAAAGCATACAGCTAACATGACCCCATATAAGAATATATCCTGTCCAGGTTTGTTTGAGAAAGAAATACATACACGTTTGGAGGAGGAGGTACTGTAAATAAAGGGAGTTTAAGGTATAAAAAAATGTATTGAGAGGTATTTCAACTGGAGTATTATCAGACACTCTTTGTTGAATCTCTCAGACATGATTACTTTCTAAAGAAATAGTAAAATATTGGACCTTTAAAATAAGTCAAACTCCAGTGGGTCGGAGATTGGATTATGATAAAGTAATTTTAAAGTCATTATATTCTTAGCCTGCTTGGCATGTGAAGAAGTGTAT
This sequence comes from Clarias fuscus, assembly GCA_030347435.1. Classification (NCBI taxonomy): domain Eukaryota; kingdom Metazoa; phylum Chordata; class Actinopteri; order Siluriformes; family Clariidae; genus Clarias; species Clarias fuscus. Next base: position 22,883,864 of record CM059208.1, read on the forward strand.
TCCAAACATCACTAGATTAAAATCCTCCTATTCAGTAATAATATTTGCCATAATGTTTCCTTATTTAACAAAAGGATTTAATAGTTAAATAGTCACATTATTTTCATAAGTACATCTATGCTGTGGAATTAATTTCACAATTAGATTCACTGGAAGAAGAAAAAATAATACAAGCCAGCACCAAATCATCATACAGGAAGAGGATGGGTTTGTACAGCGTATTCATACAATCTGAAATTTCTTAAATCAGTTGCTTTTAGCATGCTGTCATTGCATGCTGTCAGTGGTTTCTTGATTCAACATGTCTGGCAGTGATCAGGCTTGGGCAAGGCAAGAGAAATTTAACTCGGCTTTACAAAAAAAATGTCACTTTTTTCACATTTAGCCAAGTAGGTTTGGACAGCTTTGTTGCTTAATAAATGAAATCATCATTTAAACTGCATTTTGCATTGACTCAGGTTATCTTTGTGTAATATTAATTTGTTTAATATGAAAGACATTATAAAATAATGAGTGGATTTCGAATAATAAAAGGTGTTACCTGTGTGTTTTATCTCAGACTCCCTGTGTTTGGTTATGATTGAAGAGAGGAAGTCGATCTCTTCATCTAGTTCAGGACGCATATCCACTTCTTCTGTATATTAGAAAGAAAGATGTATTTGTTAAGTAATTTGGCAATAAAGACTTGTGCATAAAATTTGGTCATATACTGCACATTACATGCGATTATCACTCTAAACTCCAAGACATTTTATCCATCTTGAGGACCAGGAAAAAAAAAGCAGATGAAGCTTCATCCTAACTTTTGAGATCTTGGATTTATAAGAGGAAATGAGGTAATGGGGGCAGGGGGGGCTGGGTGGTTAACATGTTGGACTGCTGACCAGGAGGTCCCCAGTGCGAGCCCTCACGTGGCCGGGTTGCCACTGTTGGACCCTTGAGCAAGGTCCTTTCCCCCCTACGTACAGTACCTATAAATAACCTCCATCACAGAACCATCCATCCACACGAAGTAATGTTATAAATAGTTTACTAGAACTTCTACACCAAAACATATTGCTCAATGGTACTAAAGAGCAGAAAAGCTATATGTAAAAATACTTCAGAGATTGTCCAAACCTGATCTATAGTATATACTGATTTGTATACTGATACAAAAATAGTTTAGGCTATTATAGATGATACTTTCTACATGTAAGGGGGACAAAACAGGTCATATCTACAGTATATGTGTCCAATTTAATATACTGTAGATCTATGGAGACTTTTATAAGGACTATACAATAGCTGATATTGAAAGGCAACATTGGATTTAAGAGACCAAAGGAGGGAATAAATGAAAATGCTGCAAAATGTGTGTGTGCGTGCGGGAGTCGCGTGCTGATGTATGCACAGTGTGTGTGTGTATGTGTGTGTGTGTGGGTGGATAAGGCAGCATGCCAGTCCCGCAGTGCTTCTCTGTCTACGTGAGAGTTGGCTTCTGGGGGAGGAGCCTCATCAAAGTCATGAATGAAAATCATTGCCATGGCAACTGATGGGCAGGCGGAATAAATTCACACCAACGATGCAGCAGACTGAAGAATTGAAAACAAAATCAGGAGAGAAACGTCTATCAATCCAAGTCACTACTGGAATGCATACAGAATGTATCAACCGTTTTTCCAACAGACAAATTTATTATTCCACATTACTTCTTTAGCTTTCCAAAGCTACTGATTTTTTTTTTGTTTCAACTACAATGTAGTTTGAGGTTTCACCAAGTTGTCTTCTTTGCGTAATGTCTCTCATTACTCATTAAGGTTTAACAGTCGGCCAGAACAATGGTATCGGTGTAGTGTCCGTAACTTTTTAATATTAAAATCTTTCAATGATCTTAACTGTCATTCTGATTAAACTTAGCTGATTTAGATTTCACATGAAAAGACGTAAACCTGAAAAAGCATATTATTCTAAAATGCAAAATTGTTAAGGTATTGCAACGTGAATTTGACATGGTTATGGACACTACAGAGTTTTTTTTTTTTGGGGGGGGGGGTCCTTAATTTTGCACAAAATGCATTAATTTAAGCAACAATTTTATGCTTCTGGAATATGCTTCGAAAGGCTTACACCAATATTAGTATTAATACACAAAGAAAAATGATTAATTTCTATTCTTCTATTCTATTTTATTATTGTTTCTATTCTATTTTATTATTGTACAATATTACGATAAGAAAAATGGACACTTTTGAGGGACTTATAATTTCTTCAAAACAGCTTAAGTTACCATCTTGAAAATTGTAAATCCATCTTGCAATCCATATATCGCTAAAATCGACGACTAAATCGATTTCCCTACAGTAATTTAAAAAAATGTATACAGTATTTGAGGTGGTCATACTGTATGTTGCAGTTCCTCTATAATCCTATAGGGGGTGTGCTCTAAACTATTCACACACTTGCATGTGTGATAGAAGCAAGTTATTTGCTAAGTTGGTTTAGAATTATAACAAACTCAAAAAAAATATTATTTAGAATCAGAATAATGGTACAAAAACAGAATCAACAACCTAGGTATCACAGTAGTAGTTCAATGGAATTATAAAAAAAAAATGAACTCATGGAACAGGCCTGGACAAAAATGATGGTACCCCTAACTTAATAGTTTGTTGCACAACCTTTTGAGGCAATCACTGCAATCAAACGATTCCTGTAACTGTCAATGAGACTTCTGCACCTCTCTGCAGGTATTTTGGCCCACTCCTCATGAGCAAGCTGCTCCAGTTGTTTCCGGTTTGAAGGGCGCCTTTTCCAGACAGCATGTTTCAGCTCCTTCCAAAGATGCTCAATAGGGTTGAGGTCAGGGCTCATAGAAGGCCACTTTAGAATAGTCCAATGCTTTCCTCTTAGCCATTCTTGGGTGTTTTTAGCTGTGTGTTTTGGGTCATTGTCCTGTTGCAAGACCCATGACCTGCGACTGAGACCCAGCTTTCTGACACTGGCCAGCACATTTCTCTCTAGAATCCCTTGATAGTCTTGAGATTTCATTGTACCCTGCACAGATTCAAGACACCCTGTGCCAGATGCAGCAAAGCAGCCCCAGAACATAACAGAGCCTCCTCCATGTTTCACAGTAGGGACAGTGTTCTTTTCTTCATATGCTTCATTTTTCCGTCTGTGAACATAGAGCTGATGTGCCTTGGCAAAAAGTTCCATTTCTGTCTCATCTGTCCATAGGACATTCTCCCAGAAGCTTTGTGGCTTGTCAACATGTAGTTTGGCATATTCCAGTCTGGCTTTTTTATGATTTGTTTTCAACAATGGTGTCCTCCTTGGTCGTCTCCCATGTAGTCCACTTTGGCTCAAACAACGACGGATGGTACGATCCGACACTGATGTTCCTTGAACATGAAGTTCACCTTGGATCTCTTTAGAAGTCTTTCTGGGCTCTTTTGTTACCATTCGGATTATCCGTCTCTTTGATTTGTCATCAATTTTCCTCCTGCGGCCACGTCCAGGGAGGTCGGCTACAGTCCCATGGATCTTAAATTTCTGAATAATATGTGCAACTGTAGTCACAGGAACATCTAGCCGCTTGGAAATGGTCTTATAGCCTTTACCTTTAACATGCTTGTCTATAATTTTCTTTCGAATCTCCTGAGACAACTCTTTCCTTCGCTTCCTCTGGTCCATGTTGAGTGTGGTACATACCATGTCACCAAACAGCACAGTGACTACCTGGAGCCCTATATATAGGCCCACTGACTGATTACAAGATTGTAGACACCTGTGATGCTAATTAGTGGACACACCTTGAATTAACATGTCCCTTTGGTCACATTATTTCCAGTATTTTCTAGGGGTACCATCATTTTTGTCCAGGCTTATTCCATGAGTTTATTTTTTTAAATAATTCTGTTGAAGCATGGTTGAAAAGCAATGTCTGACTTTCATTGGTTAACATTCATAGAATTCTTATTTATTATTACTTTTGTCAGATTAAAGATATTTCTGTGACCATTATGAGTTTTTCTTTCATTGACCGAAGGGTACCAACAATTTTGTCCACGTGTGTATATCGGGTGGTCGCTGGTGATTCACATCCCTAATTGTTATTCAATCCAGGCTTTTTACTCAAATTTTTTTGGTGGACTTCGCAGTCTAGAACTCACCAGCATGTTTTTCTTCGCCTGTTTGACATCTCTGCTCCGCTATTGATTTTCTCGAACACGATCCCGACTGGTCAGTTCTTAAAGTACACATGTATTCATACGCATGTTGGCTTGTGCTTGTATCTATTTGCTAACTACCTAACCGGTCATTACATCATGTCAGCCTCTACTTCATCCTTAGCAAAGTCAATTAGGTGTCCAGGCAACCAAAACATGAAACCGAGCAACACATTAGCACATTCACTTGTGCTTTACGTGAGCTAATGGATTTATGATACGTCCACCGCAAACTGGTGTAAGAACACACAACATTCTAATCACATTTGATTTCGCTCATCTGTGCCAGAACCAGGATTTATAGCTTAGTACCAGATGACAAATTTGTAATAAAATATCACAAAACAGGCAAAAACATTTTTTTTAACTAACCAAATGTATTTATAGCTTGTATAAATAAATAATAAATAAATATAACGGTGGCATGGCGGCTTAGTGGTTAGCACAGTCGCCTTGCACCTCCAGGCTCCAGGATCGATCGCATGTTGTCCCTGTGCTTGGTGGGTTTCCTCTGGGTACTCCAGCCTAAAAAGACCTGCAGATTGGTGTTTCCAAATTGCCTGTAGTGTGTGAATGAGGGTGTGAGTGTGTGTATACATGTGTGCCATGCGATGGATTGGCACCCCATCTAGGGTGTACCCCGCCTCATGCCCTGGGACTCCAGGCCCCCACGACCCTGTATACAGGATAAAGCGGTATAGATGAGGAAAGTGAGTGTGAGTCTTCCAAAACTCACAATTTTTATTTATCCATTTATTTTTTAGATACATTTTAAATAACGTTTTTCCCAATTACAATTGTTTAGAAAAATTATTCAAAAATTTATTTGTGATGAGATTGTTTTTAGATGTTCAATTGCAAGACCACATTGACCATTAAAAAAATTAATTTCTTCCTCTACATCCTCTAAAGCATGCACTAATACACGCCATAACCATTTTTATATAACCTGAAACATCTTTCGCCAGCGTGATGAACTCTGATGATGTCTCATGGGCTGATTAACGTGTTTGAAGATCATGCCTTCAATCCTGAAGCAATCTCAAAGTCTCCTTACTGAATGCACGAAATGGACAGAACAACAGACTGACTGAGAGATGGAGCTGGACGGATTGCTGACTCTTTACCGCTGCTCTGTTTATTAGCTCTGCTGCGTATTGATCGCACGTCACGATCGCTCCTGCTGTAACTCACAAGATCACAGACAGCCTGTACCTCTTTTTCACGAGCTTGATTTGTGCAGAGAGCTGTGTTTCGTTTATTTACTCCCTCCGTAAATAGTATAATCTTTCTCAAATTTACAGACTTACGATGAAAAAGAGCTCGGGTTCGTTAAAAGCGATTTCCTTTCGCATCGCTTGGCGCTGCAGTGCAGAATGCTGCGTTTGATTTATTCCTCCTCCCTCCCTCGCGTCTCCTGTTGCATCGTGAATGCTGCGTGGGTGAGATAGAGGAGGAGTAAATGATGCGAGACGAGGCAAGAGCCTGGCGAGGGAGACTTGAGGAAGGAGATGGAGAGAGAGGGAGGATGTAGAAGGAAAGCTTGTAGAAAAAAAAAAGAATGAAAGGAAAATGGAGAATACGCTGCTATGTTTGAGCACTGAGAATGAGTGGGTGGTCATCATGACTAGAGTGGGATTCAATGCTGAGTCCCCACTTGAAATACAGACAGCAAATTACTGACCCCAGAACTATTGGCCTCCAATCATCATCATCTCTCCTGTGACTCAAATGTTCGTCATCGTACGCTCTCCTAAATCCCCATTACCCATAAATTACTCCTAATACCAGTGTGTACTTCAGCCATGCAATCACGCAGACTATATGAGAGATGAAATTGGTGTTAGTGAGAAATCCCAATTTTGCCTAAAGTGGGAGCTCGGGTGACTACGCAGCTGCTTAGCTCAATGGATGCCAAAGAAAAAATGAGTCAGTACTAAAAGCATGTGGTTACAATAATGACAGTATGTACTGGACGTGACTGAGACGCGGATCATCAGGAGGATGACGGTAACAAAGAAGATAATGATCATGATAATGAAAAGCTTATACACATATTACAGGAAAAGTAAGGATTTACGCATCACATATTGTAATGGCTCATGATTATTAGACTAATATTCCTTTGTACATCTATGCTGCTGCTGAATTCTTGGTTCTAATTGGTCAGAAGGATGTAGAGCACGGGTGTTGAATAAAAATTTAAGAAGGTCCGGTCAATAAAGTTTCGTTTCTGTTTCTTCTGCACATTTCGTCTATACACAGTAAACTGTCGCACTGGTTGGCTCTGTTAAGTGATGTAGTACAGCCACGCCCACCTGAAGGAAATATTAATTATCCTGGTTTATCAGAAAAGCATCAGGATCCGGACAGAACCGTCACTCGGTCCGGATCCGGACCACGGTTTGCCATTTTGTGATGCCTACAGTATATTAGTTTCTACAGTAGGCATCACAAAATGGCGAACCGTGGTCCGGATCCGGACAGAGTGACGGTTCTGTCCGGATCCTGATGCTAGCTGTAAGGCTAGTTCAAGCTACAAATGCTTATTGTTATATTTTACCAATTGTATAATAATAACTATAAATGCTTATTTAGCAATTTTTGAAAGGAATCTCCAGTGTCAGTGATTTGATTGAAATAAAATTAAGCCTAATTAAAGTCAAAAGTCTTTGTCGTTTCTCAGTAGCATGACAAGATGCATTATAACCCTGAATTAATGTGAAGAAAGAGAAAGACTAATGTAAATAATAAGCTGTTCTGTGCATGTGGTTCTTTAATACATGAATATAGATATAGTGTAATTGAGGACTGAAAAAAGGAATAAAAACTTTTTTGTATTGAAAAAATAATCAGCTTCAGGATGATAACAGTAAATTCTGGCAAGGAGTATTTGGACCGGCTGTTCCTTTAAGATGACCAATAGCACTAGGATTTTCGAAATAAAACGTTAGAACGCTCTTTCATAGTAATGCTTTAACTACAGTACCATAAGTTAAAGCAGCTGAACATATCACAGGGGCTTCATCTATTCCCAAGGTGTAAAATGTCACCATTTCGAGTTTGAATTTCAAATTTCTTGCTGTATCATGTCCGGTTGTTGAAATATGGCCAGTGTGAGTTTGTTCATGAGTAGGGCCCTGGGAAACTCTGTTGAAATCTTAATTTTAGAATAAACTGTGATATAGAAAGTAAGAGGGAACCCTCAGCCTCATTTTGACACCGGGATTTCCCAGCGACCCCTAAAACTAATGCTACCGGCAGCTCTGTTTTATTGCGAAACCGATCATGTCTTTCTACCACAACTTGAGTAATCAGCTTGCATAGATGTTCATTAAAGTGCTTTAAAACAATGTTTAGGATTAAAACTTTCTCAATCATGCTGGAGGAAGTATTTATTAAGCCGCTTTGCCAAAATTAAAGATTTTAGGGTAAACTGTGGGACTAAAACCTGACTTGATATGATGGGTCACAAATGTTGTTGTCTCTACCACTTTATCCTGTATACAGGGTCGCGGGGGCCTGGAGTCTATCCCACAAGACACACACTACCGGCAATTTGGGAATGCCAATTAGCCTAATCTGCATGTCTTTGGACTGTGGGAGGAAACTGGCGGACCTGGAGAAACCCCACCAATCACTGGGGAGAACATGCAACTCCACGCACACAGCCCAGAGGCAGGAATCGAACCCGAACCCTAGATGTTCAAGGCAACTGTGCTAACCACTAAGCCACCGTGCCGCCAGGTAATAAATGTCTTTAAGATTAAACCACCAGGCCTGGATGAAAGAAAACTTTAGTAAAACGCACTGACTGAGTTACTTACTGATGTGGTTCCGTCTCCTGATCACACACTTCCCTCTTTTGTTCTCGATGAGGGGAGTCAGACAGGGGCCACAGTGGGACGAGCCAGGCTGGCAAAAATGACGTCCTTCACGGGCACAGTCCAGGTTGCGGGGGCACTGGCTCATTGCTGAGACACAACACACAACACACACACACACACACACACACACACACAAAGAGACAGATCCATATAAGTAAAGCTTTGAGCTGTCAGTCAACGTCACAAAAGAACAATGAAGCAGACGGCTTAGTACATTAAGTATGCGGAGATTATGCGGCCTATTTATTATGCAATAAAAGGAGACAAGAAAAATCAATCGACTTTATCGAGGAATCTATTCTCTGACGCAAGAGCTTCTCAGTCCCACATTGTTCTCGGAAATCTGGAGAAAATAAACAGTGACCAAACACTAATGAATAAATTCAGACCGTCCAGGGTAAACAAATGCATGATGCACCACGTTAGCTCACTACCAGTGTAGCGAAGCAAAACAAATATTACAAAACAGTTAGATCACACTGGCATAGTACAATGCACAGCAGCTGTAATGTTAAAGTAAGGTCTTATTTTATATTCAACATCATTCAGGAGCAGATAGAAACCTGAAAAAAACAAGCCAGCTGTGTGCCGTGCACCGCATCAATAATTAAAACTGTTCGCACTGACTGTTTAAAACACATGCCCTTTTTTGTTCCTACATTTTCTTTATAATGCAGAATGGATTTTATTACATTTAAAGCTACAGTAAGTGACGTTCCTACTTTGCTCACACAAGGACAGAGTACTATGGGCATCTCCTGGGGTTTGGGGTTACTGTCCTTCTATCTCAGGACGGGTTTCCTCTGATTTTCCAGCTTTCTCCAACCTTCCAATCATTTCAGATTCCATGAGGTTGTGAATGGGTGTGTGAATGGGTGTGTGAAAACGTGTGTATGATACACTGAGATAGAAATATGTACCATGGAGGGCACAAACTTTCAAAACCAACTTTCTAGTACTCATCCTGTACCACTGATTCACTGCTATGTGACTTCACAACAAGTTACATCATAACAGGAACGAATCCAAACCCCACAGGTAAGATTAAAATAATGTTTTTTTTGTTTTTCTTCAGAACATTACGTCAAGGTAGTTTTTTACTGCCAGTAAACTTTCCGACAACTAACATCTTTCTGAAGGACACACCGAGGCATTGGGTATCTCGCCATCAAAGCAGCGTTCTGTGACAGCGGTCACGGTGATGTCACCTCGCTAACGTGCACAGTGTGTGAACAGGTGGGATTGCAGATAGCACAGCAGGCCAGTGTGAATAAACACCCTCTGATGAAATATCATGTCTCAGAGGCAGGAACCCAGGACTAGAGTCTCCACGCTGGGCAAGTGGGAGGAAGAGATCTGCCAACAACCAGCTGGCGTGCGAGCTCCACGCCACGAGCTGAGTGTTTTTCTTACACTTCTCCACCGAGCAAAACATCTAACCAAGACGGTGCCGGAGTGTGGAGGAGTGTGTGAAAGTTGAACGTGCAGTTAAAGCTGCTGCTTGCATGCAGAGCGAAGTGCATAATTAGCATTAGCCGAGCTATCGATATTAACCCTTGACTTGCACCTGTGAATGTCTTGCTCCTCGAGTGCCTTGGCTGCAGTTGCCATAACGACTGCCATGGCAACTGAGAGCGCATGACATCATCAGGTGTGAGTCACCAGGGTGCAGGGGGTGCAGATGTTTTTTTGGGACAGATTGCTATTAAACAGGAAAGAAAAGAAATTAATTTAACCTAATTAAAATGGAAAAGATTTTTCAGAGTATATCATTGAAAAGGGGCTTATGTTTCGTAGTTTGTACACGAAAAAATACAATATCACACATACCAGTTAAACGAACCAGTTGTTCTTATGAACTGAATAATCTATGTACTTTTGTTTATATTAAATTATTAATGCACTATTATGAATTATGAATTATTGTAACATTCCGCTCAGAGCCAACCAGTTTAAGTATATAACACGGCACATTATAAAATATTCAGTACATGTATGTACATTTAAAAGCTAAGCTGATGTATTAACATAAAAATATATATATATTACAGCCATCAACAGAAAATGTTTCAATGTTCAAACAAGCTTTACAAAAATGATGCTGGCAAAACATATATACTGTAGAATAATTTGGGGAAATATTCTGATTACCACAAACATACCCTAACGTTAGCTAACTAACAAGTAATAAAAAATAACAATGCTCTTATTAAAAAATAATTGGCTATGTGGAAGCCAAAAAGTTGATTGTTTATATTATTGACTGGAATATTTTCTTTTAACAACACACCCCTTACTATATAATTTTATTTATTTACTTATTTATTTATTTATTTATTTATTTATTTATTTTTAAGTACTATTTATTTATTTATTTTATTTATTTCTTTATTTTGATGTTTGATTTAAATGTTTTTTTAATGAATCACACTTCAAGTTTTTTAGTCGCATTTAATGACGTGTGAGAAGTTAGTTCCTGTTCCACTTATAGCACCTAGACAGACTGTCGATTCGATTCGACAGCACTATTGTTTATCATGATAAGCAACTCTGTTTATTACCATTTTTAAATATTAAAAACGGTTTAAATTATCCAATAAGTATTGAAATGCTTTAGAATTTTTTTCCTAATGTTTTTTTTATGTCATATCTTCCAACCACCCATAACCTACAGTAAAAACAAGTGATATTCTTACCAAATGTGGAAAACGTCAAATAAAAAACAACATATAGATATATAAGAATATAATGCTATTTAACAGTTGAAACACATAAAATCTGCATAGTCCTCCAGGTTTGTTTAGACGTCATGGCACACCATCTGCGTTGAAAATATTATACTCATGATCAGAGTCTCAGCTTTGAGGCACAGGATGTGATCTGATTACTGAGAAGTAATACCATATCCTCTATCAAATATGCATTTTTAAAAATGAGATGTCATCTTAAAATACAATGTACAACATTGGACGTCAGGTCATCCTTACAAAATAACCTTTTCAGAACCATATGCAATGTTCTAGCTTTCTGATGCTGCTAATACCCAAGCTAGCTATTTAGCATTTAGTGACAAACCCCACAGTAACATTAGCAAAGTGTTTCATGTGAGTCTTGGCTATAATTATGCATAGCTAAGGTACTTTAATGCTAGCCAGCAGATTTAACAGGCTATATTTTCCATTTTAAAAAAACAAAAAACAAATTAATAAAAATATTTTCCACAGTATCCAAGTGTCAAATTTTTACCTCAGGATTACTGACATCATCAACTCAGCTAGTTAGCAAAAGGTATTTCTTTTCCTCATTGCTAACTGAAGCTGAAGTAAACATTCAATCCTGCTGGCAGAGATTTAGCAACAAGAAAGTTCAAGATAATAAATAGATATTTGCTAATTCCTTCTAGAAGAATTCCTTCACAGCTAGTAGTGATTAGGACTATAGGTATAAAATTGTCCAATATGTTTAGGTGTGCTCTTTCATATTCAACATTTTATTAATGGTTAAAGCAGTTTCACAATTATCGTCCTTTAACTGATGTTAACCAGCTGAGTTCAAGTACTTTCATTTTACACAAGCAGACTGTATAAAATTTCTTCTGAAGAAATTCCGTAGTCCGTCCATACAGTATATATTGAAATTATAGATGTGTTTATACAAAACTCTAACAAAAGCTTTGGCTGTTTTGCTCCAACCTGAAGTACACTTTTGCTTGATTTTTTTTATTTAGTTAAACCCAACCTGTAATGATAAATAATGGCTCGAATTTCACTTCGCAGGTCAGACGATTGAAGGTGACAAGTCCTAAGCCTAACACTTAGTTACACACATGCAGCCAGCCACCCACACACACATTAGATCCAGAAAAGGTCAGATAAGCCAGAGACGGTCTGGCCGAGGATCAGCTGAAACTCAAGGTGACCTGGACATGGTGGTCACAACATGCACATTATCTGATTCAGAGTGATGGGTCATATGTGGGATCAACACTTTCTTGGCCATTCACTGCCACACAATAATAAAAAGGATGGACTTTCTATTTGGACAGTTAATTCTGGTAAGTTACAAGTGCTATACTAACATCATAGACAGGTTATTTTGAAGAAGAAGAAGAAAAGGTCTGTATGATGAAAAAACACAAGTAAAAAGTTTACTTGTGAAACAATGTTTTGTTTTGTTTTTTAGTGATTTATTTTCTACATTCTAGTACTGTACCATAGTGGAGATTTCAAAACTATGAAATAACACATGTGATATTGGGTAACTAAGGAACAACAACAACAACAACTACATTTTAAGACATGAAGGTCAGTTGTTATGGAACAGTTCTTACAAGAACATTATTGTCAAGTGCATTCGCAAAACCCTTCAAGCACCATAATGAAACTGGCTCTCATGAAGACCTTCCCAGGAAAGCAAGACCAAAACAGACCTCATTTACCAGCCTCAAAAATCACCAATCAACAGCATCTCCGGTTAAGACTGTTATGAATGATATAAAGAGCATAAGCAGCAGACACATCACAATGTCTACTCTTTTTAGATTATTGCATATTTTGGATGCCTTCAGCATTGTTGTACCATGTAGAAAGAAATTTTAATCATGTAAAAGTGAGTAGGATTATTTATATTAATTGACATAAAATAACTCTATAGAATGGTTCTACCCAAACTGGTCTCCATCACAAGCGATGAATTTGCAGCATCGTTGAACCCAACTCTCGAATCTTTGAAAATCCCCTAGGTCACAATTGATGGTCTCCCATTGCACTACAGAAAGTTTATGGATATGACACATTGACAAGAGCAACGTGCACAGATGGATGCAGAAGATAAAAGAAGAGGACCATTTGAAGACCATCAACTACGACAAACGCTATTTTCAAAGAGGATTTGAGATTTGGGTTCATCGATGGCGTTAAAGGATGGCTTGTGATGGAGGCGATATTGAGTAGTATATATATATATATATATATAATGTTTATATATATGAGCAATATTATTAATACTAATTAAGTAATACATTCCTCCGTACAATACATGGGCAAAAGTATGTGGACAACTTTGACATTCATATGTGCTTGCTGAATATCCCATTTCAGATATAGTCCTTATTTACTGTTATAATAACCTCCACTCTTCTGGGAAAGCTTTCCATTGTTTTGAGCATTGCCATGTGGATTTCCGTTCAGCCACAAGAGCATTAGTGATGTTACGCACTGAAGCTCGGCGAGAAGGACTGATAAGCAGCCAGAGCTAGATTTCATCCCCAGGGTGTTCACTGAGGTTAAGATAAGGGCAGCTCTGTGCAGGCCACTTAAATGTTTTTTATATAACCTTGACAAACCATGTTTTCATGCAGTTTGCTTTGTGTGCAGGAGAACTGTCCTTCTGGAACAGGTTTGGGCCTCTTACATTAAAAAATATTTACTTACATAAATTATCTTGAAGATTTATACACAAAACTAATTTTTGGGTAGATTTGAAAGCCGTATAAAAGATATAATTTTAATGAATATTTTCAGGTTCTACATAAATATCAGTGTTATGACATGTTATAATCTACCCCCTGTTTTACTATCTACACAATCAGCATGCCAAATGAATGCAGAAGTCGTGTGGCCACCATCTTGTGTACGCACAGTTAAAAGCAAACAAAAACCAGGCGTAAAACGAGCACAGAAAGAATGGACTTTCTGTTCTCGTGAGTCACCCTTCCTTCACACTGACCACCCATTCACTCTGATGTACTCATAGAGGATCTGCACTTATTTCACTAAAGAGACAAGTCACACACATTCAATTTTGTTAAAAAAAAAAAAAAAAAAAGATGAAGAAAAAAAGAAGGGTAACACTGTGCCTGCATACCAAAAGAGGATGAATGAAAAAAGCTAAATATGGAATAAATAATCCTATCTGCTCTTATCGTCTGTTTAGTACTGTTGAGTCACTTTATAGAGATGTGTAATTCTTTTAAAAATAGAGCTACAGTACATAATAGACCCAAGTGTTTTTTTCTCTGTTCAAAATGGCTGCGTATGACTGACAAACAGTTCATGGGAACAAATGATTCTGTAAGGTTTTATTGCCTAAACTAAAAAAAAAACTAAATAGAAAAAAAAGGAACGGGGAGAAAAAAGAGGAGGAAAAGGAGGAAAGCACAGTGTGTTTGAAAAATGTAAAAATCTAATCATGTGATTTGACGGTCTAATCAATAACATAATTATGCTAAAAGTAATGACGTCTAAAAAAAATAAATGGGCGCCTCACGTCATAGCTCAATATAAATTGCTGCTTTTTTCCGTAATGGGAAATGATCAATGAATCATGATGTGGGTCAGTGCATAAATTCTCATCCCTCTGGTGTAAAATACCTGTCACCTACCTAATTAACTTTAGTCTATTCTAATAAAGCCAGTAATCAACAGTAGATCCAGTCTCCGTGTTAAAGTGTCTACAGCGTACGCATTCCACCCAAAGAACGGAAAAAGGACATCTAATAAAAATTCAGGAGCCTAAAAAAAGCAAGCCAAGAGCAAGAGCTGTCACCAGGAATAGCGATCAATGTGAAAAATAGAGAGCCTAACTATTTCAGCCCTGTCATCTGGTCATATTTGTGTCTGCTTCCTGAGCCACTTGGTATTTTGGTATTAATGCGTGACCCCATTTATCTTGTTAATCACAATGGGAGTGAATAGCCTGTCAGATTTCCAATTTAGCCACGAGCTGACTTTGTCAAGTGCTTCTTTATAAAGAAACAGATCTTAAATGGGAACCAGAGGTTCTGAATTTGAATATGACTAACGTTTTTTGCCACCAGCATATCTGCAAATGATTGTTTACTGTCTGAAAATCTGCAGCAGCCGAGCACTGGATAGTAGTATAACGTGTACCTGCATACAGTGTGTTACATATTCAAATCATATTTATGAGTAAATATTAAAGATCAAATTTGATTTATTTTAAAACATTAATCACTTCTTTGTCTTGTGTACTTAATGTGAAGAGGACATCATGAAGGGTTTCGGAAGGATGAAGTCACCTTTCTGGACTTAAATTTCCTTTTTGATTCTATACTAACCATTACATAATGAGTGCACCAGACCTTGAGGTGGCGCTAGTAAAATGTCTTAAAAATTTCCACATCTACTGGAAGGAGAATATTGGAAATAAACTGGCTCGGCCATACCTTGTTTGAAACGAGCGATCACTTGAATAGTCATGTACCATGTTCATCCTACTGCCATGAGCCAGATAAAGCAATTTAATACACTTTGATATAATATTGTTAATGGAAACTAGCCAATTGTTGCCTCCGTATGAAGTATTCTAAGGACTTGAGATGGAATATGAGTCATGAGAAACCATTATTGCAAGCCAGAACCTTTCATCTTCCTTAGATTCTATGCACGAAACTGAAAAACATGCATGAATCATTACAGGAATGTAAGCAATTTCATTAAAATTCAGAAGGAGAAGTACTATTTCTTCATCTCTCTACAGAAATGCAATTATGTACAAAGGAGAAAAAACTACAGAAGTACTTGAATGTATTTTAAAGGCCCATACTGTACAATTTCTTTAACAAGATAACACAAGTCTCAGCAGTCCCCTGAAATGCTTCAACTGAAATACCCCTCAAATACCTCATGCTTCTTATGTTTCACTCCTCACACAAATGCACTGTTTCAGTGTCTATGTAAATGAGCTATTGCTGAGCCACTGGAGGATATCTTCTCATATGAGGTCACTATAGAACAAAAATATATTTGGTATTTGGAATGTATACAAAAAATAATAAAAAGTGAATTTTACATAATAGGTCCCCTTTCGAATAGTTTGTATTTTTTATTCCAGGGGTCACCACCAACAACACTGTTGGGTTCACAAAATCTGGCAAAGGTTTTATGCTGAATGCCCGTCCTGTCACAACCTTCCTATTTTCTAACCGAGCTTGGGAACAGCACTGCATGCAGTTGCTGGGTTTTATGAGGCATAGTTTTGTGTTTTTAAAGACGCAATAAACCAGAGTGGTGGTGGGGCTCAAATACCTGACCCACCGATTAGCAACCCAGAGCCTCAACCTCCTGAGCCACCGCTGCTCCTCCTTTAAACATATTGTAATTTACAGTATGGTGCACGATTATTGCAACAAAAAAAATGATGGCGTAAAACAATGTAATTACATAATAAAAATAAACAATAAAATATGTTCAAGTATTAGGACTGCAGGAGAGGACTACTCAGCATTGCTCTGTTTTATAATCATACAGTACGGATTATTGCTTGTGAAATCATTGCTTACATAGCACAAGTTGCCTGTCAGACTTAGTCTTCTTCCACTATATTCAACTTAGAAAGGGTTAAATGAAAACACTTAGGCGCAGCAGTTACGACCCCGCCCAATCATCCTGAGATCGTAAGTTCGAATCTTAAGTGAGCCGGGAGCCTAGAGAGAGCTGATTGGCTAAGCTCTCTCAGAGGGGAGGGATGAGAAGCACCCTAGCCAATCTTGAGTGGAAGGAGAAGGAGCAGTTGAGTCTTTGTCCCTGGTTGCTACTAGTTGTAGCCTTAAAGAGGGAGTACTATAATGAAGATTGGGAAATGGCTACAACTAAATTAAAAGAAAATCATCAAAAATTTCAATAATAATAATAAAACATTAAGAATCTGACATTTCCTACTATATTATTCTAAAACAAACTAGAATTGTTACTACACTGACTAAAAGTATGTATGTATGGATTTTGATCAAAAGGGAAAGTTATAGCATTTTAAAATCTACAAAAGACATTACTGTGAGATTTTACATAATTACAAAGGGAAATCAATTCTCACTTTAATTATTAGCATTAGCCACATCAGTCAGTTGCATCACCTGAGGTAAAAGTCACTCATGACATTTAAACATGAGCCTCATGCTACTGTCATCTCTTCCCCCTGCTAATTTCTATTATGATAGCAACAGCGCTGAAGTAATAATTAAAAAAAACAAAAACATTTTCAAATCAATTTGGTAAATTATACACACGTGGACAAAATTGTTGGTACCCTTCGGTCAATGAAAGAAAAACTCACAATGGTCACAGAAATAACTTTAATCTGACAAAAGTAATAATAAATAAGAATTCTATGAATGTTAACCAATGAAAGTCAGACATTGCTTTTCAACCATGCTTCAACGGAATTATAAAAAAAAATGAACTCATGGAACAGGCCTGGACAAAAATGGTGGTACCCCTAACTTAATAGTTTGTTGCACAACCTTTAGAGGCAATCACTGCAATCAAACGATTCCTGTAACTGTCAATGAGACTTCTGCACCTCTCTGCAGGTATTTTGGCCCAATCCTCATGAGCAAGCTGCTCCAGTTGTTTCCGGTTTGAAGGGCGCCTTTTCCAGACAGCATGTTTCTGCTCCTTCCAAAGATGCTCAATAGGATTGAGGTCAGGGCTCATAGAAGGCCATTTTAGCCATTCTTGGGTGTTTTTAGCTGTGTTTTGGGTCATTGTCCTGTTGCAAGACCCATGACCTGCGACTGAGACCCAGCTTTCTGACACTGGCCTGCACATTTCTCTCTAGAATCCCTTGATAGTCTTGAGAGCTGACAAAAAAAAAGCTATGCAAATGTTTCTAACATCAAAAAAAAAACTAAGTGTTATTTGGCTTGAACTTCAAAGAAGTGACAGAAAAATAATGGTGCAAATCCCAGCCAAAATGACTTGCATAATGTGTACACAGGACGAAAAGAGATGAGAGAAAGCAGAGGAGAGAAAGAGAGAGAGAGAGAGAGAGAGCAAACCAAGAGAAAAGAGAGACAGATTACTTGAGAGTGATCAAGATGATTCATTTGCATCAAGCATCACATGAGTGGCAGCTGTAACCTTTTCACAGAAATGCTGCGTCTCGGTCGGTGTCACACTTTTGTCTCGTTTCAATAGAGAACTAACGGCTTTGTGACTAAAGTGGAAATCAAAGGACAAAACCACTTTCGCTCGGAGTAAACATTTTTCTTTATACGCAGCACAGGTAACATCATGCGCATGGCTCATACACAAACGCGTAAGGAATAAAACATGACATGACGCACTGTCATTGGAAAACAATCAACAGAGAGGTTGTGTGACACAAAGCATCATGAAGTTGCTTATTATCCAGCAACACCATGTCCCAAAGAGTTCTCTTCCTCTTATATCTCCCGATTCAGGTTTGAATTCAAGCTTGATTTATGTTTCTGCATTAAGTCTATGCTGTAGGCCATGTGTTAAAATGGAGGAGTGGGGCCTCCGAGTGGCGCAGTGGTAAAGTGCTCGTCCTATCATCCGGAGATGGCGAGTTTGATCCCCGGGTGATGCCAGCCAAAGGTCTAGAGAGAGCTGATTGGCTGAGCTCTCTCAGAGGGGAGGGATGAGAGGTACTTAGTGCTTCCACATTATACAGTATACACTATACAGCCAATCAGGGGCGTCTGTGAGCTCACGCGAGCGGAAGAAGTGGATGTCCTCCAAGTGTGTTATGCCTGCTGTGCGTGAGCGAGCAGCTCGAAAAGATGTGCTTCGGAGGAACATGTGATAGCCTTCGGCCCTCCTGACTGAGTGGTAATAGTAGCTTAATGTGGGAGCCCCCTAGTGACAGGGCGGAATTGGACACCCCCCACCCAAAAAAATAAATAAATGGAGGCGCATGTCGTGACAAAGGCAGACTTCTTCATCATACTAACTGTCTCCTACTAAGTATTTTCAGTAAAAGTAACTGTTGTTCAACATTTACAGTATTGGCTCCAACTCCTGAACCAAGATCTGTTCAGTTTCATTCGCCATTGTTTGCAGTGCATCAAAAAAAAAAAAAAAAAACAGTAAAGAGTGGTGAAGAGACTAAGCACAGTGGCATAGAAACCCCCTGCCAACTAGCAGTTTGGCTTGGTGTAATTGCAGAGAAACTGTATACACTCACAATGCAGGCTCTGTGTGGACTTGATGCAGAAGCATACTGTAAATCAGGATTCATGCTTTTTATCTGTTGAGGAATATCCAAGAGTCAAATTCGTTCCTATTATCACTTAGCTACAGCAGCTGTAAACAGTCCATCTCTCACTCTTTTGTCCTTTTTCAAATTAATAAATAAAAACAAAAACATTGCTGAGCACCATATATCCATAAATGCCTCCTTCTTCCATAAATATCAACATTGTAATAATAATAATATAATCCTCTACGGGTGCACTGTTACTATAGAAACAATTATGTATTAGAATAAGTGTATTAATAACCCTGAGATTTGAATTACAAACAGTCGGAGCTGCTGTTGTAATAAATAAATCAACATTTTTTAACCATTCAGATTTTAGAAGTCGGTAGTGTACAGGTAGAGATGTGCAGTGTTTTCATGCTGTTAGGTTAAAAAGAAAAATGTTGTCCGATAATCAGGTGCATGCAGGGAGATTATTGTCTAACCGTGACACTATGGATTGGCACTGACGAAATGCCAGCATCTCTTTTAGAGAAGCTTACATGTGACCTCGGTTCATGTGGATTATCACACAGAGAGGAGTCGTGCACGCACGAACGCATACGGGGTTCATCACACAAGTCCGGCGTGATGGATTCAGAAAGCCAGTTTCTTTTGTTCTTTTTTTATCTTTTCGGAGCACAGTTGCAAAAATAGCTTCAATCCACATGACACGTGAGCTTGTGTGCCACAGAAGGAAGACTGTGCCGGGTTTTGAAATACAAAACCTTCAGTATTTAGTCAGATTTTCCGTTAAGTATGAGGGTTTAATTAGTCCTCGAGCCTGAATGCTGCCTGAATGAAAGTGTTCGTTCTATATATTAGCTTGCTTTCATCATACAGTACTGTACATTACTCTTGTATTTTGGGATTTTATCTGTCGATGACAAAGCACACCATGGAAATAGATTAGTCTCTATTTAGACTCTAATTTATGTCATAGTGGTAAATAGTTCTGACTTTTAAATTGTGATATATTAAAAAAGGTTCAAATGTGAATACGCCAGTTGAAGTCGGTTGAAGTTTTACTATTTTAATGTTGTAATTTTGAACAGGATGTGCCGATTAAAATTTTATTTACTTTTGTTATTCTGATGAAATGTGATCAAACAAATTGATCAAAGAAGCCATATTGCATGTTACACGATGGAAAAAAAGTTTATGCTAAGCTTTACATCCCTCCATGTTTAATGCTAGGTATTACAAACATGCAGGATCAAGCCCAACTGTCAATATGTACATGGTAACACCATGGATGAGAAATGGGACCAAAGTTAGTTAGCTTTTCAGAATGTTGAAAGACAACATTAGTTGTGCTATAACTGCTGTTCTACGCTACGCTAGTTAGCTAGAATAGAAAATGAACAATTAATTAACTGAAAAAATTATCGAAACCAACATTCAGAAACTCTAACTGATGTAAATCGTGTGTAGTTATAGTACAGTACATGACTCCACCCTGTCCAGTCTGAGACAAGGAAGCGACATGGAGGAGAACTCTTTCATCATTCATTAAATCATGTTCTATACTGCTTATCCCGTTATTGGGTGGCAGGGCGCCTATCCCAGGACACTTTGGTCATGAGGCAGGGTACACCTGCAGAGCACACACGAACACTCTCATTGACAGACTACAGGTAATTTGGGAAGGGAAATCAACCTACTCTGTATGTCTTTGGATTGTGGGAGGAAACCGGAGTACCCAGAGGAAACCCACCATGCAAAGGGAGAACATGCAAACTCTATGACTTGAGGCGGGAATCGAACCCGGGAGGAGTGAGGCCACAGTGCTAACCACTATGCTCTCAGTGCCACTAAGAACTATTTCATTTAAAAAATAAAAACAATTCCAGGTTTAATAGCTGAGCATAACTAATAGCTGAGAATAGAGAACTAATTTGGCTTTGTAAAGTAAGAGAACTTACTTTTTGGAAATAAAGTAAACTTTAGTTACTTTAGTAAACCGTTTTCTAGCAATTCCAAACCATTTCAGCAAAAATTTTGCCGTGTCAGTATTTCAGGCATTAACCACTAACTGCTTCGATACAAATACATTGAACTGTGTGCTAAAGTGCCACGTATTGCTACTGTAGATCATCATTTGCTAGGTAGCTAAGAAACCTAGTGATTTTTTGTTCAAAATGTTGTTGTTCAAAATACATAAACAATCCGATCACAAAAAATGCTCCATCTTAATTAAAATATCATGTTTGCATCTGCTGACCGAAAGCTAAAGGAGATCCGAAACACTGCTATTATACTCTTTAGGATTCATTTCCCCTTGCAAAATCAATACCATAATCCTCTACCCCTCCAATCCAACTGAATGATCGATACCTTCTTGTGGTTGCATATAACATTTTCTGACATGAAAGTGGTGTAATGTGGTTATCCAAACCTGGCTTAATCACTGGCTTCACAGCTTTTCAACAGCAGAGGAACAGTCTACTCATCTCTCAGCTCTCTGCACAATGGTTCATCTCACACTGTGCTTCAAGCTCAGTACGAACCATGGCAGCTGATCAAAGTGGATCTCTCTGTTTAGCAATATCCACACATTTCATTCTGCGACATCCAGATTACAGAGCTCCTGCTTTGATCGTGACCTGCTTTTCATGCTGCTGTGTCTAATTCACTGCAGTCACGAACTGAATCCGGGACAGGCACAATGTTCTGAGGACCTTAACTTACACCGATAGCCTTCGTTCTGTGTTGTATTAATATTGGAACGAGACAACCTAGGAACTGTGACTTAAGAAAATATACCAGCACGTTAAAACCACAGGGAATTCCTGATTCTTTCTCTGGGGGATATACAGTATTAACATGGAACCAAAAACATTACCTTTAAAGACTCTGCCTCAAATGCTTTTCAAGGCAATGGGAAGAAGATTGATTCATTCATCTTCTATACTGCTTATCGTGCAGGGTCCTGGGGCCTATCCAAGGAGACTTTGGGCATAAGGTGGGGTACACACTACTAATCTGCATGTCTTTGGAATGTTTGGAGAAACTGAAGGAAACCCGCATGGTACAAGGAAAACATGCACACAAACCTGAGGCGGGAATCAAACCCTCAAGGGAGGTGTAAGGCCACAGTACTAACCACTATGCCACAATGGCACCTGGGGAAAAGATTGCGTTTCACGCATCATCTATACCGATTTATCCTGTATGCAGGGGCGCAGCGGGCCTGGAGCCTATCCCAGGAGTCGTAGGGAACAAGGACAAAGTACTAAAAAAACATGGTGCCAATCCATCACAGGGCACAAGCACAACATGCAATTTAGCCTAAAGAAACCCACCAAGTACGGGGAGAACATGAAAACTCCATGCACACAGACCCAAGGCGGGAATCGAACCCTCGACCCTGGAAGTGCAAGTTCACAGTACTAACCACGAAATCAACCATTTTTGCTATTGAATAGAATCAAAATCTCAATGTCCAAAATTCTACTCTTCACACTCTTCACAAAAAATCTGGTGTCACTGCGTAATATTGTATATTCTCCATGTGAGATGGTTCAAAATAACAATTTTTTCCATACTTCATCAAGTAGTCGATGCGACTTTTTGTGTCATCCTATGATGTCCAACACTCTTTCAATGATATCTTTACGTTTCATACATTGGAGGAACCGAAAAAAAAAGTCTCCGAAAATTGTCCAGCCAGATTTTGTTACAGAATTACGCAAAACTGGCTGGACAGAATTTAATGAAACTTTGGCAGTATTTTGGTATTTGCCTGACGTTAAACCTGTGCCAAAAATAAAATCAAAATGTCAGGAAGAAGTGAAGTTATGAGCAGTTATGTGTCAGATTACAAACCTCACGTTTTGACAGCGTACCGCGCGTGGGTCAGACTGTGGGCGCGTCTCTGCCTGAAGTTTAACCTGCACCATAAGTGAAATCTAAATGTTGAGTAGAAGCGATGTTATGAAAAGTTAATAGTAGTATAAATCTACTTTAAAATAAGGTACTAATAAACTACATGCTCAATGTAAACAAACAGGTATTAATTAGAAATGCTAAACTGAATATTTTTACTGGGATTAGTTCATTAAGTTTTCACTCAAATAAAATAACAGCGCTGTGAACTTTAACGTGCTGAAGAACAAAAAAACGTAATCTTATCCGATCTACTTTTACGATTTCTGATTGCGCACTTTATGCATTTTAAGATCAACGATCTCAAAAAAGCAAAAAATACTGTGTAATGTAAAAAAAAAAACTCCTTTAAAAATGCATAACTAAACTTACTATTTCCAATCATTGTGTAAGGCACAATGTCGCACACCAAGGACACTAGACAAGGTCTACTTGTGATAATATGAGATTTCTTTAGCAACCTGCAACTTTATGTTGCTTTCTATAGATTTCGTCCCAGTCTCAGGTTTTCATCTCCACAACCTGATCTTTTTTTATACTCCAGCATACTAACAATGAGTTACAAAAGAACACGGTGGTAGCGAGAACAACCTCTCAGGACCTGCACCATGGAAACATAAACACTGCCAGAGTTCTCATTATCAGCAGCAGTGTAAGAGAGATTATTAGCTGATTAAACAAATGGTGATAACGGCAGATGTAAAATAAATGTCAGTAGAAGTCATTACTCAGAGTGTACATATATGTGTGTGTGTGTGCGCACGTGTGCTTAAGTGGTGCATATGTGACGGGTCACTGTGTGTAATCTGCATTCTGTTGCTATCTCCAGAGCATGCCTGAGTGACAGAGAGAACGTGCTGCTGACGTGACGTCCTCCCCCGGCTTCGATCCGGTTAAGAGGTTAAAAGAGCAAGGTGTCTGCTGGATGGTAGATGTTTATTGGGTTGTGCTCTCATGTTCTCAGGAGGCGATTAAATTCTGTGTATATATCACTAAACGAATGCCAGGAAGTGCACATTATAAAAAATATTGCCTTGAGTTCTGAGAAACAGTAGAGTGATATACTAACACCAATATTGCGAGTGTTTCCGTGTCTGTGTGTGTGTGTGTGTGTGTGTGTGTGTTGTGTGTGTTAGCCATAATGGTCGCTATTGGCTTTTTGTTGATGACAGATCAGAGGCTCCAAATGTCCCACGCTTGCGTCACACGAATTGATAATCAGTTTTACCCGCTGACCAGATGGATCCGGCTGGCATACACGTGTCCTAGCATGTCCCTACAATCTAATTTAAGCTAATGGTTTAGAACAAGCAGAAAGTGGAGATGGCAGATCGTACAGATATGACTTGTCTGTGTAACGTAACATGGTCATGACACATATCTAACAATGTAGACAGGAGTTAAAGCAGTCCATGCAACACAACAGCTAGCAGACAGTCTATTTGACACATACAGTATGTACACGTACAGGTAGGACTTAAATCAGTTTATGTAACATGATATGCATCAGGACTTGCGGCTGCCAATGTAACACAACATGCATCTTTCAGAGGGTTTGTGCAGGAAACTGTGTAACAGAATAAAAAGGATTTTTCTAAAAAAAATAAGCTTTAGTAGCCCATGCATCTCAACATGTCTATCGAGACATAGTATTCCACAACATGTACAGCGCAGTATGTCATAGATACTGTAGGATTTACAATAGCCTATGGATCTGGCTTCATGGATATCCGATAAGATTCACAGCAGCACATGTAATGCAACACGTATCTCAAAAATAGTGTTTGCCCTAGTTTGTGCAACATCAGTCTAGGAACTAGAGGTTTCTAGATGGATGTTGCTCAATCTACGGCAAACCCTCTCCTTCGAGACCATCGTATTTATTCCCATGGTAGGACCTCCACTCAATATTCACACACAACAGCAACGCCAGTTTGCCTAATCCACACTTCTTTGGACTGTTGGAGGAAACCGGAGTACCCAGAGGGAACCCATCCATGGGGAGAACATGCAGACAGATCCCAAGGCGGGAATCGAACCCGGACCCCAGAGGTCCAATGCAACGGTGATAACCACTAAGCCACCGTGCTACCAGTTTACATAAGAAACATTACATGTAGTCGACATTGTCTTGTCTACGCTATGAGCATGCAAATACAGGAATTGCAGTTTGATTGATACACAGACATCAGATCTCATCAGATTTCCCTCACACGTGATATACAAGTGCAATAGTGGAACTGTTAATAAATCTGACAAATATATACAAAAGATCACATCATTGTTTTTTGTTTTAATATTGGATCAATCAGATGCCTCACCTGCCATAGTGGTGCTGATGGTGAGAGTAGCCAGGAGAAGCAACGCGGCCCACACTCTCCTCTCCTCTCCTCTCCTGGATGAAGGCATCCCTGTAGAAGTAGCGCGCGAGCTCGAAGGGCTTTAGGGGTTTAAACGGCTTTAGCATCCCCCCCTTCGTCCCGAGGAGGAGGAATTATAAACGGAGACACGCGCTCTTGCTGTCCTTCCGACGCGCGATCAGTTCAACATCTCCGCATCTGATGCTGAGCTCGGGGTGTTTGTCAGCCTCCGCCTCCTCCTTATCAGCTCCTCCTCCTGCTGCTGCTGCTGCTGTTGTTTTCCACCTGCGCGGATCCTCTGCGGGGAAAAACCTCCCGCTCCGACGTCACGGCCCGGGACACGTCACATCGCACAGGGGCCGCGTCTCAAACCGTGCGGCCTGCCTTTAAGTGCACTACCAAGGGAGATATAAATACGGTGTATTTATGTATGTGGTCGAATATAATCAATGATTCAGCCGGTGTAATAAAACTGGGCTTTCTTTCTTTCTTTCTTTCTTTTTATCTCATTACACATGTGCGCGTGTTAAAGGAAGGAATCTCACGAGCTGCCGGCGGCAGTGCGCGTGCCGCGGTGAAGGCACATGACGTACATTACCTGTAGGGGGCAGTCGTGTTGATTGACAGCAAGTGACAGAGCTCATAGCTCATGTGAGAACCATATTTTAATGGTACTGTTTATGTACAGCTCAAACAGAAATTAGATATTAATGATTCCGTTATTAATTGCTTTTATACATGCATGCATGTTTTTTTACATTGCTTTACAAAACAATCATACTTCATCAAAAAAAAAAACATACAAACAAAAAAGTACTGTTATGTGTTACACTGTTGTGTTTGTCACGTAGCTCTTTGTTTGCACATTTGCACGTGCACTTTGTCTATTGTGCATTTTTTGTATAGGATTTGATAGTTTTTTAGGTTAACTTAAAATGTAAAAATTTGTGTTGTAAATTTATGTTGTTGTATGTATGTAGCACCCTGGTCCTGGAGGAACGTTGTTTTGTTTCACGGTGTACTAACTGTATATGGTTGGAATGACAATAAAAGCCTACTTGACTTGACTTGACTTGAAAACATAAAAGAAATAAAAATGTTTTAGTTTAATCCGATGAACACAAAAATATAACATATTGGTCACCTCATAGTTTTTTTTTTTTTTTTTTGATCAAACATTTTTTGTAGTTTTTTCCCTTTTGTGGCATTACACTATAGTTCTTCAGCCTATAGACTGTTGCATGTCACTTCTGTAAGTTCCTCAAACTAAAACATAATGGGAACAATTAAATCAGACTTCATAGCTGGATTTGATATATTCAGATTTTGTAAAAAATTAAAATTTTTTAAAAAAATTAAAAAGAAATGTCTCCTTTTCCTTCGTAGACCTGTCAGCACCACAATGAACTAAAGATCAGCACCTTCTTTCTGTTTTTATCTGTAATATTTAAGTGAAATAGATTTCGCATAAAGGCATAAATATTCCTGTTGGACAGTTGTATTATGATTTCCTGTTTACAGAAGTGCTCCAGAAATCATTTTCGAAACACACAATTCCATTTGTTCAATTCCACCAAACCCACAGTACAAAGAAATAAAAGAATAATAAAAAAATATCCAGTATCTGGAATTAGAGGCATTTATTTAGGGGCTACATTTAGAGATAGCCTATATATTTGTGTTTGTTGCATTTCTGGGGAAGTACGTTTTTATCTTATCAGCTTTTAATGAAAACGCTGCCTTTTGTAAAGTTAAAATGTACGCCGCGGGTTCTAGCATTTTACATTTGAAAGGCATATTCTCAACCACATTTCAGCCATTCACAGACTGTGCATTGTGTCATGTTGTTGTTGTTTTTTTGTGATCTGAGTATGAGTGAAATAAAGCTGCTCACAACGGCACGCACCTTCACTTTGCAAAAGGTAGCATTTATTTAGCGAGTATATTTGTGTTTTGTTGTATTTCTGGGGATCAGTCATAACATACTCAAAGAGTGGTTAAGGGCCCAACGGTGGTGGGATTTAAACCTGGAACCTTTGGGACCATAGCCCAATGCATTCAAAATTGAGCTACCCCTGCCCTTACATGCATATCTTCTACCCCTCTCCTCACATCTTTGCACATCTAGCTAGAAAGTGAAATTTGTCCATTCATTGTCCTGCTGGAAGGTGAACCTCCAATCCAGTCTAAAGTCTTTTGCAGACTCAAACACTTCTTAGATTGCCCTGCATTTTGTTTAATCTACTTTGACCAGCTTCCTTGTCCCTCCTGAAGAAAAACATCTCCACAACATGATGCTGCCACCACAATGCAGTGTTAGTTATCTGCCACACATAGCATTTTGCATTTAAACCAAAATGTTCGAGTTTGGTATCAGCTGACCAGAGGTTACTATATAAATATTATCTTTATGGTACATAAACATGTACAGTGGAACCTCGGATTGCGAGTAATGCAGTTTACGAGTGTTCCGCAAGACGAGCAAAGATTTTTAATAAATTTTGCCTTGAAAAACGAGCAAGTCTTTGTTTTGACACCGAGCGTCACATGATCGCAATGAGCCAATGATTTTTCTCTCTCTTGCGCTGCGGAATTGTGGATAATCGTCTCCCCTGCTGGGTCTTAGTGCTCGTCTCTTACTGGCTTACTGGTATAATCAACATCTCCCTCTCCGTTTCAGTGTGTCTCCTGTGTGTGCGCACACGTAATTTGACACCGAGACACACACCGACACATGTGCACACTCTCGCCTTTACACCTCCCTCCTTGGCTTCACACACACATTCAGACACACACTCTGCTCTACACAGAAAACTTTGCTCTGTCTTTTCAAAGGTAAAGTGCTGGTTCATTTGTTTTTTGTTTACCTTACAGCAGTGATTCCGTTAGTATGCGCCCACGCGAGTGTCATTAGAGAGATTTTTTTCCCCCTGTTAAAATAGTGTTTGTGTTGTGTGTGTGTTTGTGGTGAAATTTAAAAAGCGAGGTGGGGGGAGGGAGGAGGAGTTTTACTGTGTAAGACGAGACGAGGGAAGGAGCTAATTCCACACACACACACACACACACGGAAACGTTTCTTATGGGAAAATTCGATTTGGTTTATGAGTGTTTTGGAATACAAGCCCACTTCTGGAAGGTTCCACTGTATAACATGTTTTGATTGTATCCTGGCATACTATCCACAGTATAGTACCATTCTACTACTGTCGTATCAAATTATGTACAGTACCATGATAAAACCATGTACTATATCAGCAAATAAGTACTGTCAATAATACCATGGTAGTGGACTACCAAGGTACCTATACCATGGTAAAATGTCTTTATGGGTTTACAAATTGTCATGGTATCCATATTAATATCATATATTTTGTGTTTATACAGTACTGTATATGAAGCAGACTATGACAATAATAATGACAAAAAATGCGAATGTCAAATCTAATTGTTTTATTGTTGATCATTTTCAGTTAAACACAAAGAAGGCAATGAAGTGCATCATATAATAAATAAAAAATATTAAACAATAGGTAGATGCAATAATTACATACTTGCCCTTTAACCATTTTGAGTGTCATTTCAGTTTGAAACATGCCTCCAGGTAACACTTGCAGGTTTCTATTCCTCCAGTTTACGCGATAGATAATGTTCAATCACACCAAACCCCAAATCATCACTTAGCACAGCGTTCAGTCTGAATACAGAACGTGCAAAACACGGACTGGACCATGAACATGTGCTTCTGGACATATAATCAATGGCAATGAAGTTCAGTTTGAGTATGCAAAACGGTAACTGTTTATTGTAACTCAGATTTAACCTTCTAGAGTAAAGAAAATATCAGGATATTCACAAAAAAAAATGTATAGGTTAGGCCCAACAGAAATAAAACTATATAAAAAGAACTACAAAAAAATGAAATAAAATTCAGTGTTTTCAGTTTGGGTCCAAGTAAGACGTGTGTGTGTGTGTGTGTGTGTGTGTGTGTGTGTATACATGTATATAAAAAAGCTGAATAAAATTGCATATGATACCAAATTAGAATATTATAAGGCATGAAGTCAGTTATATAGGCGGTTATATAAGCAGTCTTATTGGCAAAAGCATCCAATTTCTCAGCACTTTGCAGTAGAACAAGAGCACAATAATTATCAATGAAATTCGTGACATTTCTATAAAGTTATTATGACTGAGCCCATCTGAGTGACAGCTAATCAAAAAAAAAAAAAGTGATGTGAAAAAGGTAAGATCAGATTTATAAACAAACTCCCAACTGCAGAGGAAGCATGAGAGATGTTTTATGTGTAAACAAACCAAGCACCCTAAAAACCCTCATTTGTAAAACTATCACTTCTGCAAGCAGTGGGCTGGTGTTTCTAGCGTTTTCCATTAAAAAAAAAATCTTTTGAAAGTTGTTGAATTAGTGATATCTATGACTGCGTTGTCAGTGTCTCAGCTCCATTTCCAGCATCCTGGCCTCCCTTTTCAGATTCCTTGTGCTTCTCTTGTTCCGCCTCCGTCGTTACCGCGGCAGCCTGCAGCTCGTCCTCCTCGGCTGTCTCGTTGGCTGGTGACTGGAAGCCGCTGTCTGTGTCGGTGTTCTGGTGCTGTGGTTCCGAGCGCGAGTCTGATAAGTTATCTGCAGCATCGGTATTCTCTTCTTGCTTTGGTTCACTGACGGTTTCTGGAACTTTTGCAGCTTCTTCGGTGCTCGTTGGTGCAATTTTGTCCTCCTGGTTTACCGTCGAAGCCGACTTGTTCTCTTTCTGAGGTTCAGCATTTGCTTCCTCTTTGGCGCTGCAAGTTTCCTCAGATTTCTCTGGCACGGTTCCCTCATGACTGGCATCTTCTCCTTGGACTGCATCCTCGATCTGCTGGATAGCGCTCTCTATGGCGAGCTTGCTTTCCGAGTCTTGTGAAGACTTTGGCATAGCTTCCTGTTTATCAAGATTTGGCGCGGTCCCGTTGGGTAAATCAGGTGCCGTCTCCTTTGACGACCCGCTGACTTCTGGTATGATGGGCGCTGCCTTGTCAGATACAGAAGAGGACTGAACATCGGAATCTCCCTCAACCTGCTCTTCAGGGATGTTGTGAACGCTGGGAACCTCCATACAGGACTCATTGGGCAAGGTTGTGCCATCCACCTGGATCATAGAGACCACCTGTTTCATCCTGCGCCTCTTCTGGGCCGCTGTATCTCCTCCTTCAACCTTGTGCTCTCCGTCCACTTCGTTGTTTTCTCCAAACTCTCCTGCCCAGTCGATGGATGGGTTCTCACCCAGAAGGTGGAGGTTGGGGTCGCTGTTAGTCAGGACAATGCTGTCCCTGTACAGATTGTGTCTTCTCTGAACTGCAGCCTCTTTTACAGCTGGAAAGAAGTAGTAAGTGTTAGAACGATTGACAAAACTTTTGTTTTTCCCCTACTGGTCTAGCTTGTAACTGCAGGAACAGGCAGAATGGTCAAGAACTAATAGTCTCACAAATCATCTGCTAGCGAGTTCAGTACTTTTATCACCAAATGTGGCAAAGAATAGACACGAACCATCTAAACCTGTGGACAATCAGCAAACATGCAAGTTTGTTGAATCACCAGTGATTGTTTTAAATTGAACTTTTTCTTGCCTAGTGGGAACTCATCTCGGAGTTTTTCCTCACCACCGTCTCCCACGGCTTGTTCATCAGGGACAATCTGATAATCATAAGTTATACATGCAATATATAGACAAAAGTATTTGGTCAAACCTGTTAATTATTGAATTCAGTCGTTTCAATCAGGCCCCTTCTCCCTAATACTCAATGCTTTAGCATTGTCAAGACATCCTGAATGATTCTATGCTTCACTTGCACTTTGTGGCAACAGTTTGGGGAAGAACCTTTTCTATTCTAACACGATTGTGCCCCATGCCCCAAAGCAAGGACTGTAAAGACATGGTTTGAGGAGTTCGGTGTGGAACAACTCGACTGGCCCTAACATCAACCCCATCAAGCACGGAGATAACAAGCCAGGCCTTCTTGTACAACATCAGTGCCTGACCTCGTAAATGCTCTACAGAATGAATGGGAACAAATTCAAACAAATGCTCCAAAATCTTGTGGACAGCCTTCCAAGAAGAGTGGAAGCTGTTATCGCTGCAAAATGGGGACCAACTTTGTATATTCTATATATTGAAGTATATGTAGTTGGATACAACGTCATTACAGGTTTGGCCAAATACTTTTGTCCATATAGTGTCGTTTTTGAACACATT